>VZQC01000400.1:875704-982307 GCA_009823505.1 Rhizomys pruinosus
CCTTCCCACTCACAATAGCCTCAAAAACAATAAATACTTAGGAACAAACGAATCAAAGACATCAAAGATGTCTACAACAAAAGTTTTAAACCCGTAAGAAGGGGAATGAAGAAGACATCAGAAGATGGAAAAACCTCCCATGCTCATGGATGGGAAATTAACATTGTAAAATTCCATTCTACTACCCAAAAAACTCTTGTATAGAGTTACTCAATTCCAATTAAAATCACCCAAGAGTTTCTTCTTCACAGGCTTGGAAAAAAAAAGTCCTTAAATTCATTGGAAAAACAGAAAGAACCCTGAATAGCCAAACAACCTGAGTGAAAAGAGCGACACAGGGGTGGGAATCTCTCTACCAGACTTCAAACTATCTACAGGGCGATATAGTCAGAAAAACAGCCTGTACTGGCACAAAAACAGACCTGTTGAATGGAACAAAACTGAAGATCCAAACGTGAGCACATACAATTTCAGCCATCTCATATTTGACAAGGGGGCCAAGAAGGGGGCCACAAAAACAAACAGAAAAGACTCATCTTTAGAAAATGGTGCTGTCAAACTGGATCACCACTTGTAGAAGATGAATTAAACCCCTACCTCTCGCCTGTAAAAAAGTCAACCGTGCTAGGGGCTGAAGAGATGCCTAGTGGTTAAGAAGCAACCGACTGCTTCTACAGAGGACCAGGTTTGATCCCATCACCCACGGTGTCTGAGAACTGGTCTGTAAATCAAATCCGAAGGAAACTCCAGTTCCAGGGGATCCGACGCCCTCTTCGGACCGCCACGGCCATTGCACGACATGAGTGCACAAAACCGACAAATGTAGACATACATTCATACACATAAATAAATAATAAGTAAATAAATAAAATATAAAAAGATTAAAAAATGTCAAATCCAGATGGATTAAAAGAACCTCAACGTGAAAACCCCAAACTCTGAGGCAATAGAAAGAAAAGTTGGCCAGCACATACAAGACATAGGTGTAGGAAAAGATTCCTAAAATAGACAGCAGCTGTGCAAGAATGAAGGTCGACATTGAACAAATGGGACCTCATTTAAAACTCAAAAGCTTCTGTATATGCAAAAAAAGTATACAAAGCAGAAGTAAAGAGCAATCCCACAGAGTGGGAAGGAAAAAAAAACCTTTCACTGCGAAACAGCTGACAAAGCTTGATTTCCAAATAGATGTAAACTAACTCAAAAAACAAAGAAGAAAGAAAACAATGAAACACTCAAAAGATGAAGCAAAAAACTGAATAGAGACCTCACAAGTGAAGAAATAAAGATTGGCTTGAGAAATAACCTTAAGAAGTGGTTCGACATCACTAATCAGAAGGAAAGCAAATCAAAACCCTAACCACTCCTAAGATATCATCTTACTCCGATAAGACTGGCTAGGAATCAAGAAAACAAATGATACCAAGTGTTGGAGAGTTTGTGGGGAAAAGGTGAACAATCATCCACTGATGGTGGAATGTAAAACTTGTACAACCACGTATGGAAAGCAGTGTGGAGAAACCCATGGAAGACTTGGAATGAACTTGCCACCCAACCACTCCTAGGCATAACACGTCCTAAGGCATCTACCCTCAAGACGCACCCCACGACAGAGAGACATGCATGGCCATGTGTTAATTTCAGCCTCTTCACAATAGCAAGGAGCTGGAACCAACCAAAATGCCCCTCACGATGATGGATAGAGAAAATGTGGGTACATCTACAGAATGGAGTTCTTTTTTTCTTTTTTTTTTTTTTTTTTTTCGTCTTTTCAAGACAGGGTCTCTCTGTAGCCCCAGCTGTCCTGGAACTCACTCTGTAGACCAGGCTGGCCTTGAACTCACAAAGATCTGCCTGCCTCTGCCTCCCAAGTGCTATATAATGGAGTTCTATGCAGCGGAGCTAAAGAAAGATGACATCATGAGCTTTGCAGGAAAATGGCTGGAGCTAGAAGACATCATGCTGAGCGAAGTAACACAGTCCCAGAAAAACAAATGACAAATGGTATCCCTCATCTGTGGATGCTAGTGCCAATTACCTAGTTGTAAGTATTTCTTGTGCACGGCCCCTTGAGCTTTTGTCCAAGCAGTTGGGAGTGATGCATATTGGAAACAACAACAACAACAGAAAGGACTGCATCAAAAAACTGACTGAAACAGTGAACTTCTGCTCAAAACAGTCAACTTCCACATGGAGAATATTGAGAAAGACAGAAAGAGATGAAAAGCGTGTTTGGCAGAATGCATAAGCTCTGGTGGGGTGGGGGGATAGGGTGAGGTACACGGGTCTAGATTTGATAATCTCGTGCAAAATATTTATTAAAAAAAAGAAAAAAGATTTATTCAGTGTGGGACATTAGGAAAAACGAAGTGATCCCTCCCCGCCCCTGCAGTCCATTTTCAGAGTCCTGCCAGAGGTTTACATCTAAATAGACGACGAGTTGTATTGCTAAGCAGTCCTGGTCAAGATGCAGCCCAGCCCATCATCACTGTCTGCTGACCTCTGTCTGACCTGCAAGGGGGTTTGCTAGGCTGTCAGCACTGTGTGAAATCTCTTTCTGAGCGACAAGTGCCCCCTCCCCCCAGGCTGACTCTGGATTTCAGCCTCTTCCTTGTTCCCTGGAGAGATTCCTGAGGAAATTCCAATTTCATGGGGTCCATGCACAAGTGTCTCTTTTGAGTATCTTCATTCCTTTCGGGATGGTTACTTTGGGATGGGAAATGCCTGTTGTGCTGTTGCAGGGAACTGGTGCTTGTCTGGATGGGTGGAAATGGCTGACGACAGCATGAAGCCAAGCTCGTCAGGAGCGCAAGGCGGAAATTTATGTTAGTGCCTGCCGCAGAATTATAGGAGAGAGGCCACCCTGGGAAAATAAGGAATGTGGACTGGAATATGCCAGAAGGATAAGCTTTGCTTTCAAATCTACATCTACAGCAATAAGGGTTTGCTTCCCAGAGCAGAGACAAACAACAAAATCCAAATATCTCAGTGCAATAGAAAGAATCTGTGGAATTTCTGTCACACCAAGATGGTTGTTTTATGAATTCCTTGACTGTCTTCTGAAACAAAGCAATTGCTTTGTTACTATGTTCTAGGAGAGCGTCCAGCAGGACACGCCCAGAGAACGGTTTCTTCACACACGCTGTTCCATCTCTCTGGGCTCTGATTTTCTTCTCCCCGGGTCAGTATTTCACTCTTGTCAGGATATTTCCCAGTGCCCGCCGGTCTCAAACCCCAGAAGAGAGCCATCTGTTGAGCTGTGGTACATTTTCAGCCGGAGCCATGCATCATTATTCCAGCCAGGGCATGGTGCTGCTTGTAGAATTTTTATAGGTAGAGGCTCAGCTTATGTTCTGAATTAGAGGCCCTCGTCTGCCTGTGGCAAATTGCAGCACGTGCTGGAGAAGTCTCTTCTGGGTGATATTCGAACCGTTTGGCACAATGGTGTTCATTCAGGGATTCCATAACTCCTTGCAAACACTTTCTCCATTACTATCAAGTCCTCCAAAGCAGAAAGGTATGTATGTGTGTGTACATATGTATGCATGTGTGCGTGCATTTGCCTGTGTGTGTGGATGTCTATGCATGCATGTTCATGAATGTATGGGTGCACATGTGTGCATGTTTATAGGTTTGGTTTTCTCTATATGTGTATGGCTGCATAAGTGTGTTTGTGTACATATGCATACATGTATATATGTACATATGTGCTTGTGTTTATATTTGTATGTTTGTGTGTCCATATATATGCATGCATGTGTATATATAGGTTTTTTTTAGTTGTCTTATTCCACAAGCATCATCTACTTTCTGTTAAGGAACAGTTTCTGTGTCCAGACCTGCTCTATGCAGACAGATCTGCTCTGTGGAGACACACCTGCTCTGTGGAGACACACCTGCTCTGTGGAGACACACCTGCTCTGTGGAGAGACCTGCTCTGGTGAGACACACCTGCTCTGTGGAGACACACCTGCTCTGTGCAGACAGATCTGCTCTGTGGAGACACACCTGCTCTGTGGAGAGACCTGCTCTGGGGAGACACACCTGCTCTGTGCAGACAGATGGGCTCTGTGGAGAGAGACCTGCTCTGTGGAGACATACCTGCTCTGTGGAGAGACCTGCTCTGTGCAGACAGACCTGCTCTGTGGAGACAGACCTGCTCTGTGCAGATGACCTGCTCTATGCAGTCAGATCTGTTCTGAGGAGATGCAATGTTTAGATAAGTGTCCCAAAGGTCCGTGTGTTAAAGCTTTGTTGTTAGCCCATGGCAGTATTAGGAGTGGGTGGAACCTTTAGAAGGTGGGGCTGATGGGATCCTGAAGCCTTTGCTCTCTTGGCTTCCTGGATAGTATGAGATGGGCACCTTCCTTGCTGAGCACTCTCACCAAGACGTGCTGCCCTAACACAGGCCCCAAAGCAACAGAGCCAAGGGACTATGGCCTGAAACCTCCAAAATAAACCTTTGCTCTTTGTAAGTTTATGATCTTGGGTGTTGTCTTGCCATAAATGAAAGCTCATTGATATGAAGAATACACTTTCTATGCGAGTTTTTAAGGAGGAATTTTGCATTCTTTAGAGGAAGTATTCTGATGTAATATATTTGTAGTTGTAAATTTTGAAAAAGAAACAGGTCTGAATTTAATGTAGAATTAGTGTTGTCTGCTAAGAAATCACTGCATGTTACAGTCAAGCTGGATTAAAGCTCTAGCTTCAAGGGAGAACAGCGAAAAGTCAATGGGGAAGTTCTAGGGCAGAAATGCATCATGATAGAGAGGGCTCTGCACGCTGGCTTCATGGGAGTCCAGACACCACAAGCTCCCCATTCATAAACTTTTAATGTCTGGTGAGGCTGAAAATTCTGGAAGGTTTTAGGAACACAAGACTGTGATGAAGCCATGCTTAATCTAGAGATGAAATGGAGTTAATGAAAGTGCTTCAAAGCTGCTGCTCCAGCCTTGGGTGAAGCTCGACCTTCAGGGGAAGGTGGAACGCAGAGCTCTTATGATGAGTCTTGCTGTATTTCCAGCTTTATTTGTATCATCCTTAAATATCTCTAATACCTTGTACTATATGATAATTCCAATGTTTATCTTTAGTTTGACTGTCTTCCTTCCTTCCTTCTTCCCTCCTTCCTTCCCTCCCTCCCTCCCTTCCTTTCTCTCTCCCTTCCTTCCTTCCTTCCTTCCTTCCTTCCTTCCTTCCTTCCTTCCTTCCTCCCTCCCTTCCTTCCTTCCTTCTTTCCTGTCTTTTTTGTTTTGTGTTTTTTGAGAATGGGTCTCACGTAGCCCAGACTGACCTTGATAATCCTGTCTCCCCCTCTGAGTACTGGAATTGTGCTACCATCCTCGGTTTGTGCACTGCTGGGGATTGAACCCAAGGCCTGTTCATGCTAGGCAAACACTGGACTATCTGAGTTGTGTTCCCAGTCTGTTTTTAAAATAAAGCATGCCGGGCGTGGTGGCGCACGCCTTTAATCCTAGCACTCGGGAGGCAGGGGCAGGTGGATCTTTGTGAGTTCAAGCCCAGCCTGGTCTACAGAGCAAGCTCCAGGCCAGTTGGGACTGTCTCAAAAATACCAAAAAAATAAAATAAAATAAAATAAAATAAAATAAAGCATATGACTATAATGGAAAGCATATCACAATTAAATAAAAGACATAGTGTTCTCTGTATCTCAGTGATAAATTCTTCAGGATAAACAAGCAGATGCCATAAAACCAACTTCGATTCCAAATGACATTTTGAAGCCTTCACAAAAGAAATATAGATACCAGTGACCTTGAGCTTATTCCAAGGACATGTGGTAGTATGTGTGACGAGGTACATTGCTTTCTTTTTATAGGTACAGTAGGGTATTACGATGAACCTGATAGAGCTGTTCACTCTGTGTGTGAGAGAGATGAGATGTGTGTGTGTGTGTGTGTGTGTGTGTGTGTGTGTGTGCGTGTGTTCCAGCATGTGCCTGTGGAGGCCAGGGATTGATGCTGGGTGTTCTCAATTGTTCTTCATCTTATTTTTTGAGACGGGGTCTCTCACTCACTGAACCTGGACCTCATCATTGGGCTTATCTGGTCAGCAAGTGTCCAGGGTCTACCTGCCTCCACATCATGACACTGGGATTACATGCCTGGTAGTTCGAAGTGTCACTTACATTCTACTGACACCTGTGAGCACATCTCAAGACTGTGCTTAGAAGGTGGAAAACGCTGAGAATGTTGTAGTGATACAGACTTCTACGTAATGAATTAAAGGATAATTTAGATCCCTCATTATAGCCATCTGTGTTAACTTCCCATTACAAATTAAAATATCCATCTTGATACACATTTAATTTCTTCCAAAACACCTGTTATAAAAGGAAATGTATTTTTTACATAATTGAGATGACAACAACTTTGAAAATATTTCACTTTATTGAAGTCAGTTATGCTCCAGGATAAATGCTCTCACATGTTACTGCAAAAAGAAAAATTAATTCCCCAACAAAAATCCCAGATACATACACAGAGCTCAAGCACTCTTTTCTTCTCTTCTGCTTCACCATAATTATTATTATTGTTATTTATTTTTGTTACCAATCAATCCCTTTAGCTTGCTTTTCACATATTACAAAAATCAGTGCAGAAATAGAAGTGTGATCAGTTAACAAATGTTGAGTTCAGGAGGAAAAGAAATCCTCAAGTTATCCACAGCAGTTGAAGCAATCACCGTGTAACTTAGTGATTGAGTATTTTATTTGGGCACTCGCTCCGTTTTCTTCCTGCCCACGTACCTTTTACGTAAATCATTCTGTATAATGCTGAGTATAGGACCTGGGGAGACAGCTATGTTGGTTAGGTGGCTGCCGCACAAGCACGAGGACTGGAATTCAGATCCCAGCACCCATGTAAACAGTTGAGCATGGTGGTGTGCCTGTAATCCCAGCCAGGAGTGACAGAGGCTGGAGGGTCCCTGGAGCTCACTGGGCAGCCAGCCCAGGTTCAGCGAGAGACGCTGCCTCAAAGAATAAGGCGGAAAATGATAGAGGACGATGCCTGATATCACCCTCCACACCTGTTTGTGTACCCTGCATGTGCACACATGTATACACACACAAACCACATACACAGTTCTGTGGTGTGGTTGTAGAATACGATGGTACCTTGCTAACGTTTCTGTCAGCCCAAACCGGACATGGGTTCCTTCAGTGCAGACTAGATGAAGAGAATTCTGGCTTACATTGGCAGTATTTTCTGAGTCTCATTTACCACAGCTGGGTGGCAAAAAGAAAACACACAACAAATCCATCAGCGTTTCCTCTAACTATGACAATTTGTAAGGCCTATCATAAGAAGTGGGACGATTTCTTTTCCTTCTTGATTTTCTGTTAACTACCTCTGTAAAACAAAAGGACCTCCCGAACCTTCCTGTGCTTTCCCTGTCTGTATGAAAAGAGCAGCTTAATTGAAGTGAGCGACCTTCTCCTCTTTTCTATTCAAAGATCACCTTTACCCTCCTGAATGGGGCATCCGGAGAGCCTGGGAGAATTAGATTCCTCTGTCTCTGCATATTATATACTCTCCTTGGAGTACATTAAGAAGCCCTGAGATGCCAAATATACAGGGCTTGTTCCTCATTACCTTTCAAACAGAGGTTCTTTGAAGGCGTCATGGTCAAGTTCAGCTGGAGAGAGCACTAAAGGGTGCATTTAAATACGCTTCCAAGCCTTTCTAAGATTCCGACTTGCACAATCTAAGCTATTGCCGGAGTCCGACTTCCAGAAGCTCAGTACTACTCTCCAATGCTTACCTCTGTCCTGTCTTGTACCTGGACAATTTCCCCGCCTTTTATGTCCTCCTTCTCCAAGACAGGAAGGCTCTGAGAGGAAAGGCCACTTAGCATTGGGAGAGGAACACAGACAGCTTGCTATGACCTGGACTGCTGAGTGAGAAAGTGTGGCGGGCAATGGGGAAACCAAGGAGTCACAGCAACCTTAGGACGCAATCCAAGGTTATTCCTTAGCACAATGACGAGATTAGAGTTTAGTTTTAGAAATGTAACTATTAGTTCTGGAATATGTGTATTCATTCCAATCAACTTCTCCTCCCCTCTGGTCTCCCTTCCTCCCCTCTCTTCTACTTCCTTCCCTTCCTCTACTTCCCCTTCCCGTTTCCTTCCCTCCTTTTTTTTCCTTCCTTCCTTTCCTTCTCTGTCACTTTAAATAAAACACTTAACTCATTTATGTGGGTGGGTGAATGAGTGGGCACAAGTACCCCAGCACTCAAGTGAAGGTCAGAGGACAACCCGGGGGACTTAGTTGTCTCTCTGCCACGTGGATCCTGGGGGATTGAGCTCAGGTCATCAGACTCAATGGTTAGTGCCTTTACCCACTGAGCCATCTCACCCTCCCTCTTTCACTTTTTAAAAAATTTTTAAATTTTATTTATTTATTTATTTATTTATTTATTTATTTGAATGTATTGTCTGCATGCAGGTTTGTGCACCCATGTCATGCAATGCCGCAGAGATCAGAAGAGGGCGTCAGATTCCCCTGAAACTGGAGTTCTCCTGGAATTGGAGTATAGACGGTTCTCAGCCACCATGTGGGTGCTGGGGATAGAACCCGGGTCCTCTGCAAGAGTGGTCTGAGCTCTTAACGGCTAGGCCATCTCTCCAGCCTCACCTTATTTCTTGAGACAGAATCTCTCACTGAATCCGAAGGTCACCTTGGCTAGACTGGCTGCCCAGCAAGCTCTGTGGACCCTCTTGACCCTGCCTCTCCAGGACTAGGATTACAGGAGCCTCATGTTTGCTTGACGATCACTTTACCCACAGAACATCTCCCAGCCCCTGGGCTGTATCTAAACATCACTTCAGAAGAACTGTGGGAGAATGAGGGCGAAGATCAGATGCAAAGAAGGCCTGGTCTACCGCATACCTCCTCAAAGGTGGGCCACGGTGGGTGATACCCAAAGCATTCTTTTACCCTCCCCATGTGACCACTATGGTTGAACTTGGAAGCCGCTGGCGAAGGGTACTGCCTGTGTTTCTATTGCCTCTTGAAGGAGGCAGGGAGGGGCTTTTCTGAGTAAATGATTAAGATTTACATTTGCTTGGGTAGAGAGTAGGAGAGAGCACCAACCTGAGTGCCACAGAAAGACTCCTAATGCTGTTTAAACCCCCCAGGAGGAGGCTCGAGTAGAATAAATTTGTCAAGAAATTGATCTGGGGCAAAGAGGAAAAAGAGAAAAGCGAGGTCTACGCTGGGTGCTCAGGAAGGATTTATTGAATTATGCAAAATTAGGTAGATAAACAGATGAACATTGAATTTGCATCGACTTGTATTTCCCTTGAAATTAATTTATCTTAAAAATTAAATCTAGCACATCAGCTAGCTATTAGTCCCTTTCTCATAAAAGGAGAAAAAAAAAAGACAAGAAATCCATGTACGTGATTTCATGGTTTAGATTTGAGACAAAAACTCTCTAATAAGCCTATGTTCAATGTTTCTTTCAACTGCTCCTTTAGTTCTGTAAATCTCCCAAAAACGAAGAGGAGGGAGAGAGGGAGGGAGGGAGGGAGGGAGGGAGGGAGGGAGAGAGAGAGAGAGAGAGAGGCTTGCCACTAAACCTGAGCACTTAGATTTGGTCCTTGGGAGCCACATGGTGGACAGAGAGAAGCAAATCTTATCAGTTTTTCTCTGACCTGCACACACATGGCATGACATGTGCATTCGTACACGTACATGTGCAGATTCACACACTAAATAAATAAATATAACTTAAAAATCTCCTAGTATCCTGCACTGGGGAGACAGCTTAGTCAGTAAGATATTTGTCTTGCAAATCCAAGTTCAATTCTCAGAACTCATGCAAACAAAGTAGGCGGCCCCCTTGTTATCCCAGTTCTGTGGACAAGGATGGAGTCCCAGCTCTCTGGCCAGCCGCTCCAGTTGGATTGGAGAGCCCCAGTCCTGTGAGAAATGACCCCTGTGTTTGTTCTCTGGCATATATGTATACACAATATGCATGCGTGCATGCATACCTACCTCCACACACATGTATGCACACACAAGAGTTCCAGTGCTCCGGAGGCTCCCTGGAATGCTTTGATCTGAATTTTCATTTCTTGGAAACCCTCCTGGGTCTTGGCCAGTTCACCTGGTGACTGTAATTCGCAGCAGTGACTGACAGCTTTGCAAATCAGACCTGATGTCTGACATACAACTACGTCTCACATGCTGAGCATTGGACTTAACTTCTTCATGGCTTCACAAAGCTTAGTGTGGAGTGTTTGTTAGTGTGTGTGAGTGTGACCAGAGTTGCCATGCACAAACGGAAGCAGGATACCCCCACAGGGGGAGCAAGCTTTACTGGGAACACAGGGGGTTTACCTCTCTGGGAAGGAGTGAGCCAGCGGTGACGTGGCTGGCAGCCAGGATTTTTAAGTGGGGGCTTGGGGGTCTGTCCAACACGCAACTGCAAGATAGTCTGCTGAAACTTCTTGAGTCAGGGAAATTTTTTTCTTCTTTTCTCACTTCTCTGTCAGGGGTCTGGAGTAGCTACTTTCTTTCTTTTTCTCTGCTGGTTTCTGATGCAGAGAATAGCTCTTGGCTCCTGCCTAGGGTACATGCTCAGAAAGAGGAAGACTCTCATCTTAAGTTTACGGAAGAAGATATCTCTGCCTAAAGGTCTGGGGTGGGTGTTGCTTTCTGTGAGTCCTGACATAGGGGTCCTCTCAAAATCCTTGTTCTTTTCCTGACCAGCTTTTCCTGCTTTTAAGACTATTTCCTACGTTATGTTCTTGACAGGAAGGGCTGCAGTTTAGTCAAAAAATCCAGGTACAAGGGCTGGAGAGATGGTTGGGTGGTTAAGAGCACATGGTGGCTAACAACTGTTCATAACTCCAGTTCCAGGGGAATGCAACCACCTCAGGCATTGCATGAGTTGGGGGCACTTAAGCACATGTAGGCAATACACTCATGCAAAAAAAAAATAGATAAAATATATTTTATTTATTTATTAAAAATAAGTAATAAATATATATTTTTAATCCAGGTGCAGCGTCTAGCCTTTAACCATATTCCAAATCAGCAGTGAATGGCTTGGAGGCTGGTGCCTTCTTCCCTTTCTCAGAGGGATCTTCTGTTCTTCAGGGGGAGAGCAGAACCACTTTGGTGGCCATAGAGACACTGGTTGATTTTTGAACTTTCAGTCTGGCATCTAATAAGTCATGTTAATACTCCTGATTGACCTTGAATCATAAGGCCTCACCAAGTCATGGAAGAATTAAAATATGGGTGAGACAGAGAATAAAGGATTCTGGTTCTTGCTGAATTCTTGTGAATAAGAATAAATGTCAGGAGTGAAATTCTGGAAGCCAGATACATATTTCAAGACGTGGACCTTTGACTTTTTTGACAGTGCTGAGTGACTCTTCCTTCCACTGTCCTTACTCACTGAATATTTATTGAGCATCTGCTATGTTTCCAACACTCTTTTGAGGGGCCATTTGGCTGTTTATGGGGAACCTCCCACAGTTTGTGTTGTACTGTCTTGGGCTCACCTAAAATGCTTCAAAGTAAGAAGTATTATGACTATTTGACAGACAGGCAACTACGATCTAGAAACAAGAAGCAATTTGCCAGCATTTCAACTCTTGTTCGGCTAAGTAATCTTTCCACTACTTAGAGGAGAAAAGTGTAAGATCGTGCGTGGCCCTGCCCCTTTAAGACACTAGTCATTCTTACCCAGTACATGGTTCTTCTGTGCTTCTGATCATGTAGGCAATCCAGGACTAAATCACATGCTGTGAAACTCCCCTGCTTCCTGTGATTGGGGGATTCCCCTGAAAGCTCTTCCCTGGGCCTTGTCCATCACCCTGCCAACAATGGCTATGTCTCTCCTAGTTGAACCTAGACTTTTTTTTTTTTTTGGTCTTTTTGAGACTAGCCCCAGCTGTCCTGGAACTCACTCTGTAGACCAGGCTGGCCTTGAACTCACAAATATCTGCATGTCTCTGCCTCCCAAGTGCTAGGATTAAAGGCATGCGCCACCACGCCCGGCTGAACCTAGCCTTCTTAATGAAACCCCTCTCCAGGCTTTCAAGAGAAGCCTCTCCTTTTCTTTAAGGCTGACTCTGATATAATGTATTTTTAATGCTCTCCCATATCAAGGACAGATCATGGTCTGGAGGTTCTCTCTCATAATAAAGCTTATTCCTGAAGGGTAATTTTATGTCAGCTCCTTTCCTGAACTAACCTCCTTGCCATGCCTTCTTCCTTAACAGAAAGCAGAATTAAAGTGGAGTCTTCAATTTTCAAAAGTACCATTTGTTTGTACAGTTGTAGCTTAGTATTAGAAGCAGGTATTGATGCAAATTTTATGCAAATAAGGGCTGATCAGATGGTTGCTTTCTAAAGAGTCAGGTATGAGTTTATTAAAGATTGGCAAAAATGCCATTTTAGTTGGGAGTAAACACGTGAAGACCTCACTTATGACATAGGACTAACCAGACAGCTCTTTAAGAACTTGGAAAAGATGAGTGGATTGTGAATCTTCATTTGTCTTCTTCTTTTCCCGTGGTACCAGGATCCTTAACAGATGCTGAGGACCCAGCAAAGAAAAAGGGACAGGAATTTGTCCCACTGAGGGCACTCAGCCTGTGGTGTTTGGTTTAGTCATACATTCCCTGACACTGGAGAGCTACAGTTTAGCTGAGTTTTAACTCCTTTCCCAGAAGTTTATGCGTTGGTCTGCAATGTGATGGTGGTGAAGAAGTGGTGTGGTCTTTAGGAGCCAGAGTCTAGGAGAAGGGCCTTAGGTCAATGGGAGGCGTGCCCTTTAAAATGATCATGGGAAGGCAGCGTCTTCAGCTGTTTCACCAAGGGATGCCTCTTCCACCCCTCTACGCATTGCCCTCCACCATGAGCAGGTGTGGGAAAGGGAGCCCTCACTAGAGCCCACACTGTGTTGTTTGCACTTCCAGCCTCCACAACTGTGAGAGCTCTTGTGAGCGTGCATGCATGTTCATCTGTGTATAGGTACACATATGTATGTAAGTATGTAAGCATGTGCATATGGAGAGTAGGGAACAACTTTGGCTGTCATTTCTCAAGTGCTGTCTACCTTTAGAACAATGTTTTGCTTTTTTTCATTTGTGAGTGCGTCTGTCTGTGTTTGTACCACAGTGTATGTGTGAAGGTCAGAGGACGATTTTCAGGAGTCAGTCTCTCCTTCTATTATGTAGGTCATAGGGATTAAACTAAGATTGTCAGAGGCTGGGTGTGGTGGCCCATGCCTCTAATCCTAGCACTTGAGAGGCAGAGGTAGGTAAATCTCTGTGAAATTGAGGCCAGCTTGGTCTACATAGTGAGTTCCAGGCCGACCAGGACGAGGGAGGTGCTGTCTAAAACACTAAAACAAAAAACAAAACAGCAACAAAAACTCAGGTTGTCCGAACTTATATCCAACAGGTCATTTCACTGCCACTCCCCACCATTTTCTTTTTGAGACAAGGTCTCTCAGTAGCCTGGATTTGTCAAGTAAGAGAGGCTGGCTGGCTAGTGAGTCCCAGGGATCTGCCTGTCTCTGCCACCTCAAAACTGGAATTACAAGCACTTGCTACCATGCCAGGGTTTATTTTGGTTTTGGTTTTATTTATTTATTTATTTATTTATTTATTTATTTATTTACTTACTTACTTACTTATTTTTTGGTATTTTTGAGACAGGGTCTCCCTGTAGCCCCAGCTGTCCTGGAATTCGCTCTGTAGACCAGGCTGGCCTTGAACTCACAAAGATCCGCCTGCCTCTGTCTCCCAAGTGCTGGGATTAAAGGCGTTTTGGTTCTACACGAGTTCTGAGGATTGAACTCTGGTCTTATACTTGCAATGCAAGCAATTTACCAACCTAGCTATCTCCACAACCCTAAAATTATTTCTACAAACAAGACCTGCCTACTCAGGTATCTTCCTATAGAAACAGAAAACGGACTAACAGAAGAGGAATGAAGAAACTGAGGAGCAGCCAGATGTGGGGTCTTGCTCAAGCAAGCAGAACAAGCTCAAGGTTTGAACTCAGGTGTCCCTGGGTTCAAAGTCTTTGTTTTTAACACTCTTTACAGCAATAACAAGGGGACCTGTGGGATTGATGGAGCCAAGGAGAGAAGAGAATTAGATGGGTGTCAGAAGTCACCTCAGCCAGAAGCAGACCCTCTTCAGTCTCCTGAAATTATGCTGTATCCTCTTTCCATTTCAGATGGATCTTTATTTAGAACTGCCAGAGCCGACTGCAGAGACCACAACCTATATGCATTTTCTTGATGGATATTGTAGGGTTTGGAGCTCAGACAGCCAGCTTGTCTTACTTGACTATCACAGCTTTGGACTTTGAAATCACATGCACCCAGGGCTGAGTCTGGGTTTCTTCTCCCCTCGTAGTAGCCTGGTATTGGATCACTCCTAGATTTGACGCCATTTCTTACAGAAGCTTTTCCTGGCCCCCTTTTACGTCCACAGGCTTTACTGTATGGAGTCACTGATCACTTAACTCTACTAACAGTCTCTTGGTTGGCAGTAGTGTCAAGGTACACAGATTAGAGAGCACTGTGCCCTGCTCGGCTGGGTTTGAGGAAGGGCTCCGGAAGAAGAGTTACATCTAGAGGGAAGTAAGCTTGGAAGTAGACACCTGCAGTGTACACAGGAGAGCAGAGTTGAGTAGACACCTGCTGTGTACACAGGAGAGCAGAGTTGAGTAGACACCTGCTGTGTACACAGGAGAGAAGAGTTGAGTAGACACCTGCTGTGTACACAGGAGGGCAGAGTTGAGCAGACACCTGCTGTGTACACAGGAGAGCAGAGGAGGGGCGTCTAAAATTTCTGTGTGTATGTGTCACTGTAACACACTGACATGAATCATTGTATTTAACATGATTGCAGGGTTCCAAGGCACACCTCATGCCCTCATGTCAACAGATGAGATCGAGGGCCGCAATCTACTGCTGTTTGCTTGGTACAGATCCTTCGAACTCAAAGACCCAAAGTTATGTGGCTTTACCTGGGGAGACATGAACGCCCCATTTATCACCCCAAATAACAGGCAGATGACAGAGAAACAAAACAGTTCTAACCAGGGTCTGCCTGGTGAACCAGTGAGGTTAAGGGGGTTAGATACAAGAGACGAGTGTGTGTGTGTGGGGGGGGACTTTTCAGTAGTGCAGGAGTCTTGGCAGCTGCAGCAAGTATAAAAGCCCATCGTGGCATCAGTGACAGCTAAGCAAAGTTCTGTCAATGGAGTTATGGGTCCAACTTGCAGGCAGTTCCACCAAAGATTTCCCCGTTCTCAAGCAATTTACTGCCTGCCTATGTTATTGCTATGTAATCCTCCAGAAGGGGTGAGTCTTATAACTTTCATTGTGACTTTCCTGAGCCTCTCCCGTTTTCTCAGGCAATAGAATAGACACAGGCCTGAATGCTGCCATAAAGTACCTCTGTTAGCGTCCCCTGATACTCTGGTAATGAAATGGGCAATTAGCCTAGGGCCAGGGCAGCCCTGGGGGAAATTTCCCACAGAGTCCGGGAAAGCAACAGAGAGGTTGGCATTTTGCACAAGTCTCAATTCCTTTCACTGCATTTGAAGAGCCAGACGGAAGCATCCAACAAGACAGAATCCTTGCCAAGGCGAATTTTAAGCTGGCTTGGAAAGGCTTTGGCGATAACGGCTAACTCCTAAATGGGAAATGACAAGGTTATTAAACACCATCACAGGGTGGCTTGAGGTGTTCCTCATAGCTATGCCGGCTGACCAGTACTAGGAAATTATGGATTGTCAGTGAGGGGCCCATACCCTCTGGGATTCAGAGAAAAATCAGATGCTAGAGTCAACATGGAAGCGCACAGCTTTTTTACAAAGTATTTTATTATTTTTATTTTATTTATACAAATATATTGCCTGCATGTGTTTAAGTGTACTTGTGTTGTGCAGTGCCTGTGGAAGTCAGAGGAGGGCATTGGATCCTCTGGAACTGGAAACATGTACAGTTGTTAGCATCCATGTGGCTGTTGGGAACGGAATTCAGGTCCTCTGCAGGAGCACCTAGTACTCAACCACTGAACTCTCTCTCCAACTCTCTCTCTCTGTCCCTGGAAGAGTAGAAGAAATGTGCCCGTGCATTTAATGTTGTTCTTTGTGTGTCTGAGATGGTTTCTCATGGCTGAGTCTTGTAATTTACTATGCTTTAGGACAACTGGTAGTCACTCTTCAATCTTTGTAATGCCTTTCCTTGTAAACACTTACCTATTCTGTTAAAGAAAATTAATCTAAAACAGAGAACACAAAGGGGCCAGAAGCAGATACCACAGTTATCTGGTGAAATAGCTGTTAACCATAGTATTGGTATAAACAGTAACTTACATAGCTGAGGTTGTCTTAATCCTTGCCCACAATATCTACTTCTGTAAACAGACTGACTTTTTAACCATAAAAGGAGTTTCCTGTAATGGCTCATATACACATTTGTATTGAAATTCATGCAGGCTGTAGTCTAAACCCACCAAAGCTGTATCTGTTAAGAAATGATGCAAAAAGCCCTATAAAAGCTATGGATTTCTGTAATTGGAACCCAGAGCCTCAGAGTGCTAGCTCATCAGGGTCCACTAATATAAGAGAACTTGAGTTCTCCAGCTCTTCAAGTAAGGGCTTGAGTTCTTAGCTGCCCGATTTTCTATTACACTCTCACCTTGAAGTGGATAAAAGAATTTATTCTGGAGCCAAATATGAGTGACTATGGCTTGGGAACGCAGATTCAGATCACTCCAAAGTCCAACAAAGTAACAGTTTTACAAGGTATTATAGAGCAAAGAAATTCATAAATCAAGAAAGTTACAGGTAAGTAGATCAAAAGAGCAGGGAAGCTCAGCTATAGCTCTCAGATGCTGTCTGATGGCATTCTTAGCCTTTAAGTTGGTGGGAAGTAGGGGCTCTGCTTGTACACTCCAAAAGCTTTACTAATGGTCACACAGATGTTAGGACACATAGAGGAGGGCAAAAAATGACTATTAAGGTGGCTAAAGATGTCCCAAGATAATCTGGCTCTGGATTTACAACATTCCAACCTCTATACATCACTGAAGTTCTAGTCAGTCAATCGAACTTTGTAGTTAAAGCTTCTTTCTGGGAACTTTGATTCATATCAGGTTCCCAGGGATGGTTTTCAACAAGGGTGGCATGGGGCATTTGATGGCTCAGGCAGTGCTCGGAAAATTTTGTGACTGGGGAGGCTTCGTCCCTGCATGTAAATCAAAACCAGAGACACTTGGCTCTAAGCTCAGGGAAGAGAAGTTTTGTCTTAACTTTCCAAGCTTCAAGCAAAAACTTTTTGGAAGACTCCTTTGGTGGAATGTTCCCCTAGGCTCTGAACTGAAGTTGCTCAAGGCTCTCTTTGCATAGTTACTTTTGGGTTGGAGATCATCAGCACATTTTATTTTTTGTATGGTATTTTTCTTGGACTAGAAAAATGACTCAGAGGTTAAGAACAGGTACTGCTCTTCTAAAGGACTTGAATTCATTTCCCGGCACCCATGTCAAGTGGCTCATAGCCACCTGTAACTCTAGCTCCAGAGGATCAGCCCCCTTCTGCCTCCTTAGGTACTTGAACACAACTTGGCATATTCTCAACAAAGCCACATACACACACACACACACACACACACACACACACACACGTACACATAGTTTTTCAAAGGTATTTTTCTTGTTCTGTGACTAAAAATATTCCTGGAAATGTAAAGATTTTAATAAGCTGGAGAGACAGCCCAGTGGTTAAGAGCATATACTGCTCTTGCAGGGAACTCAGGTTTGGGTCCTAACACCCATGTCAGGTGGTCAGCAACCACCTGTGACTCCAGTTCCTGGGGCTCTGCAGGCACCTGTACACACATGGTACACATAAACTCATGCAGGCATATACACATACATATAAACAAAAATAAATAAATGAATAAATATATCTTACAGATTTGAAAAGATTCCAGAAGGCACTAAGAAGAATTCCACTTGACTTCAGCATCCATGAGTGCGTTTCCATCAAACTGGATGATTCTGTATCCAAAAGGAGGGAAGGGAAAGAAGAGAAAGGACGTGGAGAAGAGTAGGAAGTGGGGGAGGGAGGCAGGGGCATCCTGGTACAGCAGAGGCAATAACTAAAGATGGGGCCAAATCCCGGCAGTTCCAGAGCAGAACCTCACCTTCATCTAAGGAGAGAGATCACTGTCTTTAGTTCCTGGTATGATCTCCATTTCCAGTCAGGTCCCCATGAGGTTCAGCTTCTAGTCCTGTGTTCCACAGAAAGTCCTTTGTGCCTATAGTGAAGTCTCCTGCTGTCTTGTGCTGCTGTGATTGTTTTTCTGTCTCCTGTAGCTAAGTGGATAAGAGTCTGAATAGACAGAGTTCTCCATCCACAAACTCAGCAGCATGGGAAGTTTTCCTTCTTGAGTCTATAAACCATACAAAGTTCTCCTTGGAACCCCTTTCAGTGTAAGTAGTTGAAACAATACCAATTACTTAGCGGTATCTTGCATTCCTCTGCCCTACAGCATATTTGAGATTGGTATACACTGTGTGCTGCCCACATGCAGCCTTTGGGCTTTCCCATGCCTACTTGGGAAGAAGGGTTTATTCCGGCTCACAGTAGCGGAGATTCCAGACCTTCACAGTGGAAAGGCATGGTGGTGGGAACCTTCTCTGACAGCTTATTCACACCACAGTGGGCCCAAACAGAGAAAGTAGCTACAGCCTCAGTGGATGCACAGCCTCTCACCCCACCATCACTGCACCCCTCTTCCTGTGCTCATGCAGTGAGAGCTGGGGCTACTCTGCATTTCAGGCCCCACCCTGCAGTGGAGTCCTGGACTTGTGTTCTGTATGTAGCTATTTGTTCCCAACTGGAGGGAGGAGAGAGGCTCATAAGATTCAGGAAGTAAACTTGTGAAGCACAAAAAGATGCAATATTCATAAGCCAGCCCCCCCCCTCCAAGGTTACATAGGCAAGAACCACTAGAGAATAGACTCTCTGGCTAGCAGAGCTGTTGCAGGTTGGGCAGAGAACTCTTGGGGAATGGAACTTTTGGGGGTCACTGCCATGCTGGGTAGCTAGCTACCTTGGAGCCACCCCTGCTCCGCTGGTGAGTAACCTCAGTGAACTTCCTAGTTTTCCAAGCTAGACTTGGGTGGAATCATTTCTTTAGTCTGTCATCTTTATCCTATCTATCTGGGATGAATAGACATTTCTTCATCTTCCCAGGAAAACTCATACAGCATGTATGAGTTAGAAGCACGTGGCAATCTGGAGCAGAATTATCCTTGCTCCCTCTAGTGGGGAAACCCAGAAGTACACACACACTGTCTACCAGCATCCAGAGTCCAGGGGATTAGATGTGACTCACCAAAGTAACCCTGAATTGTCAGCTCGCTCTCTCTCTCTCTCTCTCTTTGTCTTCTTCTTGGTATGTGGGGATTACATCTGGAATAAAACATTTGAACTCACACGGCGTGCTGCTGGGGAAAGGTGTCTAAGGTACTCATAGCCTGTCGTAGATGACTGAGATACTTGTGTTTGTTTTGCAGGGTGAGTAGGATCTGGAAGATGGGAAGAGTCCTTACTGCCATGGGCAGGACTGTTGCTGAGGACTGACAAGGAGCAACAGTCCCGCCCACATCCCAGATTCCCTTCCTTCATCTGTATGTCCAGGTGTCTAACTTGCTGTCTGCACTGCACAGCCAGATCGGTGGGAATCCTGGCAGGGGCAGATGGTAAGAACTTACAGTAGCACAATATTATAAGAATGAATGTGCAGGGATAGAACACAGGCCAGGAAAGTGGGTGCGGGGCTGAAGTGGGCATCCCCACCGACGCCCGTTGGAAGGAAACAAGTGCTTACAGAAAGCTGCAAGATGTAGCTGGCTATCGACAGCCCCAGTGGAGCTGAGGCCTCTGGTCAGCAGGTGCAGCCAGGTGGGAAACTACGGGGGAGACACTCAAGCATACGTCTACCTGCACCTCTCAGTTTACCACGGGGGCCTTGCACCAGGGGCAGCTACTGGAAGCCGGAAGACAAGGATCCACACATATCAACCTCCTGATAGAAGAGGGTGGAGAAAGGTAAGAGAGGGACGAGAATGAAGGAAAGACAAGGAACGCTCTACCATTGTTTCTCTGGGAATAAGGGTATTCCCAGAGAACACCCTCCCAAGGGCCCCATTTGGAAGTGGAGATGGGGCAAAATGCCATGTGCACTTAAACCTCTAAAGAGAGAGCTAGAGAGAGATAGCTCAGTTGGCTAAGTGCTTGCGTTGCAAGCAGGAGGACCTGAGTCTATTCCTAAAACCCCTGTAAAAAAGCCAGGCATGGTGCTATTCCTGTAATCCCCATGCTGGGGAGGTGGAGAGTGCTGGATCCTTGGGGTTGGCGGGCCAGCCAGCCTAGCCTATGTGGAGGTGGACCACGCCAGAGAGAGATGCTGTCTTAATAAAGCGGGTGCATGGTGCCCAAGGAATGACACCCAAGGTTTTCCTGAACACTTCCAGCTGTAGTGGGACGACCATGGGATGGCAGCTTGTTAAAATGGTGGTTTAAAGGCTGGACCCAGGGTTGAGGATAACCTGCAAAGGCTTCAGAACCTCAAGTGACCTGCGTCTGCCAACCTGGCTCTATGTCTCAAAGGCTCAGTGGCCTCCAGAACAGAGCACAAGCTAGCTGTAGACTCAATGTTCAGAGCACTAGCCACTGAAGGTCATTCCAGATTTTTCAAACCGTAACAGTGTGTGCATTGGCTTGGTAGGTGTATTAACTTCTTGTAACTTCAATAACAAGCTTCAGAGATTTAGTGCCTTTCACCAATGCCTATTTATTCTGTCATAGTTAAGAGGTCAGAAGACCAACATCAGTCTCACTGGGGTGAAGTGAAGGAGCCTCTGCTGGTTCCTTACAGAGGCTCTGGGGGAAAACATTTGCTTTCCTGAGGTCCCCTGCCTTCTGGGCTCCTGCCTCTCCCTCCAACGTCACTCCAAGCTTTGCTTCTATCATCCCATTGTTTAATCTTCTCTATAGTAAAATACACCCTTGGCCCACTCTGCTCTTCTGTTCAGTTTCTGCCTCTTATAGTGACCTGTGATTATATCTAAAGCCCCTGCCGAGGGGCCAGAGGGATGGCTCAGTGGTTAGAAGCACTGGCTGCTCTTCCAGAGGACCTGATCCAATTCTCAGAACACATATGGTGGGTAACAGTTCTTCGTAATCCCAGTTTCAAGGGACCTGACACCCTCTTCTGGCCTCTGGGAGCATTACACACATGTGGTACACTTACATACATGCAGGCAAAATATTCATACATATAAAATAAATAAAATACATTTTTAAAAGATTAGAGCCCACTGAAGTAACTTAAGATGGTCACCCTCAGTATCCAGGACTTAATCCACATCTACAAAGTCCCTTTTGGTTATCTCTGACAGGGTCCGAGTATGAAGACCCAGATGTTTTCAGTTGGCTCTTATTCAACCCATTAGAGCAGGTGTGGGCTCTTAAGTCAGGGGTCTTGATTTTAAATTCCAGCCCTGCCATATATTAGCCCCTTGACCTCAAAAGGCTGACCTAGTCTCTCTGGGTTTCACTTCCATCATTTCATCAATGAGAATAACAATATATACACAGCGTTATTTTGTGAGGATTAAATGAAGGTCTTAATGCACTTTGCTTATCTCAGAGCATGGTAAACATTCAATAAACTTTGAGTTGATGATTATAGTTAACGCTGTTGTGATTTAGGCCTTGTGGGTTATCTGTTGTTTGTGCATATTTGCTTTTGTGTTTTCACTTGTTGTTAATAACTCTGTTTTCCTTAAATTTTTATTTATTTGCTTGTTTTTAGGAGTATGAGTCTTTTGCCTGCATGTATGTAAGCGGACCCATGCCCATAATGTTCATAGAAGCCAGAAGACAGACTTGGAGCCACTGGAACTGGAGCTACAGATAGATGTTTGCAGCCATTCGGGTGCTGGGAACTGAACCCTGATCCTCTACAAGAACAGCAGTGCTCTTAACCACTGAGCCATCTCCCCAGCCTCCAAACAGTTTTTCTTGAGGAATTTTTTTTACCTCACTAGCCGTTTGCTTTAGGTGGGACTGGGTGTGGGGACTGATAACAGCTTCCTTCATTTGGACCTGAGAATTAGTTCAAGGAGATCTCTGGGAAACAACTGCATACAAGCAGCCCAGGTCTCCTACTTTCCGAGACATGACCAGGCAGAGAGTGTGTTCATGAGATCACTGGCCTCAGAGCCTGTGAGGTGCAGCTATAAGCAGGCTTTCCCTCCACCCAGTTGTAAAGTTCTGCCACACTGTAATCCCACCCAGACCATAGGAAGCAGACAGAGCTGGGGGAGGAGCGTGACCTTCAATATCTGAGGCTAAGCTTCAAAGCCAGCTGCTCCTGAAACCAGCACTTCTGTGGTCTTTCTAGTTATGTGAGCCAATAAGGTCCCTTATTACTTAAGTCAGTTTAAATTGGAAATTCCATCATTTTCATCAAAAGATTTTCAGTCATGGAAGACCGAACTCTTTCTCTTCAAAAAGTCACAGAGATTTATTGGCCATTACTCAGCCTGGCCAACTCACATGAACACAGCTGTCCCAGTTCTAAATCCATGGCCCTGGATTAGTACTGAGATAAAGTCCCTAATGATATCCTTTCTTTTCCCAAAGTAATCATGATACAACAGTTAACTTAGTCAAAGTCCTCTGTTATAGCTTGGTTTCTGTTGCTATGATAACACGCTGACCAACACGAACATGGGGTATTTAATTTTAGGCTTCCAGGTCACAGTCTATTGTTGGGGGAAGTCAGGGCAGGAACTCAAGCAGGAGCAGAAGCACATGTGCACATGTACATATGCATACATGTGCATGCAGACATGCATTTAGTTTCTCATGTTCTCTTGATTTTAAACTATTTATTTATTTAGTGAATGCATGTGTTTGTATGAATGTGTACATATATGTGCCATGACATGCATCTGGAGGCCAAAGGATAAGTTTAGAGAAGTCAGTATTCTCTTTCTATCATGCAGGACCTAAGGATTGAACTGAGGTCATCAGGTTTGGCAGCAAATGCCTTTGCCCTTTGAGTCATGCCCTAGCCTCCTTTTTAGTTGTTTGAAACAGGGTCTCATATAGCCCATGCTGCCCTTGGTTTGCTATGTAGATGAGGATGACCTTCAACTCCTGATCTTCTTGCTTCCACTCCCCAAGAGTTGAGGTTACATACCTGTATGCCACCCTCCCAGCAGGTACGTCCTTTTCTTACTCTGCTGCATAACCTCTAGAGGCAGGCAATGAAAAGCCCTGTGCTAGACATTAATAGGTTTTGTGTGTGGGACAGTGTGGCCTTCCACTATCTTGGAAGCTGGGATTCTCCATTTCTTGTGCGTTTTGCTCTTCAGAACAGGATACAGATTTAGGAATGGTTGGTACATTTCTATAATCTCAGCACTCAGGGAGCTGGGGAGGGAGAGTACAGTAAGTTTAAGGCCAGCCTGGGCTACATGAGGAGTACCAGTGAGACAGGGCTATAGAGCAAGACCTTATCTCTGAGAACAATAGCAACAAAAACCAACCAAGCAAACCTACAAAGAGAAGGAGATCTAGACGCCATAACAACCTCTCCTTTGTCCAGGGTTATCTGGCCTGCTGGCCTTCCATGCTGTCCCTGTTATTTAAACCTCCCCATGGGTTGGATTTGTGTCCAGGGAATTTCCTTCAACATTCATCCTAGACATCTCACACTCTGGGGTATCTTTTACCCCCTGAGTGTATCACTCTTTTTAGAGGACTAAAACTGAATTGAGTCAGGAAGCAGAACAGGAAGCAAATAGGAAGCGACTGCAGCCTTTAGAGCCCTGGGTTCCAAAGCAGATAATAGCAGTGGCCAGTAATCATTAATCAGGGAGTAGACACTCATACAGAAAAATGAAACATTGTATTGTGATGCTAAACAAAGCATCCAGGATTCAGGAACATTGGCATCCAGCTTTGCATCCACCAGCTTCTAAACAAAGCTGGGTACCGACAACATCAGCATCCAGCTTTGCATCCACCAGATTCTCAAGCTGAGAAAATGATTTTATCACCTCTCCAGTTCTTCAACTATTAGTTGAAGCTAACGCATCTTCCTAGGTTGCTGCAAGGGTTGTGGCTGGTACGTGGAAGAATCTAAAGTGATAAATGGCAATTGTAAATGTTAAGCATTTATACTTAGCCCCAAGCCTGACATTTGAGAATTCGGAAATATTCAGTGTTTCTTAGTGCCTGTGTATGTGAAAGATGGTAATGTATTTGTAGAGTAAACACAAGCTGATGGACTGAGTCTGTAAAGCAACAACAGAGATGGATGAAGTGGTTCGTTGGTGTCAAGTTTGGCCCTAGAGACCAAAAGACCCCCTAGACAGGGTGCTCTTCATGAGGAATGCTGACTCTCCTGTCTTTCTGGACCCTAGACAGAGACAGGAGCCTTGGAATGGGATTAGGGTTAGATATAAGGCCATCAGAGTGCAGCCTCCGCCATCGAGTCCTGGTGTCTCTATAAGCAAAGGCAGAGAGGCCGTCTAGGTACTAGATAAACACAGGTGCTCTCTGTGAGGTGCTCTGTGCTGCTGGAGACTCAGCCTGCAAGAAGGTGATTGCCAGGTGAGGCTTCTGGACTTGGGCCTTCAGCACTGGAAGCCAAAACAGACATCTTTTCTGATATAGGGATCTCACCCCAGGCATCGGGAGCTACAGGTTTTGACATATCATCTTAGGCATATGATGCAGAAACAGGTTAGTGGGCTGTGTGGGAGTTATCAGTTCTCAAGGGCATGATCAGGTCACTTCCAGAAAAAGAAGACCCAAAGCTGGTCCAACAATCAGAGCTAGAGTCCAGCAGAGAGAGCAAAAGAAAGGGAAAGTTACTGTCAGGCATTGGATACATTGTAGCCGATCTCATTTGGCAACTGCTTTCTGTCTTCCTTCAGTCTTTATCCAGTACCAGTGGAGCCCCAATTCTCCTTTTCAGATAATTGCCACCAAATTAGTGCACCCTTAAGCCCAGCTTCTATTAGCCAGGCCTCACCTGCTGTCCTTGGGTGGTCAGTTGGACTCGTCCATTCCTTTCCTTGGATGGGGGAGGTGGGATGGGGTGTTACCTGTAAGTGGAGGTCATGGAAGGCCAGGAGATGTGGGACAACTGTACGTATGACAGACAAAGTGGGGGGAGACAGGAGAGAGAGAGGGAGAGAGAGAGAGAGAGAGAGAGAGAGAGAGAGAGAGAGAGAGAGAATGAATGCCCACCTGTATTAGTTAGTTTTCAGTTGCTGTGCCAAAATTCCATGAGCAAGGTAATTTGTAGAAGGGTTTGAGTTTACAGTTCCAGAGAGATCAGGGTCCCTCATGGTGGGGAAGCATGGTGACAAAAGGTTTCAGGAGCAGAAAGCAGAGTGCTCACATCTCTTCAAGCAGGCACAGGAAACAGAGGGCACAATTGGAAATTGGTCTCCCAAAACAGCACCACCAACTCAGGACAAATGTCCAAATGTTTGGAGTCTATGGGGGACATTCTCATTCAAACCACCACATTATCGATAAAAGAATGGATAATCAGTACAGGTATGCATATGAAATGGAGTAATACTCAGCCTTGTAAAGGAGGCATAGCACATGCTATACAGCAGAGATTAACTTGTAATATATTGTGCTAAATGAAATAAGCCAGTCAGATAAAGACCATATGGCATCTGTATGACTCATCTATGATACATACCTCTATGTGTGTGAGTGTGTATGGGGCTATGTACATATCCATGTGGGTGTGTGCACATGTGTGTGAAGGCTAGAGGTCAGTGTTAGCTGTCCTCTTCAATCTCACTTGACCTTATTCTTTGAGACAGGGCCTCTCTCTGAGCCTAGAGTTCACAGATTCAGCTTAGCTGACTAGCCAATGAGCTCCAGGAATCTGCCTGTCTCTGCATTTCCAGCACTGGAGTGACAGATGCACCATCACACTGGACTATTATGTGGGCTGGAATCTGAACTTGTGTGGCAGGTACTTTACCACTGAGAAATCTTCCCAACCCCAGATACCTCCAGAATACCCTGGGATAGTCAGATTCACAGAGACAGGGAGTGTCAGGGTGGTTGCCAGGGATGGGAGATGGGAGGGGCCCAGAGGAGTTGTCTGTAAGTTGTCTTCAGTTCTGTAAGATGCAAAGCATACTGGGGATTGGCTGTAGAACAAGATGAATGTGTGCAACAGCATTGCACTGTGCTTAAGAAGGGTTGAAATGGTACATTTATGCTACATATTTTAATTCAGTTTTTTTATTTTATTTATTTATTTATTTATTTATGTGTATGAATGTACTGTCTGCATATAGGTCTGTGCACCCATGCTGTGCAATGCCGTGGAGGTCAGAAGAGGGTGTCAGATTCCCCTGGAACTGGAGTTAAAGATTGTTCTCAGCCGCCATGTGGGTGCTGGGGATGGAACCCGGGTCCTCTCCAAGAGCAGTCGGTGCACTTAACCGCTAGGCCATCTCTCCAGCCCCCTTAATTCAGTTTTTAAAAGGAAATCAATCAATCAATCAGCCAATCAAAGGACATTATACAAACTGCCAGTGGTAGTGCCCTGAGGACCAAGGAATATGACTCACTCACACCTTCCTACAAGAGATCCCCCCTTTTCAAAAATACGGAATGATTATTTTTTGTGGCCCTTGTGTTCCCTAAAAGCCCCGGGGGACGGAGCAGAGAGAAGTATCTTCAAGATCCTTTGGCAGAAGGTTCTTTGTTTATCTACCATTTCTCTGTAAGATGAGCCTGTTTGATTCGGATGGATTTGCAGGTCTTATGTTCCCATCCTTTCCTCCCATCTGATATTCCTCAGCTTTGAATTGGCAGGATTTATTACAGTCATGAGGTTCTATCTTTTCCCCTTTCTTTATTCAATTGAATTCCATTTCATTTAAATCTCTCTCTCTCTCTCTCTCTCTCTCTCTCTCTCTCTCTCACTGTTTGGAATTCAGACTTTCAGCCAACATGCTGGCAGATTTCGTCCTTGCGTGTGGTTTATAGAACTGGGCATCACTGCCCCCATTTTGTATGGAACTATTTAGCTCTATGTTGTCTCAGAGGACCATGGTGATGACATAGGCAGCCTCTGTGTGCAGTTACAGGATGAATAGCACCCTTCCCAAACAGCGCCACCAGTTGGAGACCAAGTATTCAAACACACAGGCTTATTGGGGACATTTCCATTCAAACCACATGTCCTCATCAGGTTAAACAGTTCTTTTTACTGACTACACACTCAAAGTTCTATTCTACGCAGGGCTCCACTCAAAGTTCTATTCTATGTAGGGCTTATGTTCTTCTGTCCATTGTTTACAAGATCTTAAATCACAGGCTGGCTTGGGGACCCACTGTCATGACAGAATGACAAAGCACCTATGCAAAAACAGAACAGAGTGTTCCTTGGATTGTACAACCAAAGTAGTTAAATGCTTGCAAATCAAACACAAGATCACATGTTCCTTTTCAATTGGTATCTATTTAGAAGGTATTATTTGAATGGTCAAAATGTTTGACTTTTTAAAATTGAAGTTTTGCAAATTTCATACAGCATATTTTGATTGCATTTAAAGTCCCTCCCCTAGCTACAATCCTTTTACTACCCCCACCCAATTTCATGAACTCTATCATACATATATTAAGGCTTAGAGAGTAAAATGTGTGTCCCCAAATGCCCTTCTGTGTGGGTCCATCCACTGAAACCTGGCCAATGTACCAAGAGTCTTACCCCTCAATGAGACTGACTCACCCCCCTCCTAGTAACCCTCAGTGGCCAATAGTTCTGTTGGGTGTTTTTTTTTTTTTTTAAGTATTTTTTATTTATTTTTATTTCTTTTTTTAATTTTTATTTATTTATTTATTTATTTATTTATTTATTTATTTATTTGTATGAATGTACTGTCTGCATGCAGGTTTGTGCACCCGTGTCATGCAATGCCGTGGAGGTCAGAAGAGGGTGTTGGATTCCCCTGGAACTGGAGTTCTCCTGGAATTGGAGACAGTTCTTATCCACCATGTGGGTGCTGAGGATCGAACCCGGGTCCTCTGCAAGAGCAGTCGGTGCTCTTAACTGCTAGGCCATCTCTTCAGCCCAGGTTGTTTTTTTTTGTACCCACTTTTCCACATCTATTCTGAGATTTCTGTCACCATTGCTTTGAGTCCATATGAGTAACTGACCAGATGTCTGTAAAACTTTTTGTGGTCATCCACCACCTTCAGTTCTTACAGTCTTTCTGCACCATCTCCTACAATGATCCCTGAGCCCTGGGAGGCAGAATTTTGACACAGGTGTCCTGTTGAAGAAGAAGCTGTCCACAGAAGCTTCCTTATGCAGCAAATGATGATTAACATAGAGAATCACAAGTGACCAATGTACAGTAATGGCCAAATTGTACAGGGTTTACTACAGTTAGACAACTGTTTTGCTCTTGTTTGGTAAAGCCTTATTAGATACGACTGTCCCATGCTGAAGGTCAAGAGTCGTCAATGAACAAGTTGGAAATTCAATAGGGCATATTGTTAAGTTTGAGGCTAAGGTTGAGGTCACATCCATCTGTAGCAGCCTCTTTCTTCCTTTTTGGTTTATTTTTATTTTATGTGTATGAGTGTCTTGCCTGCATGTATAGTATATGCAGCACATGTGTGGAATGCCTGTGAAAGCCAGAAGAGGGCATCAGATCCCCTGGAACTGGAGTTGAGGATGGTTGTTAGCTGCTATGTGGGTGCTGGGAGCCAAACCCAAGTCCTGTACAAGAACAGCCAGTGTTCTTAATTGATGAGCCCTCAACAGACTCTTTCTTACAGTTGCTGTAGAGTATTATTAAACCTTCTGCAGATAGCCTGTCCAAGTGTCTGTAAATCAACATGTACAGATCCCAGGAGGATGACAGAACCATTCTCACTTTCCAAGGAAACTTACAGACCCTGGGTTGGTGGACTCCCCTGGCCATCAAAAGGCTGCTGACACATCCCTCTATCCTTTAATGGGTACACCTCAGCTAGATGTGGTCCTCTTCCCCCACACCCTCAGAGTCACATACTCCTTCCCCAAAATTCCTTCCCCATGCTCTGCTACTCAGCAATGAGGAACAGCCTAGCTTCGGCCTTCTCCCATGAAACCTCACCTATTTTCCCTGAGATCTATCAGACGGGATGCCCTACTCTGCCTCATGGGTCTGAACTCTCCTCAAAAGCTCCACTATGCTGCTGTCTCTCTCTCCGTGGAGTTCCTAATAACTCTTTTAAGAAAGCTCTTACCTGAAAAAAAAATTAGCCTCAGTGTTTCCCTGGAGCCCCACACCTGAGACCTTTCACATACATGCATACAAAAAGAAAGGACAGCCAGGTGTGGTGGCACACACCTTTAATCCCAGTACTGGGAGGCCCATGTTATACAATGCCCCCAGAGGTCAGAAGAGGGTGTCAGATCCCTTGAAACTGGAGTTATGGTGGTTATTAGCTGCCATGTGGATGATGAGAACTGAACCTGGGTATTCTGAAAGACTAAGCAGCCAGTGCTCTTAACAGCTGAGCTCTCTCTCCAGCATCCCCCATCCCACCTCTGCCTCTGTGTTCTTTGCTAGCCAGTGTGATAAGGAATCTGGGAAGTGAAAAAAATAAAACCTTTATATTTACTTCAGTCAATGTTATTTCTGTTTCTTAAAAGGCACAGAAATGGTTGAGAAAATTTTTTAAATCTATAAATTACATATAATTTTCTCACATTATTTCTGTTTTTACTGGATAAAGTGGGACTGGCCAGAGGAAGTGATTTCTTTAAATATGACATAGTTGGAGCTCAAAGACATACTAAGAAGAACCTAGATGCAAAAGATGACTTACCATAGGTTAATATTTGTATAAAATAACCAATAAAAGGCATCTCAGATAGCAAAGAACAATAGCGAATGGAAGAAGAATAATCACAGATGATTTAAGAGATCATTATTAGGGTAATGGGAGTGTCCTTACATGAGTCTGGAGCAATAGTTCCAAATCTGTAACTTAATAAAATTCATTGAGCTATGTGGTGGTTTGAATGAGAATGTCCCCACATAGGCTGCAATTATTTGAACTATTTGGTCCCCAGTTCATTAGTGTTGTTTGAGGAGGGACCTGGAGCCTTTAGGAAGTGTGGCCTTGCTGGAGGAAACACGTGACTAGGGGTGGGGCTTTGAGAGTAGACAGCCAGGTCCCATTTCCAGTTTTCCTCTCTGCTTCCCAAGCCTGCTTGAAGACATGAGCACTCTGCTCTCTGTTCTGACCGCCTCCTGCAGTGCCTCCCACCATGACAGACTCCTGCCCCTCTAGATCCATGAGCCAAATAACCTCTTCCCTTTATAAGTCTCATTGGTCATGGTGTTTTATCACAGCAACAGAGAAGTAACTAATACAAGTTGTATATTTACAGTTGAGATTATGGTAATTAAACTATATCTGAGTATATTTGTATGAAAAGAGAACTATACCAAATAGAACTCGCAGGTTATATTTATTGCTGGTTGAAGTCGCAGAAGCTGACCCTGCAAGTTCCCTTTTAACCTGAAGTGAAGCAGATTTCCACTGCCAGGGGACAAATCATTTCCTAATGGTCTCTGTAGACATTTTCTAGTATGCTGTTCAGAAGCTGTTTAGAGACTGGATGGATAGGACTTCAATGTTCAACACAGTGAGTGCTGGTCAGAGATGTGCCTATTCGGTGTGAAGCAGTGGTCCATACCTCAGCATCCCCTCTGTAGTTGGATCTTCATCTTCTCAGTGTATAGCCCTCTAACCAAGGCACAGAGTCTCTCCAATGATGGAACTTCTCATAGCACACTGTGAGTTTTACACTTGGCACTTACCCTATAGGAAAGAGGGGTTGGAGGTATGTATATACACCACTCAAAGCATAAGCTCTTCCAGGTCAGGGCACTGTGGTATATTCATCTTTGTGCCTAAGGGCTTAACACATAATGAATGCTCAATAAATTTGTCCTAATCTGTCATGCCTGGTTTGACAAAGATTTGCTACCAATCTCATGGAAGAGGATGGAAAATTAATGATCAACTTTCATTAGGAGATTCAGGCAAACAACGTGTTATGTGAGGACATTTCATTACTTTAATTTTCTTCTTATCACCTTCAGAGTTCCTGGGTTCACGTTGAGGTCTTTGATCCATTTGGAGTTGATTTTTGTATAGGGTGAGAGGTAGGGGTTTAATTTTATTCTTGTACAAGTGGTGTTCCACTTTCATCTCACTAGCTTTCATTTCTCAGTGACATATAATATTTGCACATATTTATGAAATACAGTACAATTCAGCACAGGTAAACAATTTACAATAGCAATATTTAATATAATCAAGCTAATTAACATTTTCATCTCCTCATTCAGTATTTATTAAGAAAGTCTGGCTCTTTGATTATTTTGAACTCTATTATAATCATTGTAGACTATAGCCAGATCCCAGAACATTAGATGTGGAGGGCCTGCAAGATGGCTCAGTGGTTAAAAGTGCTTGCCACACAAGCCTGGCAACCTGAGAGTGATCTCCTGAGCCCATGGAAATGTGGAAGGAAGGAACTGATTTCAAAGTTGCCGTCTGAGTTCCACATGTGCACCATAGTACATACACCCACACACAAACCATAAGCACAAAATAACATTAGTAAAAAAATAAAACATTAGAATTGATGCCTCCTATCTAAATGTATTTTGATACAGTCTCATTTTTCTCTCTCATGTCCACTCCCAGCATCTGGTCTACACTGTTGGAAGAGATCTTTTTTTTTTTTTTCATTTCCACAGATGGGTGAGAACATGTGGGATATTTGTCTGGCTTATTTCACTTAACATGGAGTCTTCTGGTTTTATCCATGTTGCTGCAAGTGGCTGGACCTCATCTGTGGGAGGGACAGCGTTCTTGTGTATATATGCAGCATGCTTCATCTCTTCCCCGTGGATGGACATTGGCTGATTGTAATGCCTTGCCTATTGTGAACAGTGTTGCAATGAACACAGTACAACTATCTCCTTGATAGCAGAGTTCATTTCCTTTGCTTGTATGTTCAGAAATAGATCATATGTTAATTCAATTTTATTGTTATTTTTTTTTCTTTTTTCTTTTTTTACATTTCTTAACCGCCATTGGGTGCTGGGAATCGAACTCGGGTCCTCTGCTACAGCAGTTGGTGCTCTTAACCACTGAGCCATCTCTCCAGCCCCTGTTGTTCTTTTAGAAAGTAATATCCATGTTCTTTCCTATAATGCCTGTGCTAATAATCCACATGGTTACCAACAGCATGTAAGAATTCCCTTTTATCTACATAATCACGAATATTTATTATTTTTCATTTCTTTTTATTTTTCAATTTTTATAATAACCATTCTAACATAATGTCTAATTGATATAATTTTCACTCCTTTGATGATTAGTGATATTGAGTATTTTAAATATACTTCTATATTTTATGTACCTTTAAAATATTTATTTTCATTTTTTATGTATATCTACCACATGTGTGTAGGTGTCCATGGAGGCCAGGAGGTGTTGGATTCCCTACAGCTGGAGCTACAGGCAATTGTGAGCTGCCCAGTGTGGTACTGGGAACCAAACTCAGATCTTCTGGAAGAGCTCTATGTCTCCTTATTCTCAGTCATTTCTCCATGATACACTTCATATACTTTAACACAGTCTATATGTTTAATATACTCCTTATGGTTTTTTTAAAGACTTACCTATTCAGATCATTTCCCTGTTTTAAATGCTTTTTTTCCTGTTAATTTCCTTCAGTTCCTGGTATACATTCACTATGATCATCCTTTGTCAAGTGGATAGTGTTCGAATACTTTCTATTCATTCTGTAGGCTCTTTCTTTGCCTTAATATTTCTTTGCTATGTGGAAGCTTTTTAGTTTGATGTAATCACATTTGTTCATCTTTGGATTTTATTGCCTATCCTTTGAGATCTTATCTAAAAACACTTTGCCTGTGTTAGGGTCTTCACAAGCTGCTCCTGACTTTGATCCATTTTGAACTGAGTTTTGTACATGATAAGAGGGAAGAACTACTTTTATTCTTCTGGAGACTATCAGTGCGCGCGCGCGCGCGCGCGTGTGTGTGTGTGTGTGTGTGATGACCTTTTATCAAATACACTGTCCTTTTCTCAAATGAGTATTCTAGCATGCTGGCTGAAAATTAGTTAGCCATAGATGAGTGGGTTTTCCTTTTTATTATTTTCATCACATTCTTTACTTATTGTGTGTGCCACCGTACACATGTAAAGCTCAGGTATTCCCCTCCACCATATGATAAAACTTAAGTCATAAGGCTCGGTGATAAGCGCCTTTACCCACTGAGCCACCCCACCAGCCTGGTGAGCACCTGGTGAGCAGGTGTCTCTTAGGCACTCTAAGCAGTCTGTTGTTCGCACTTGCTCAGCAATGGCCCTCACCCACTGGACCATCTCTCCAGCCCCATCCTGAGTTTCTATGCTTCACAGGCTTCCTGTCTCTGATGAGCACCAGTGCTTTCTCCCAGCCATTCTCTTCCGAATGCAATCAGTGGAGGTTCTAATGAGAAGCGTGTCCCATAGGTTTGCGTATTTGAACACTTGGTCCCCAGTTGGCGGTGCTGTTTGCAGAGGATTAGGAGGTGTGGCCTTGCTGGAGAAAGTACATCCCTGGGGATGGGGATGGGCTTTAGAGTTCATAGCCTTGCCCCACTTCCAGTTTTTCTCTTTCTGCTTCTGCCTGTTTGTGCTTGAAGATGTGAGTCCTGCACCACGTCCTCCTGTCATACTTCCCCTGCCATTATGGGGAACTTAAGCCCAAGCAAACCCTTCTATAAGTTGCCTTGAAGCAACAGCAACAGCAAAGGAACAAATCCAGTCATTCCTTGTCGCCCTGGCCTCTGCCCCTGGAGGGGATGAACACTCATCATTCTTATACTGTTGCTGCCGGCCACTGTAGCTGTCTAGTATATTTTGCTTTCAGCCAGTATGAAGCCCCCAGCTTCATTCCTTTCCTCAGAATTACCTTAGTTATTTGGAGTTGTTTGTGGTTTCATGTGAATTTTAACATTTTCTCCCTAATCTTATAAAGAATATCATTGGCATTTTAACAAGATTTTCCTTGAATTTGTAGATTGCTTTAGGTACTATAGAGATTTTAACAATATTAATTCTTTCCATCCATCAAAATGAGATGTCTTTTCATTTCTTCCTGTGTTTTCTTCAATTTCTTTCATGGGTATTTTATAATTTTCTTGTAGAGCTATTTAATTAAACCCATTCATAGATATTTTATGCGTCTGTAGCTACTGTGGATGGAGTTGATCTCCTGATTTTTTAGCAAGCTCATTATTGGTATATGAAATGCACTATTTTTATATGCTAATTTTGGATCTTAGCACCTTCAGAATTTATTAGTTCCAACCATTCTTGGGGAGGATTTGTATATAAAAAAAATGTCACCTGAAAAACAACAATAATTTCATATAATCCTTTCTAATTTGGATGGCTTTATTTCTTCCTGTTACTTAATTTCTCTGGCTGAAATGTCCAGTATGGCTTTGAATAAGAGTGGGGAAAGTGGGTATCATGAATCTGAAATGTCCCGCACTGGCAACTCTGACTGCTTCTCCATAGCATGTTGTAATAATGTGAAGGTTGTGGAGCCTTCGAAAGATAGAGCCTGGCCGGCAAAAGTTTATTCAAGAGCTGTTCAAGTTTATTCAAAGGGGTTAGTCAGTGGGAGAGAAGAATGGGTCTGAAGCCTGTGAGGACTGGGAACTCCCCTGTAGTTAGGACTGCAGATCCATGGCCTCCTGGGGCTTGTTGGGCTTCTCTTGCTTACCTTTCCCCGCACCAAGGAACCCACCAAGCCATGTAGCTGAGGCTGAAGTTTGACATGTTTTTCTCTTTCTTTGTTGCTGTCCTGGGTCTTTTCTTTTCTGTATGTTTGGTGTGTGTGTGTGTGTGTGTGTGTGTGTGTGTGTGTGTGTATGTGATGCATATATGTGCTATGTCTGTGTGTATGTATATGTGTCTGTGTGTGCTATGTGTGTATGTGGTGTGTCTGTATGTGGTATATGTGTTTGTTGTATGTGTGTATGGGCATGTTGTATATGTGGTATGTGTATGTGGTGTGTGTATTTGTGGGGTTATGGATGTGGTGTAGGTGGTATGTGTGTGGTGTGTGTATGTGGTATAGGGGTGAGGGGTATCTGTGGTGTGTATGTGTGTAGCATGTATGTATGGGGTGTACATGTGGCATGAATGTGGGGGTATGTGTCTGTTCTCATACATGTGGGGGCCACAGAAGGAGATCAAGTGTTCTCTAATGCTTTCTGCTGTATTCCCTTGAGACAAAGTCTCTCCCTGAACCCAGAGCTCTCTTTCAGCTAGGCTCCCTAGGCAGAGGGCTCCCGGAATCTGCTTGTCTCTGCCTCCCAGCACTGGAGTTAGAGGCACAGACACATGCAGTCCTGCTCTGCTGAGAATCTCATCTCGTGACCTGATACCTGCTCAGCAAGCACTCCTACCCACTAAACCATCTGCCAGCCCCATCTTGAGGTTCTATGCCACCCAGGCTTTCTGTCTCTGCTATGCCAAGTGCCTGCGCCCTCCCTTAGCCATTCTCAGAATGCTGCCCTGGCTCCTTCATGGAGGAGATGAACACCAGCCACTTCCATTCAGACATCTTGGATCTCTGCTCTGAATGGCCACGGCTGTAGTGCCTTCATGTAATTCCTTCAGTTTTCCTTTTACCATAGTCTGGTCTACACATAGTGGTTAAAAGCAGCATATCCTTATTCATGCTTCAGTATATCAGCTGGGATCTGGCTCAGCTGGACTCAGCCCCATGTGAATTTTGAGTTAGGCAAGCATAGTACAGATCCTAGCAACCTGGGATTCCACTCGGCCTGGGCTATACACACACCCCTATTCCAACAATCCACACCACAGCCTAGAACCCTCTCCTGCATGCATACTGTACACACACACACCTCCTCTGCTTCCTTTGGCTTGCTCAGCTTTCTTTGGTTATACAGTCCAGGCCCACCTGCCCACAGATGGCACTACCTGTACGGGCTGGGCCCTCCTACATCAGTTAGCAATCAAGAAAATGCCCCTGACATGGCCATAGGTCAATCTAGTGGAGAAAATTTTCAATTCAAGAAGCTCCGTCTTCTAAGGTGACTCCACTTTGTATCAAGTTGACAAGAAACTAACCACTACAAATATATTCATATATATATATATATTATATAATTTATTATATATTATATTATGTTACATATTCCAGGGACTGAGAGACAGGAGAGCTATCTCGCCTGTCTATACTGGTTTTGAGTAATTGGGTATGCATATTATTAGACTCAGATGCATCATGGGAATGGACATGCTCAGTAGGAAAAAACTCACATAAATCAAGTCTGTCAATCAAAATAGAGAACAACCATTTACTCGCCATGGTCCCCTGGCAACCAAACTCCTCCTTCTCTTGAACTCCATGAAACTAAACCCCAAACAATAGCTGGGGCTCCTGAGTACCCTCACTGTCACTCTTGACAGTGTGTTTCTTTCTGATATATATATTATCACTGAGCTTTTGAATAAAGTTTCCTTGCTGCTCTTCAATCTGTGAGTGCCTTTATTTCAGTTCCTTGACTAAAAGGCCAAGAACCTGGTGTTCACCCAGGTGAGCACCAACCACTGGTAACAGTTTGACTTGAAGGTGTTACTTGGGGCTGGGTATTTTTTCATATATTTTCTTCCTTCTCCTATCTTGTGAACCACTGACACACAGTCCTTTCATGGTGATGGCTAAGGTGCACAGCAGGAGTGGAAATAGGTGACCCTCGTAGATCTGGCCGTAGAGTTCTTGGGCACAATCAACATCTCAACAGCTCAAGTAAGACATAGGGTTAAATTTCAGTATCAGTTCCTGAGGAAATGCCCCCAATGCTTAAGTGAAGAAAATGCAAAATCACAAGGCCCTAAATATGCAATAAGAAATTGAGGATTAAAAAAAAAAAAGAAATTGAGGATTATAGGGGCTAGAGAGATGGCTCAGTGGTTAAGAGCACTGACTGCTCTTGCAGAGGACCTGGGTTCAACCCCCAGCAACCACACACAGCTACTGTCTGAATTCCAGCTCTTCCACAGACATGCCCACCCTGACATGGTGTAGACAATCCCTTGCTGAGACTCTTTCCCTTGGTGATTCTAGGTTTCATCATGTTGAAAATTAGAGCTGACTGTCACATAATGTAACGTGTTTATTTATAAATGTCCTGATAAAATCAGATTGAAATTACGGTCCACTGAAAACTGACGGTCGGATGTGGGGAGTGTGGGAAGCCAAGGGCAAGCTCAGAGCTGTCTGCCCACAGATTCCCACTGGACTGACTAGTACCTCTGAGTTACAAAATATTTCTGCCCTTTCATTTCAGCTGAACTTGGCTGGCTGATCCCTTTCATCAGCACATGTAGTAAGGGATGCCAGGTCAGGATGTGGTTTCTGTAACCGGAGGTTGTAACAAAGCCTTTGGTGAAGGCTGTGGAGGGAAGCATGTAGGTTATCATTTCAATTTCAGGAACCACGGCTCTCACCTGCTATGTCACCTCCAAACCGGACACAAGAGAAGGAAAGGAGAATTGCTTCCAGCCTTGTGGAGCCTGGAAAGTTGCTGTACCTGACAGAATAACAATGAGTTTCTGGAAGGACTTCTACTTTTGGAGGATGCCAACCTGGGACAACCATTGAAATGAAATGTTTTGACCAGTGTGTTTGCAGGCAGCAGGGCTATTAACCTCTTCTTTTGGCAGATTCTTTTCCACAAAGTAAAAAGGTGTGGAGAAGAGTTTTAAACCAACCACAAAACAAGCCCTGAAGTCCTTCAACACACTGTAAAATCACACCCTGTATAATCAAGCTCAGCAGGGGCTTTGCAGCAGCCCTGTTAGGAACCAAGGCTCTGGTAATCCTGTCTCTTTTCTACTCTTTCTATTAATCTTGGGAAACATGTGTTGTGTTTCTGGTCTACCAGTACATATATTGTTCACTTGAGCAATGCTTTTTTTGTTTGTTATCAGTTAGTGACTAGATGTTTCAGAAATTCCTCCCAGGAGAGATCCACCCACACGGTCTCTCACCTCCCCCACCCCTGGGCTTCCTGTATTATTGCAGAAATTCCTCCCAGGAGAGATCCACCCAAGTGGTGCCTTACCCACCCCCGCCTTCCTTCTGGGCTTCCTGTATATCCACCAACAAAAGACTCCTTACACCACAGTCTAGGGAAAGCCAACCAGTTTATTCAAGTTTACCTATAAAGTGAACAGGAACAACATCATTCCACTATTCCTCCATCTGGAGAGATCCAGGGCCTGGTGCCTTGCCTCCCCCAGCCCTGGGCTCCTAAAACCAGCAAAACAAAGAGACTCCTTAAACCATAGTCTAGAAAAAACCAACCAGTTTCCTTGAAGTTGTCCACAAAGCAAAAATAGGGACACCATACACAAATTTACACACAAGCTACTTATGATCTAAGCTCAGGCATGAACTCAGTTACCTCCCCCCAGGCAGTCCAAAGGGAGAGAGTGAGCTCCAGACCCCTGAGACAGCTTACATACTGTCTCTAGCCTCTCCCCTAAAACGATGTCAAGTGGCTTTGAGATCTTCCTTCTGACCCTTCCCTTGAGGGGCAGGGCATCCTCAGAGGGCTTTTCCCTCCACACTAGGCAACGTTTAGAGGGGCCGATCATCTCATGTTATTCATGACATCTTGGGATGTGGATCATTTAAGTTTCAAATTTGGGGTGGTCCTGGGCAAACGGGGATGAGCTGACTACTCTAGTTCTGAGGTGTTCTGTGAGCACTCTAGTTCTGAGGTGCACTGTGAGCACTCTAGTTCTGAGGTGCACTGTGAGCACTCTAGTTCTGAGGTGCTCTGTGAGCACTCTAGTTCTGAGGTGCTCTGTGAGCACTCTAGTTCTGAGGTGCTCTGTGAGGACTAGTTCTGAGGTGTACTGTGAGGACTCTAGTTCTGAGGTGCTCTGTGAGCACTCTAGTTCTGAGGTGCTCTGTGAGCACTCTAGTTCTGAGGTGTTCTGGTGGGCACTCTTGAAAGTGAACATTCTGTACAAAAAGAACGCCTTCCCCAACTGTAGCGAGAAGTAGAATAATTCAGTTGGAATAAGTGCATTTAAAAATGGAAAATGAGGTGCTGGGACCAGAGGGGCCGGTGCTAGTGGCCTGCACCTTGGTGCGGGCGGGAGTAGTTACCTGGGCAGGCATCTGCCGCCTCTGCCACAGGTAGGGGCCGTGGGCGGGACCGTCCTAGTCTCTTTTGTGCTGGGACCAGAGGGGCCGGTGCTAGTGGCCTGCACCTTGGTGCGGGCTGCTGGGGCGCGGGCTAGGTCAGGCATTCCCCCCCCCCCGGGGTTGGTGAGAATCCAAGTGGACCTTTCTTTGGAGAACCTTCAGAAGAAAGAAGAGACGAGTTGGTTTGCCAAACAATAGAAAAACAACTAGAACAAGTCAATTACTCCCTTTAAAAAAAGGGTTTCGCGGGGAAAGGGAAATAAAAAAAAAAAAAAAAAAAAAAAAAGCCGTAAAAATGGAGGAAAGTAAAAAACCATCCCCTAAACACATATGGAAAAAGGTATTTTGTTGATCTGAACCACCAAAAAGGGAAAAGCCCACATGCCAGAAACACGACGAAGGGACAAAAACATGGGAAAGGCTCAGGAAATCTGCACTTCAAGCGCTAACCAAAAACCAGTAGGAGATCCTACAATGGGGGAAACCCGGAGGAACGAACCCAAGGGAACAGAAATCTTAGAGGGAATTACTTGCAGACTATGCAGAGAAAAATTCAAGAAATACAAGAGGGGATTCAGAGAAAAAAACTACAAGCGGGAAAAATGAAAAAACTCACCAAAGACCTCGAGGATACAATTGAAACAACAAAAACATAAGAAAAGAAAAAATAAAGGAAAACAAAAAAAAAAAAAAAAAAAAAAAAAAAAAAAAAAAAAAGGGGAAAAAAAAACTAAAAAGGACATACAGAGAATAAAGAGAGAAGAATTGAAAAAAAACTCAAAAAGGACCTAGAGGGATTTAATGACAAAAAAACTTGGGAAAGAAATAAAGGAACAGGCCGACAAAAACTCCAGAGAAAACTAGAGGGAGAAAAAAAAACACAAACTCCGAAAAAAGGAAAGTAGGGGAAAAACCCACTGAAAAAAAAAAGGGGAAGCCAACCAACGAAGTAAGGCACACCAAGAAGAGACTGAGAAAGCAACCAAGCAAAGAGTTGAGAAGCTCCAAAAAGGAAATGGGGGAAGTACTAAAGAAAAAACAACAGGATGAAAAACGAAAAGGGAAATTAGAAAACCCACCCATTCAATCAAGCAAGCACGGAAACGGAAAAAAAAGCCTCAGAAGTAGAATGGAGAAAGCAGAAGAAAGAATTATCAGATCTGGAAGATAAACACAGAGCAACTAAAAAGCCCTCACAAATAAAGTAAGGATTATGAAAAAAAATTTAAAACAATACACAAAAGTGGAACACAACCAGGAAACACTATGGGGAAACACTATGAAAAAGATTTCAAACTTTCCGCCATCATAGGAATAGAAGGGAAGGAGGGAAAGAATTTCTTCAAGGAAAATGATATTGATCAGATCCTTCAACAGAATAATAGATGAAAAATTTCCCCAAAACTAAAATAAGACAAACCAAAACAAATAAAAAGGAAAGCACCCATAGGGGACCCCAAAATAGAAGATCAGAAAGAAAAAACACCCCCCGCCATATCCTAGTTAAAAAAATGCTTAGTGCCCAAAACAAAAGGGGAATGATTAAACATATTTACATAATTGAAAATAAAATAAAAAAAAAAAAAGGTTCACATTTACAAGGGGAAACCCCATCAGGGGGAATCCCACAAAAAAAATGGAACTTTCTCGGCCTCCAAAAACCCATGACAAAAGGCAAGGGGAAGACAAAACCATGGAGCAAAAAGATTTTCCCAGTGTAAAAGGGGGGGACTGACGGATTTGCCCAACCCCGAATTACTTGTTTTACCCAGCCAAAATGTCCGTTATAGTTGAAGGGGTAGAGAGGGGGAAAAAAATTGTTTCCATGACCTAAAAAAACAAGATTGGATGGGACATAACCTATCTGGAAAACCCAAATCTTTCAAAAACTTTACTTGAAAAAGGCAAATTCCCCAAATGGCAGGAAAGGAGAGGAGGGCCAACCAACTTCCTTCACACCACCTACGGAAAAAAGGGGAAAACTACATAAAAACAAAACACACAACAAAAAAACAAACCCCATAGGACAAGGCAAAAACTCCGCACGGGCTTAGGAAGGTCCCAAATGGATAATAATGTGAATGGAAGCAACATCCATTTTCAATTATAACCTTATAATTAATGGACTAAAAAACTTCCCCAATAAAAGGCCACAGGGGGGAACTGGGGGAGGGAATGGCGATTAGGAAACAATACCCATATATATGCTGTCTAGAAAAAACCCATCTCAATTTCTAGGATAGGAACAAACTTAAGGTAAAGGGATGGAAGAGCGTATTTCAAGCAAATGGTACCAAAAAAATAGCAAAAAGACGGTGTGGCTATTCTAATATCAGGGCAAAATAGGGACTTCAAAGCAAAAGGAAAATCAAAAGAGGGGGGACAACAAGAGGGGACATTAACATACTTTAAATCAAGGAAAACCAATCGATGGCCAATTTCACAATTCATAAAACCCATATATGCACCAAACACCGGTGCCACCAAACTTTATAAAGAAAAAAATCTTCCAGGATCTCAAGGCCACAGATTAACCCCCAGCGGCCACTAATTATAGTGGATTTCCAATTTACCAAATTAAGTCCCCTAGACAGATAAACAGGGGGACCAAAAGATAAACAAAAAAACGAGAGACATTTCTGAAAAAAAAAAACCTAAATGGACACAATACACCAAAAATGGCCCCTCACAGGGACATCCTCGACTATTTCACCCAAATAAAACAAAAAAAAAAAACACCAGAGGAATTTTTTACACTTTCTTATTTAAGCACCTTCATGGGGGAAAACCTTCTCCAAAATAAGGGGACCATATTTTTTTTTACTTGGGGGGGGGCCACGGACAAAAAACTCAACTCAAAATTTACAAAGATTTGACCACTAATTTCATGCATTTGCATTCTATCAGACCACAGTGACATAAAAAAAACTCATTAATCAAAACCAGAACTTAAAAAAAAACCCTTACAAAACTACAGGAACACACTTGGAGACTAAAAACAACACACTCCTGTATATTGAATGGGTCAAGGAGGAAAATAAAGAAAGAAAAATAAAAAAAAAAAAAAAAAAAAAAAAAAAAAAAAAAAAAAAAGGGATAAAAAAAAAAAAAAACACAGGGGGCAAAAATTCTATGGAACACTTTAAAACGGCAATCCTTAAGAGGGGACAAAGTTTATAGCTTTACGTGCCTACATTAAAAAAACAGAACAGAAACCACCCAAGTGAATGATCTTAAACACCAACTGCAGGCTTAAAACATACTTGAGGAGGGACTCCAACAAAACAAACTGACCTCACAACAACGGAGCAGGACCAAGAAAAGGAAAATAACCAAGAAAAATTCAGAAAGCAGAGGAATCAATTGAAAATAGAAACGAACAAGGGTAACAAAAAAAACCATTTACAAAAAAATCAATGAATCCAAAAGTTGGTTATTAGAAAGAATAAATAAGATAGACAGACCCTCTAGCCCAGTTACCTAAAAGAAAGAGCAACTCCAACCATCATAGAAAATTCTTGACGGAAAAGGGGAAAATATCACAAAACAGACAATGAAAAGAATTCAGACAATTATACGGGGACTACCTCAAAAAACTTTTTATTCTATAAGTTGAAAAAACCTAGAGGGAAATGGAGAATATCTGGAAAAAATTCCTGGGACTTCCCCAAAAGCTAAACCAAGAAGGATCGGACAGTCTATACACCAGACCAAATAGTACAGGAAGAATCGAAGAATACAAGATGTATAAAGCAGCCTCCCCACCACAAAACAACAAATGGCCCCAGCCCAGGGACGGTTTTCAACTCAGGAATTTCATTATAAAAATATTTCAAAACGAACATACCAACCATTACTACTTAAAATGTGTTCAGAAGGATACAAAACGGAGGGGACTTCTCGCAGGAAACCTTCTATGAACGCCCGCATTTACCTCCCTCTACTCCACACACCTAAAACCGAAGTGGACAACCATACAACCAAAAAAGGAGAAACTATAGGACCCCCACTCCCTCCTAATGACACAGGAGTGGCCAAATTTAACTCTTAAAACAAGATTTTCTGGCAAACCGCATTAAGACTCACCATCAAGAAAAATGATCATCACCATGACCAAGTTGGATTCCTACCAGAGACGCAGGATAGTTCAAAATGGAATATGCCAATAAATGTATCACAATCATCATAAATGAATCAATGATGAAACAAAAACTAAAAACACACATCATCTCAATTGATGCGGAGAAAGACCTTTTGAACAAAAATCCAGCATTCCCTTCTGTTTAAAGTCCTGGAGGGAATTGGTCTGGAAGGGATCATTTCCTCAATTTACACCAAAGCCAATATACAGGGAACCCACAGTCATATCATCCTAAATGGGGAAATGGACAGAAATGACATTTTCCCTAAAGGTAGGGGTTAACTCGGAAGAGCTGCCACCCTGTCACCACTCTCTTTTTCAAGTATAGTGTTGGAACCCTTTGCCAGGGCAAAAAAATAAAGGCAAGAAAAGGAAATATAATTAACAGGAGTTCTAATGGAAAGAGGAGCAAGTCAACTATCCCTGTTTGCTGATGATACTGAATTGTCTACCTAAGGAGATGTAAGAACTCCACCAGAAGACAAAAACAGAAAAAAAAGTTGTAAAGCAGGACCAAATCAAATACCAGAAAAATAAAGATAAAAAAAAAAAATCTAGAAAAAAATCAGTAGCTCCTTTCTTTACCACCAACAACAAGGCATACTGAAAAAGAGAAGACAAAACGGAGACACTTCCCACTCACAATAGGCCTCAAAAAATCAATTAAAATACCTAGGGAAAAAACACAACCTAACCAAAGGACACAAGGATTCTCTACAACAAAAAAATTTTTTAACACCTCCTGAAGGAATAGAAAAGAAGGAAATTGAGGGAAGACCCTCAGAAGATGGGACAACTTCCCATGCTCATGGATGGAAAATAATATACTAAAAAAAAACAAATGTCCATCCTACCCAAAAATAGTGTTACAGGATTTTAATGGGCAATCCCAATCCAAATCCCCAAAATTCTTTTCACAGGCTTGCTTGGACAAAACAAAAAAACAAAAAAAAACCTCCTCAATTTCACTTGGAAAAAAAACAAAAACCGACCCCCGAATAGCCCAAAAGCTAACCCGAGGTGAAAAGAGCAATACGAGGGGGGATCGCTTATATACCAGATATTCAAAACTATACTACCCTGGGATAGTCATTAAAAACAGCCTAGGTCTGCACAACACAACAGACCAGTGTGACCAAATGGAGAATAAAACTGATAGATCCAAAACCTAGGCTCATTAACAATTTCAGCCACCTCATATTGACAAACGGGCGGCCAAAGAAAGAAGGACACAATGGGTAGGAAGATAGCATCTCAGCAAGTGGTGCTGGAAACAAAAATTGGACTCACACATTGTAGAAGAAGATGAAATTAAAACCCTACCCTCACACTCTGTACAACAGTCAAACTCACAGGATGTAACCAAAAGACCTCAACGTGAAACCCCAAAACTCTGATGGTGTGATAGAAGAGAAACTTGGCAGCAGATACAAGACATAAGGTAGTTTGTAGGAAAAGACCTTCCTAAATCAGACAGCAGCCTTGCCACCAAAAGAGAACATTAGATCCAACAATTGACAAATGGGATCTCCTTAAACTCAAAGCTTCTGTACATCAAAAGGAAACATAAAGGAAGTGAAGGAGAAAACCCACAGGAGTGGGAGGGAAAAACCTTCACTGCAGAACACATCTGACAAAGCATTAATCTCCAGAGATATACAAGCTACTCAAAAAAACAAAAAGAAGAAAGAAACCAAACTGAAACACTCAAAAAGATGGGGCAACAAATCTGAATAGAGACTTCACAACGAGTAGAATGCGAAAAAAATTTAAAAAAAGAAGAGGACGAAAACAAACACATCTTTAAGAAGTGTCAACATCTCTTGATCATTAAGGAAATTGCAAAAACTTAAAACAACTTTGAGATATCACCTTACTCAATACAGACTGGCTAGGTCAAGAACACAAAGTGATACCAAAGCTGGAGAGGTTGCTGGGAAAGGGAAAACTCATCATTGGCTGGTCGGGAATGTAAAACTTGTAACAAGCCACTATGGAAATCCGTGTGGAGACCCCTTAGAGAGACTCAAATACAGCCTTCCATTTGACCCAGTATTACCATCCTGGGTATATACCCACCAAGACTAATCTTACTGCAAAGTTATACATGCACAAGCTTTGTTTATTGCAGCTATGTTCACAATAGCAAAAAGTCGAACCAGCCCAGGTGCCCCTCAAACTGACGAGTGGATTAGAGGAAATTTTGTGTAATGTAAATGGAGTTTTGCAGCGGAATTTTTTTTTTAAAGAGGACAAACATCACTGAATGAAAACTTTGCAGTGTAAATGGATGTTAGCTGGGAAGACATTTATGTTAACGTTGAAGTAACACAGTCCCAGACGACAAACAAACGAGACCAAAAATGGTGTCCCCTCATACTGTGGATGCTGGTTTACCAATAACCCAGATATAAAAACATTTCTCATGGAGAGGGATGCATATAGTTAAAAGAAAACCAAACCACAGAAAGGACTGATCAGAAAAATTGGACCGAAATGGGTGTGAATTGGGACGGGGGGAGGGGTGGGGATGTTGTGAGGGCCACTGGTGTATATCGATTAATGCCATATTAATTGACATGGAGTTCAAAAAGTGGCCCAGTAGTTTTGCCTAGACACTGGTCTTACAGGATACATGGGTTTCTTAGGATTTAAGTAAAAAAATATCTATGTGTATATTAAACAAACATTGGTTACACGACCTTCTGATAAAAACGGACAATGCATCCGAGTTTTTAAACTGGGAGATATAATTCAACTGTTGTTTGTAACAACACTATTTATAGTGGGTCTGATGACACTTACTTTCTAGGTGCCACAAAGGTTTTGACTATGAGAGACCTTCTTGCCATCCCCCCAGAATACAAGGGAAAGGAAATATGACGTTGCTGGGTGTTGCCTCCACCTGTAATTGGAGACACTAACTTATAGAGGTAATCTCTTATAAAACAACTGGTAAATAAATAAAGCTTTTTAAAAATGGACCTTCTTCTGGCCCCCCCCCTAAATAGACATATGAACTGTGGAAAAAAGGATTACCTCTTCAGACTTCAGAACCAAAATATAACCTAAAGTCCTTAAACTTAAGCCTTAAGCAAAATATATCAATACAGGGCAGCTCTGACATCAGTAATGGATTATTCCACCAGGGTCGGAGATGTTGGCCAGGGATCTAAGTCCCACAAAATGGTAAAGGCTCTCTGCCTCTAACTGGGATACCTGCAAGAAGAGAGGCGATTTTAAGGGCCCCTGCTGCTGAAAGACCTGATTTTAACATGGAAACCGGCAGTTGGAGACCACACATGCAAGGACAGATGTCCTCTGGATATACCAGAGAGTGTTACCCAAGGGCCACCCATACAAACTCAAATAAAAAGCAAAATACGGGTCTCTTGAGTCAAGGGCAAGACTCACCGTCAGCACAGCCAGCTAACACTCACCTGCCTGGGAAATACATGTGCAGCAGAGATAGCGTCATTCCTGTATAATCCCAAATCTAATGGGCTCTTGGCTCTCTCCTTGGAGGAATGACCCATGGTGATGCCACAAGCTTACCTTTCTCTACAGGTTAGGAGAATTCATAAAGCCCAGACAGTAAGGGACCCCGTATCCTATTGTAACAGTGGGAAACAAAGGTGTAGTCGTGTGGATCTACACATCTCATCTAAACATTATAGGTTCTAATAACAAATAACCTACCAGAAACTATGTAAGTGCTTGCATAAATACTATTATATTTTAAATTGCTTGTGCTTTCATAGTAGGATCAAGACGGTTATTCCTGGATTAGACTGTCAGCCCATGTAAACGGACAACAGCCAGGAATTGACCAGAAATGCCAGAGACAAAACAGCTCCCAGAGAGTGTGGGATGTTTTGCTTCTCATCCAACTTGTGGCCCCTTTTCTAAGCCCGGGAAATATCGCGGAAGAGGGGGCGTGTGTAGAATGTAAGGTGCTGAGATTTGGGGTGAAAGGGGATGAACTACAGCAATGTAGTTCTGGGACCCTCATTTGATTAACCTGGATTGAACATACAACCCCCACCCCCGGTGCTTGGATGGTGGGGCCTGTGGTTTGTTGTGGGTTGGCACAACACAGCCTGCAAATTGGTTTATACAATGAAGGATGCTTGTATTCATGGACTTCTCACCTTATTAGCTAAAAAAAATGGAAAAAAAAAAAAGAAAAAAAAAAAAACTGAAGAGAGATATGCAGGACAGTTCATGGCAGAACTGGCATGATCTCGGTTGGGGTGGGGGTGGGGGTGAAAGGGGGGAAGGGAAAAGAAGCCTGAACTGAATTGGAAAAATTGATTATAAATGAAATCAAAAAAGCCTCAATAAACAAAAAAAATGTTGTGAAAAAAAAAATAAATATAAAAGGTTTTTTACAAATTTTTAAAAAAAAAACAAAAAAAAAATGGCAAAAAAAAAAAAATGAGCTGGAGGCGAGGGACAACCACAGACCAGAGGCTGGAGGAGGACAACCCACAGACAGAGCTGGAGGGAGGACAACCCACAGACAGAGCTAGAGGGAGGACAACCCACAGACAGAGCTGGAGGGAGGACAACCCACACACAGAGCTGGAGGGAGGACAACCCACACACAGAGCTGGAGGAGGACAACCCACAGACAGGGCTGGAGGGAGGACAACCCACAGACAGACATCTCTAAATGTGGTAAACAAGAGGAAACAAATGCTGGGGTGCAGAGAGGAGAGGATGGGAGCTCACGGCGCACAGACAGTGACTGAGAGGGCTGCAGAGGACTGGGTTTGGTTCCCAGCACCCACATGGGGGCTAATAACTGGTCCAAACTCCAGTTCTAGTCGATAATAATATTAGTAATAATAATAATAATGCTGACATGAATGGCTTAGTCCATTGGCAGATTCCAGCTAAGAGTAGACCATTGGGAGGAGGTGGAACCAAGTAGGTAGGCCCTACTTGAAGGATGTAAATTATGGTAGGTGTATTCTTGGGGTTCTATCTTACCGTGGTCCCTTCCTGTCACCGACTTACCATAATCCTTTCTGCCATGATCTGAGTTACCCCTCTCTGACCTCCTTGCTGCAATGGACCAAAACCTCCAAAACCACGTGTAGAATAAATCCTCCCTTAAGTTGTTCACAGGAAGAGAAATCTGACCAACACAGACACAGCATTTATTAACATTGCCTGCTTTGGGATGCAATTTAATGCACACACACTCCTGTGTACCCTTTACTCCACAGTCTGATTGTAACATTAAGCTGCACTTTTTTCCTGTGCTTGATCTCATTTTCATTGCTGTTACTAGAGATTTCATGATACGACTACTCTAATATTTAATTATTCATCTACTAATAATGAGCATTTAGTTAATTTACAATTTGGGCGCATTATGGATCATCCTATTGAAAATAGTCTCGCAAGTGTCTTTTGGCGTAGGTACATATGTGTTTTAGTGGGAACGACTGTAGGTAACAGTGTTGAAGCAGATATGAACAGTTTCAGTAGAGAGGGCCAAGTCCGTTTCCAGCTAGCTCTAGCCAGTTAGTAGCCATTCATACTCTTGTTAGCTGTGTGTGCTTGTTTCAGTTGATTCACAGCTCTCCAAGATGTGATATCATTCCACCTGTGTTTCTGATATTCCTCATTCCCATGGCTATAATGGCAGCACAGTGTGGCTGTAGGTAGTCCCTGAGGACTAGCAGGCTGCACCCCTTCCCCTGTGTATGTTGGACATTTGAATATTATCAAACATGTTCAAATATTCATGTTTCTACAGAGTCATCCCTATGTTTGTTAGAGCATGAATCTCTCTCTCTCTCTCTCTCTCTCTCTCTCTCTCTCTCTCTCCCCCTCCTGAATCTCTCTCCTCTCTTTCTGTGTGTGTGTGTGTGTGTGTGCGCGCGCGCGCGCGCACACACATGTTCTTTTTGAGACAACAGTGTGATTACATAGCTTTGGCTATCTGGAACTCACTCTTAAAACCAGACTGGCCTCAAACTTACATCACTCTTTCTGCCTTACCCTCCTGAGTGCTGGAATTATAAGCACATGCCATGCCTGGCTTTACTTATTTATTTTTGTGAACAAAAGTTATTAATCTTCCAAGTCATCCACTCTATCATGTTCCCCTCCCTAACCAGTGCTTTCTGTGTCCCGTGGAAGAAATCTTTGCAACTTCCAAGAGTTTAGAATTTTATTTCTTGTTTGGAGAGGATCTGTTGTAGGGTACAGGCAAGAAAGCAACATGATCCAATTTATGTTTGCAAAAGTCTAGGGGTGGTGACTGCAATGAGAATGTCCTTCAGAGGCTCATAGACTCCACTTGTGGCCAGTTGCTGGTGTTCGTTGGAGGGGCTTGGGAGGTGTGGCCTAGTTGGAGCATGTCTGTCACTGGTGGTGGGCCTTGAACGTTCAGAGGCTCCCCCCACTTGCAGTTTGTTCTCTTTGCTTCCTGCTTGTGTCTGGAAATGTGATCGGCCATCTTCCTGCCCTGGCTGCCTGCTGCCCGCCTCCCCCACCGTTATATATACTCTGGAAACATAAGTCAAAATAAACTTTTCCAGAAGTTGCTTTTGGTCATGGTGTTGAGCAAAGGAAAGTAACCAGCAGGCCAGGTATACTGCTAGATAGAGATTAGGGTGGGTGGGAAGGAAAAGGAGGGAGTATCGGATCTAGCGCATCAGAAAAACTGGTATCTCCCAGTCCGGTGAGAGGTGACGGTGGCCCAGGATGGGTGGGATAGGTGCGGAGGGAAAGGGAGAGTAAGGCTGATGGAGAGCACGTGCTGAGGAGCTGAGTGAGCAGAGGCACATTACCTGAGATGCAGCACTTAGGGCACTTGAGGTGCTGGGCAAAGAGTGGGGTTTTGTTTTGTTTCTTTTTTTCAACAGAGTGTGACTGTTGGTTTTAATGTCAACTTGTCACAAATCAGCATCACCTGAGCAAGGTGCCTCAGTTGAAGATTTGTCCCGAATGCTTTCTTTGATATAGGAAGACGCACCCCAAATGTGGTTGGCACCTTCTGGTAGCAGCCCAGATAAAAGGGGCGTGGCCAAAGGAGGATTATTCACCTTTTGCACACTTGGCCTTCCCTCCGGCTGCTGAGTTGTTGCATCCTGTTGCTGCTGACTCCTTCACGGACATTGCAGCCAGTGTTTCCAGGCTTCCGTCATTGACTGAGGACCAGCAGCTCTCCAGCAACCCTCCAGGTTTCTGTGCCAGGTTGGGCCCGTTGAGGCAGACAACCCGAGGTTGAGCAGCTACCAGGCTCTTGGACTCTCTAATATAGGATAGCCACTGTGGGAATATCCCAGCTGTTGCGGCTCCTACCCAGCCTCAAGGACTGAGTTCTCAACCTCTCAGGTGTGAGTCAGCTGTTTTTACTATATATATTTTTTATTTTTTTATTTTTTGGTATTTTTGAGACAGGGTCTCCCTTTAGTTCCAGCTGGCCTGGAACTCACTATGTAGACCAGGCTGGCCTTGAACTCACAGAGATCTGCCTGCCTTTGCCTCCAGAGTGCTGGGATTAAAGATGTGCACCACCATGCCCAGCTTAAAGATGTTTCTTAGCCGCCATGTGGGTGCTGGGAATTGAACCCAGGTCCTTTGGAAGAGCAGTCAGTGCTCTTAACTGTTAAGTTATAAAAAAGCATGAAACCCCAATAAAAGGCACACATGAGGCTTAGGTCACTCCAGGAACATATGTTACTTCCATGTGGGACTGCCAGAGTGAGCCACTTGCAGACACGTGGTGGAACCAGACAGCATGGCAGGGGGTAGAGAGGCAGACAGAGACAGAAAGGGGGGGACAGAGAGAGGGAGATAGCGGTTGGGGGTCCACCCTTTATACCCATGGGGTGGGGCCTCAGGTAAGTGGGAAGGGGTCAGAGGATTGGCAGCTTCTAGAGGAAGTAGGCACCTGTGTGCCCCTTAGGATTCTGGGAAGCCTGGACCTAACATTAACCACTGAGCCATCTCTCCAGCCCCATGGCATATATTTTACACATGTTCCTTTTAGGAATCAGCTGTGTGAAGTTCTCTGGAGCCTTATGGACTCAGAGCTCAGATCTAGAGCAGAAGAGATTGGTAGGGGCCCCAGAGACTTTCTTGAGCTCATAAAATAAAAGTCAATTCTTTCCTTTATGTATTCCATATAGATTTCTGACATGGCATCATTAACTCTTTTGGTTGTGTGTGCATGATGTGTTCATATGATGAGCGTGTGTGGTATGTTCCCACTGTATACATAAAGCAGGCAGAGGACAAGCTCTCGTCAGTCTTCCCCTTCTAAGGAGTCAGGGTCTGTGTTGTCCACCTCTCTTACAGCAGGCTAGCTGACCCACAAACTTTTGGTGGGTCTCCTGTTTCTCCTTCCCTGTGGGGTGCACTAGAATTGCAGATGCATGTACATTGCCGTGTCTGGCTTGGCTTTTTATGTGTTCTTTGGGGGAGCTGAACTCAGGCGATGAGCGTTGCTCAGCCAGGGTTTTACCCACAGAGCCATCTCCTCAGCTCCTTTCTTTCCTTAAACAAATCTGTCTCGCTCAATTAGTGTGGGAGATCACTGAGAGTAAGATATCTGACAAAGTGCCTGCGCATTGCATGAGTCATTAGTTTTGCTAACCAGATGAATGGATTTCCTTTAAAAAGAAAAATATAGAACTGAAAAAAAAAGAGAAGCTTTTGAATCAAAACCTCCTATTCAAACAGAATTCACAAAATGTTCTGCAAATTCTGGTAATAAGTCAATAGGATAAAGGAGAAACTCGGTATCAAGCAAACATAAAGATCAAAGGCTGTTTCCGGGATGTGTGTATTGCCTCCTGACAGGGACGAGATGCATGAATCCTAGTGAGGACGGCATCTCCCACGGGGGCTTATTTCAGTGGATTTCCTGGTCTGTGTCACAGCAACAGGAAGAAGAGGAAGAATTCCACTTTGAAGAGAACAAAAACAACTGGGGCAGACAAGAGAATTGATACTTGTCTCCAGCTTCCTGTTTCCTGTGACTTGGCCATCCTCCAAAGTTAGGCGTGTTTGGGAGTCAAAGGAAGAGTTGAATGCACTCAATGAAAGTTATGATGGTTATCTAAGGATGGTTCTCAGGATCAGAGCCAAGGTCTCCTCTCACTGCCATGCTGTTGAGGTAGATCTTAGACCAGCACAGAGCCCAGGTTACCAAGTATCAGCAGTGAAGCCATGTAGGCACAGCTCCATGATGTCGCCTTGCAGGGCCCTGAGGAGTTCCCTTAATCTTCAAAAGACCTTGACTCAGACAAAAGAGAATCCTTGGCCACACAATGAAAAGAATTTCAGGGCTTGTCAATATGACACAGAGTTGGAATTTATTAAAAGATATCTTTTTTAAAAGCATTCTTTATTATTATTATTATTATTATTATTATTATTATTATTATGTGTATGATTGTACTGTCTGCATGTAGGTTGTGTGATGCAATGCTGCAGAGGTCAGAAGAGGGTGTCTGATTCCCCTGGAACTGGAGTCAAAGGTGGTTGTTAGCCACCAAGTGGGTGCTGGGAATTGAACCCGGGTCCTCTGCAAGCGCAGTTGGTGCTCTTAACCGCTGAGCCATCTCTCCAGGCCCTTAAAAGATATCTTTAACATGGATTTTTCAGCAGGTGGATTAAGAGGGAAAGAGATGCCCAAGGGAAGAATAATAGATGCTGAAGTGTGGGTATGGGCTCCTCAGGGGAGGGCTGCCAAGAGGTGTAGCCGCAGACGCAGACATAGAGACCAGGTGAGGACTCTCAAGTTACATCTCAACAGGTGGTAAGAGATAAAACCAAGAGCCAGTAGGCTTTCACAAAGAAGTGGGGAGCATTATGGAAGGCTTCCTTTTACTGTAAAGGGTTTCGGGTATGTGGTGATTTGAATGAAAAATCCCCCCCACAGGCTCATGAATTTGAATATTCAGTCCTCAGTTGGCTGCACTGTTGACAGATACTTATGAAGTATCTCTCATCTCAAAGGGGATAAGACTTTATGCTAGGGCCAAGTATGAGTGACCACGGCCTTGGAATACAGATTCAGGTTACCTCAAATTTCATGTTCCAATGTGCTAACAGTTCCATGAAGGCTTTATAATAACAGGCCAAAAGAAGCTGTTAATCCAGACTGTTTTCAAATACACTGGTAGGGACATCAGAGAGGTGGGCTACAGCAAAGCAGAGAGAATTCTGCTGTAGGCTTTGGGTGCTCTTGACAGGCTTCTTAGGCTTTGGCTTGGTGGAAGCTGGTTGTCTGCTAAGTTAATACATTCCAAAAGCTTGTTATATGTTAGTCAGACACAGAGTTGGGCAAGGGATGGCTATTTAGGGGGCTAAAGATAACCCAAGATGAGTGGTAAATGGGCTCTGGATCTACAACATTCCATTCTCTCCATAATCATTGAAGTTCTAATCAGTTAAACAGCCTTGTAGGGCGGTTGGTTGAAGATGCAATTTTTTCTAGGAACTTTCATTCACAGAGGTGTGGACTTGCTAGAGGAAGTATGTCACTGGAGGTGGACTTTCAGAGTTTATGGCTTGTCCCACTTCCTATTGACACTGGAGATATGTGCACTCAGCTTTTGGCTTCTGTCTCCATGGCTCTCTATCCTCTGGATACTTACATCAGATAACCTCTTCCTTCCAACCAGCCAATAGGAAGTGCTCAGGAGCCACTCGCAGTGAGCAGCTCACACATTGGCTGTGCAGGCAGAGAGATTTAAAAACTAGTACAGCTTCTAAGGATGTGGTGTCACTGAACTTGGGGTCATAGACAGTGCCCAGCGAAGCCAAATTTGTCCACCTGTCCTCAATAAGCTAATGAAAGCAGTAAAATTAACAGTAAAAAGCACAAAAGGTTGATTTGTTCAATATGGCCACATTGGAGAGGGACAAAGAGATCCTGTGACCCCTATCTCAGGTTCACCTTTGGGGCCCTGAGGATAGGTTGAAGAGAGAGAGGGCAGGGTGCATGCATACTGAGGCAGTCCTGGTCACAGGCTGGTCCTGCCCAGCACTGACCAGTCATTATCTGGCTCCAGTTTCTCCAGTAAAGTGGCTTAACTGGTAGTCAGCTGTGTGAGATCTCCTACCTAGTAGTCAGCACTGTGTGAGATCTCCTACCTAGTGGTCAGCACCGTGTAAGATCTCCTACCTAGTAGTCAGCACTATGTGAGATCTTCTACCTAGTGGTCAGCACTGTGTGAGATCTCTTTCTGGGAGAGAGCCCCCTCTTTGGCTGGCACCAGCCATATTTTCTTCCTTCTCCCAGCATGAGGTTCCTAGAAGGAATTTCAGTTTCTTTGGGATCACTGTCTCAACAGTCTGACCATCAGATTGAGGGACACAAGGGTCACCTTAAAGTATCTTTATTTGTGGCAGGCTGGCTTCAATGGTGACCCCCAGAGTTGTGGCTTAACTGTGACTTCTGTCAGGCATTCTGAAGCCAAAAACAGTTCCCTCCATTGGCTTTCCTTCCAAGAAACCTCCGAGTCTCACTTTTACTACCCCTCTCCTCAGAGCTGGGCTCACTCATTCTGTCCTTTGGTTTCTGGAGCCTAAAATCTGATGTTGGACATGATTCAGGCCATCTGCTGTGTTTTCCTCGATGTCCTTCATTGGGAGTCACAAGGTCCTACCTTATTGGTTTTCCTGGTTTATCCCACATGAAGACAGGAAGGAAAATAAAATACGGGGAGAGATGACAGTCAGGAAAGTTTCAAAATCATGCTGCACCCTAAGCACCACTCCCCTCTTAAGTGAGATGGAAATTTTAGAATTTTCTTTCTCTGTGTAGGACCCTCAGCATGTAATTTTAAGGGGCAGTGCATACCATTCTTGCAGGAGATCTAAGTTTGGTTCCCAGCACCCACACTGGACAGGTCACAACTACCTGTAACTCTAGCTCCAGGGATCCAGCGCCCTCTTCTGGACTACACAGGAACTGCACTCCCATGCACAATCCTCCCTCCCCCACAGGCATATGAACATAGTTAAAGACAAATTTAAAAAAAAAATCATTTGGAGCTGGAGAGATGGTTCTGCAGTTGAGAGGAGAACAGCTCTTGCAGAAGAGGGGAGTTCAGTTCCCAGCACCCACATTGGGAGGTTCACAACTGCCTGTCATTCTAACTTTAAGGGATCCAACGAACACCTGCCTGCACACAGAAGCTTAACCCCCAGCCCTATACACATAATTTAAAAATAATAAAAAGTCTTTTAAAAGGACAGGGCTCTCAAAGACCCTCCATTTCTGCAGGCTTCCACTCTTCATGATGCCGGAAGTGGGGGTGCTATTAATGGCCTATGATCTTGCTGTTGTCCTGACAAGACAGCAAAGTCAAGGCTGACAACCACTCTCTGAGCTGGCTGACATCCTCTCATTGCATCTCATCCTCTCTCAGGAATGATCAAACACCTTGGGTTTTCCTTTCACAGGGCGAACTGGACAGGAGTGACCGCTTGGCTTGGAAAGGGGCAGAAGGTGGTGTTGGAATGTAGAGTGTGTTAATGGACTGGGTCCGGGGTCAAAATGAATGCTTCCACGAGCTTCTTAGAATCAGAAGGACTTTCAAAGAAGGAAATAAAAAGTAAAACTAATTTATCTCCATGCCAACAAAGAGGAAAGTGCGGCAGTGAGGGTGTGCTCTGCTGCCCCGTGCCTCTCACACATACCAGGAAGCCCTGGCGGCTGCGGCCACTGAAAGGCAGCATACCTCAGCTGACTTGGTGACTGCTCCCCTTCCTACTCTCTCTTCCCACTCTGGCCATCTTCACTGGCTGTTTTGACAGCCTGAGCCCAGGTGGATTCTCCATTTGTGACCCTCATAGAGGAGTCGAACCTCTGGGAGGTAGCTTTGGTGAGCTGTGTAGTCACCTGGAATTCTGGGGAGGTTAAATAACAGCCTGGCTGCTGAGGTCTCGGCTTGAGTCAATGGCCTACCCGAAGCAGCTCCCACCTGACAAAAGAGCTTCAGTCCTTTCATCAGACCCTCAGACGCACTAAGCAGCTAGTCTAGATTCGATCTCCGTAAATGTTTGTGTAGCGTGAGTTATCGATCATCATCATCTCCTGTCTTGCCCACACAGACTGTGTGGGTATTAATAAATGATTTGGTCAGTCATCCTGTGTCTACGTTGTCTCCACATGTCCTATGGAGGGGTATTCTAAAGTATAACCAAGGGCTATTGAGCTGTCTACTCTTAACTCTTTGTGATATATATCTCAACACTCAGATAGATGAAGGGGAAGGGCAATGTGAATACACAATCATTATGAAAAATGTTATCCATTTTTATTGTAAGCGATTAAGATGTATTGAGCCCATCTCATGTAAGAAATATGCAGAGCTGACTCATGGTAGGTTAATCATGGTAGACTTGAATGCTGAAACATATCATTTTTTTGAAAGGAAGATGAAAGATTTAAATTTCAATGGATCATGGATCTAGTCCACAAACTAGATGGAGCTTTTCTCTGTCATTACCACGATAATTATTCTTCTTGCCTCAAACCTGTATTATTCAACAGCCTTTTCTGTGCAAGCTAAATCCTCACAGTACCTTTTATCCACCTACCTTGGTAGCACAACTTCAGTTCTGTTCCACTAGCATTCTGGCCTCGTGCCTTCCGACCAGAATCACGCAGTAAGCTGAACTTACAAAGCTCTAGGACTTTGCTAGTCTACAACTCCAAAATTCCCCCAAGGTTCTCCAATAAACCAGTCCCAAAGCCTTTTCCATGTGGTCAGGTTTAGTCCTGATCTTGACCCCACTTTTATTATCAATTTCCTGTGCCATTTAGATTTAAGTTGTGGTAACAAACATGCCTGAAGAAACCAGTGAAAGGAGGGAACGGCTTATTTTGGCTCAGGGTTTCAGAGGCTTGAGTCTACTGTGGGTAGCACTGCTGTTTCTGGAGCAATGGTGAGGAGTGTGGGAAGAAGAGGAGAGAGAGAGAGAAAGAGAGAGAGAGAGAGAGAGAGAGAGAGAGAGAGAGAGAGAGAGAGAGACTAGATAGACTTTCTCCAGCTGGCCCCATATCTCCTAAAATGTCTGTCATCTCCCCAAACAGCACCCAGAACCAGTTGAATGTACTATGGGAGACACTGCGTGTTCATACCACAGCAAGTCCCTATTCTAGTTCTTCTTAGGATACTGGCCAGGACTTGTCCAAGTGCCTTGTGTTAACCCTTTCTCTTTGTGACTAACAGCAGCAGGAAGGTGGAGAACAGATAGATGGAGGAATGAAGAGAGTAAATGGAATAAGTTTAATGAGCAAGCTTTTGCTCTGGAAGACCCAGTCCAGTCCTGCTAGAACAGTTGTCCGCCCTGAGTACCTGTCTACCAACTCACATGAGACACTGAGCACTGCTCCCAGGGTGTTTTCTCTTTGGTCCTAGAGAGAGCCTTTGGGCAGAGAGCACCAATACTAGGCACTAAGAAGTCCTTGGATCAGGTGCATTGAGAGGGTAAGCTCTGAGGGGCATGAGCGATGGGTGGGCCCTGTTAAATTGCACAATTAGCTCTCTCTAGGAATCTCTTCCTTCAGATTTCTGTTCCCTAATTCTGTTTCAGGAAGCTGATCTCGGCTGAGGACCTGAGCTGCTATCTGGCTTGTATACATGGAACAGCAGTGCGGCTTCTTTAACGACAACATCCATTCTGATGATTCAGTGACTTGTTTTAATTGGTTCATGCCAATGCTGTTGCATTTAAAAATGATTTCAGATGTGCTTGTTTACAGAAGACTCATCTAACAAACACCCCCCTCCGCTCCTCTATTCCCTGATTTATCCATTGATTAATATCTGACTCAGATACCTTCCTGGAACGTGGTTTTTGTCATTATCATCATCATCATCTCTCTTTTGAATGTCCAGAGTTTAAAGATAAAATTAATCAATGTGACATTCAAAATCTTCCTCATTACAGCCCCAGCTGACTTCCTCACCTGATTGTATTACCAACTATTCTCATATATAAGCCTTTAAGATTAATAGCACCATCTTCCACATACTGAGTACTACTTGTTCAAGGTCAAACACCATGCTGTTTTACATGTATTTTTTTGTATGTCTTACAAAACAGTCCTAAACGGTAGCTAGACTTATGGGAACCATTTTATGGTGGAGAAGTCTCAGAACACTGGGTTTCAAGAAGCGACGCACAAAAAGGAAACAGGTTTCAGGCCTTCATAGGAACCTCATGCACTGGTTATTTTCCTGGTTGGTGTGATATGGTGGTTTGAATGCAAAATGTCCCCCACAGGCGTGGGTATTTCAACACTTGGTTCCCAGTGGGCGGTGCTGTTTGTGAGCAGTGCAGCCTTCCAGGAGGAAGTACCTCATTGGGGAAGGGCTTAGAGAGGTTATAGCCCCACCCCACTTCAGCTCGCTCTCTGAGCTTTCTGTGTGTGGTCCAAGGCCTGATCTCCCAGCTTCCTGCTCTGGCTGTCTGCTGTCGCATCTCCCAGACATTAGGGACTCTCCTTCTGGAACAGTCAGCCAAAATAAACTCTTTTTTTTTTTTTCCTCAGTTGCCTTTGGTCATGGTGCTTTAGCACAGCAACAAAAATGTAACTAACACGTGACAAAATACCTGACGAAGCAGAAGGAAGCTCCCTTCATTTTCTTTTTTTTTTAATTTTTTTTTATTTATTTATTTATTTTTTTTTTTTTATGTGTATGAATGTATTGTCTGCATGCAGGTCTGCGCACCCGTGTCGTGCGATGCCGCGGAGGTCAGAAGAGGGTCTCGGATTCCCCTGGAACTGGAGTTCTCCTGGAACCGGAGTCACAGACGGTTCTTAGCTGCCATGTGGGTGCTGGGGATCGAACCCGGGTCCTCTGCAAGAGCGGTCGTCGCTCTTAACCGCTAGGCCATCCCTCCAGCCCCGCTCCCTTCATTTTCTATTGCTGTGATAAACACCGTGAGCAAGAACAGCTAGGAGAGGAAGGGTGTATTTGACTTACACACCCCAATCACAGTTCATTGTTGAGGGGAGCCAGGGCAGAATCCAGAGGTAGGAACGAAAGCACAGAGCACCCTGTAAGGCCACTTACTGGTTTGCTTCTCTGGCCTGTGCTCAGCCTGGGTTCCTTACACAACCCAGGACCACTTGCCCAAGGGTGGCACTATCCACAGTAGGCTGGCCCCTCCCACATCAGCCAGCAATTAAGAAAATGCCTCACAGACATGGGCATAGGCCAGTCCAAAGGAAGAAGTGCTTCAGTGGGGGTTCCCTCCTTCCTGGTGTGTGAAGTTGACGACTGAAGCTCTCCAGCATAGGAAGGGTTTATTTTGACTCACATTTTGAAGGTACAGTCAGTCCACCATGACAGGACAGGCATGCTGGGGAGTGTGATGAGACAATTGGTCACATTACACCCACAGTCAGAAAGGAGGGAGAGAGAGAGAGAAAGAGAGAGAGAGAGAGAGAGAGAGAGAGAGAGAGAGAGAATGGTGCTCAGCTTGGTTTCTTCTTTATAAATATTTTACCTATTATTTTTATTTTATGTGTATGCGTTTATAGCTTGCATGTGTGTGGGTGCACCCATGTCAGGCAATGCCCGTGGAGTCAGAACAGGGCATTGGAGTACCCAGGAACTGGGGTTACAGATGGTTGTTGGCCACCATGTGGGTGGTGGGGATCGAACCCTGGTCCTCTGCAAGAGCAGCCAGTGCTCTTCACCCTGAGCCATCTCTCCAGGCCTGCTTTCTCCTTTGTATTCAGTCCAGGGCTCCAGCCCATGGGATGCTGCCACTTACAGTCAGGATGGGACTTCCCTCCTCCATTAACCAATGTAGAAACTCTCTCCCACACAGGCACAGAGGTTTGTCTTCTAGGTGATTCTAGATCTATCAAGTTGACAGTCAATATGAACCGTCACACACACTGTTCTCAGGTACAGCCCATGCTTCCAAATAGTATATTATGGATTTTATTTAATTAATTAATTTATTTATTTTTTGGTCTTTTTGAGACAGGGTCTCCCTGTAGTCCCAGCTGTCCTGGAACTCACTCTGTAGACCAGGGTGGCCTTGAACTCACAAAGATCCGCCTGCCTCTGCCTCCCAAGTGCTAGGATTAAAGGCGTGCACCACCACACCTGGCTGGATTTTAAATTTTATTTAGTGTCTTGCACAGTATTTGCACACAGTGCAGACTTCTGTAAAAGCATTTGCTGAATAAATGTTCCTAAGGTCTGTATGGGGGACCACATGCCACCATGACCTTTTTTAGCTTCCTAGTTTCTCCAAGTGTGAAAGAGGAAACCATCCCAAGATTGATAAGGAAAATAATATTATCCAGAGCTAACTGATTTCAATGCTTATTGAAGGTGTGTGGGGAGAAAGGGATTTTCAAACATTCCTGTTAGAAATACGAGTTGTTTCTGCTTTCTTGGAAAGATATTTGGCAGTTTCTATTAAGATGAAACAAATATACATTCCTTTGGACACATTGACTACAAATTGTAGGAGTTCATCCTATAGAAACAAAAGCAACAATACATAAAACATATGTTAAAATGTTGCTTTGTTACCTTGTGATGGTATAATAGTGGGGAATACATGAATTCTAACAGTAGTGAGATGGCTGACTACATATAGTGTAAAAGAAACTACAAAATCTTACGAATATAGTAAAAGAGACTCACAGCTGTTCAACATGATTTTAAGGAACTAGCATGAAGTAAGTTTGCAGGAGACATGATAAATGTAGAAAAGAACCTTAAATATAAATTTATTTTTGTATACTAATTGAGGAAAAAAAGTATTTGGGTATCTCTGTGTGTGAATGATACTGCTTTTAAAATATTTTATTATTTTTATTTTATGTGTATGCGTTTATAGCTTGCATGTGTGTGGGTGCACCCATGTCAGGCAATGCCCGTGGAGTCAGAACAGGGCATTGGAGTACCCAGGAACTGGGGTTACAGATGGTTGTTGGCCACCATGTGGGTGGTGGGGATCGAACCCTGGTCCTCTGCAAGAGCAGCCAGTGCTCTTCACCCTGAGCCATCTCTCCAGGCCTGCTTTCTCCTTTGTATTCAGTCCAGGGCTCCAGCCCATGGGATGCTGCCACTTACAGTCAGGATGGGACTTCCCTCCTCCATTAACCAATGTAGAAACTCTCTCCCACACAGGCACAGAGGTTTGTCTTCTAGGTGATTCTAGATCTATCAAGTTGACAGTCAATATGAACCGTCACACACACTGTTCTCAGGTACAGCCCATGCTTCCAAATAGTATATTATGGATTTTATTTAATTAATTAATTTATTTATTTTTTGGTCTTTTTGAGACAGGGTCTCCCTGTAGTCCCAGCTGTCCTGGAACTCACTCTGTAGACCAGGGTGGCCTTGAACTCACAAAGATCCGCCTGCCTCTGCCTCCCAAGTGCTAGGATTAAAGGCGTGCACCACCACACCTGGCTGGATTTTAAATTTTATTTAGTGTCTTGCACAGTATTTGCACACAGTGCAGACTTCTGTAAAAGCATTTGCTGAATAAATGTTCCTAAGGTCTGTATGGGGGACCACATGCCACCATGACCTTTTTTAGCTTCCTAGTTTCTCCAAGTGTGAAAGAGGAAACCATCCCAAGATTGATAAGGAAAATAATATTATCCAGAGCTAACTGATTTCAATGCTTATTGAAGGTGTGTGGGGAGAAAGGGATTTTCAAACATTCCTGTTAGAAATACGAGTTGTTTCTGCTTTCTTGGAAAGATATTTGGCAGTTTCTATTAAGATGAAACAAATATACATTCCTTTGGACACATTGACTACAAATTGTAGGAGTTCATCCTATAGAAACAAAAGCAACAATACATAAAACATATGTTAAAATGTTGCTTTGTTACCTTGTGATGGTATAATAGTGGGGAATACATGAATTCTAACAGTAGTGAGATGGCTGACTACATATAGTGTAAAAGAAACTACAAAATCTTACGAATATAGTAAAAGAGACTCACAGCTGTTCAACATGATTTTAAGGAACTAGCATGAAGTAAGTTTGCAGGAGACATGATAAATGTAGAAAAGAACCTTAAATATAAATTTATTTTTGTATACTAATTGAGGAAAAAAAGTATTTGGGTATCTCTGTGTGTGAATGATACTGCTTTTAAAATATTTTATTATTTTTATTTTATGTGTATGAATATAATTCATATATATATATATATATATATGTAACTGCACCTGTATCATACACTGCTTGTGGAGGTCAGAAGAAGGCATTGGATTCCTCTGGAACTTGAATTAAGCATGGTTGTAAGCTACCATTTAGGTGCTGGGAACCCAGGTCCTCGGCAAGAATAGCCAGTACACTGAACCACTTGAGCCAACTCTCCAGCTCCAGGAGTGATACTGTCATAAGTGTAGATTTGAGTCTGGGAAACCTGTTGAAGCATACAGATTGTTATTTCCCAGAGCAAAGAACTGGACCAGAGACATATGGTTAAAAATAGAAATAGAGAGCTGGGCGTGGTGGCGCATGCCTTTAATCCTAGCACTTGGGAGGCAGAGGCAGGCAGATCTTTGTGAGTTCAAGGCCAGCCTGGTCTACAGAGTGAATTCCAGGACAGCTGTGGCTACAGGGAGACCCTGTCTCAAAAAGACCAAAAAAAAAAAAAAAATAGAAATAGAGGGGATGGGGAACTGACTCAGCAACCACTTATGACCCCAGCTCCAAGAAGATCTGGTGCCCCTTTTTGGTTTATGTGGACATTGTATTCATATGCACTTACCCACACACAGATATACATAATTCAAAATAAAAATAAATCCCTTAACAAAATAAATAGAAGTAGAGACAGAGACAGTTTATCAAGGAAAGGAAAGCACTCCCATCAGCCCAGGCAGGAAAGGGCTGCCTATCTGCCTGTCAGCTGGCTTCTTTTATATTGCGATCTTGACACAGCCTTTTCTAGTCTGCTCTTCTTGCCACCATATGAACAAGGAGAAAAATATGAGAAATAAAACAAATATTGGTGTGGATGACTTAGGAAAGAGGTCAAGGCTGGCACAGAGTGCCACTGTTTAGGGAGGAAGTAGTATTCACCTGAAGTAAAGGAGACCACCATATTCAATAATGATACTAGTCTCATGTGAGCACGTAAGCAAAATTAAATGCATTGCAGATATATGTGAAATATGCTAAATTAGGAGCAACGAAGAAAAGTAATAAGTTGTGGCCAAACACTTATTTTTGAGGTTTGTTTTGTGTGTGTGTGTGTGTGTGTGTGTATGTGTGTGTGTGTGTGTGTGTGTGTGTGTGTATGTATGTATGTATGTGTGTGTGCTGGTGCATAAGCATGTGTGCTTATGGAAGCCAGAGGAGGATACCAGGTGTCCTGCTTTATTGCTTTCCACCTCATTGCCTTGAGATAGGGTCTCTCATGAAACCTGGAGGTAAACTGGCCCAGAAATCCCCACTGGCCCTCAAGGCTCTGCCCTGCACATCACTGGGGTTGCAGGCTTGTGGGATCATGCTCAGCTTTTTAAATGGTTGATTAATTTTTAAAAATTTTATTTTTTTTTCTAAGGGATTCAGATAGACTGGAGCTGGAGTTACTTGTGGTTGTGAATCTCCCAACATGGGTGCCAGCAATGGAACTCAGGTCCCTGGGAATCTGAGCAGTCCTTTTTCTTAACTACTGAACCATCTCTGCAGCTGCCCAACAAACAGCTTTTTACATGGGCATTCAGATTTGAACTTGGATTTTTATGCTTGCACAGGAAGTGTTCTTATCAACTGAGCCATCTCTCGGGCCTTAAAACACTTACTTTAGCCCCAAAGTAAGTTTGCAAACTCATTGTGATACTGTACCGATAAATAAAGGAGATTGTATCCTACCCTAAAGACTGGTGACAGGTGTCTTCTTCCACAGAATAGTGCTATCTCCCCTAGGCCCGGCCTGGTAACAGCCCTATCTTCCTGCTCATATTTGTGGAGCACATGCAGGCTTGGTAAGGATCACTGTAGGCAGGACCACACCCATCGCTTCCCTTTTTCTTCCAGAGGATGCTGCCTGTCCACTTGCGTGATGTTCCAGACAGGAGCGAAGGTGCTCTAAAGAGGAACCCTCACTTAGCTATCAGACAGTGGACTCCCGAGAAATTGGGATTTTTCCAGAAGTCTCATGCTGGGGAAGGGAAAGGCTGATGCCCTGGTTCCAGCCAGAGGGAGAACTTGCCTCCTAGGGAGAGATTTCCCAGAGTTCTGACAATCCATCAGACCACCTTGCAGTAGAGATTGGAGCCAGACGATGATGGGTCAGTGCAGGTCAAGACCACACCTTGACCTGTCTGTTTAGTTATGTATATTTAAGCCTTAGGTGAGTGCCCTAAGATGGACCTGGGAGTCACTGGAGCTCTTTATTTCCTCTTCCCAGTGTGGCCATATTGAATAAATCTCATTTTTCTAATTTTCATAATTACTTGTTTCTTTAATTAGTCTATTGAAGATGTGTCAGAGCCCAGATTGTTAGGACTGCCAGAGCTCACAGTTATACCCTAAACATGCTGGTAATATTCACCTTTAGGCAATTAGGTATTTAGTGTTGTTAAGTGGACAACGTTCCCCTCTCAGTCTGATTTTCACGTCCTTGTCTTGGTCAGTTATTTTACAATTTCAGAAATCCACAGTTTTGAGTTGTTCTCCACCCCCTGCCCCTATTGGAGAGAGGTTCCTGTCTGAACGTGGTAAAGCCTAGGAACTCTCCAGAGGCAAAAGGAGAGTAGAAAAACACAGACACAAAGCCCGTCCTGAGCAAAACTAAAAGGCAGAGACAATCTCCAAGCACAGAGTGAGAAGGGCCACCGTGGGAGCTGCAGCATGTGGCCTTTTTTTTTTTTTTTTTTTTTTTTTTTTTTTTTTTTTTTTTAATTTTTTTTTTTTTTTTTTTTTTTTTTTATTTTTTTTTATTTATTTCTGTATGTGTATGAATATACTGTCTGCATGCAGGTCTGTGCACCCGTATCGTGCAATGTCGCGGAGGTCAGAAGAGGGTGTCGGATTCCCCTGGAACTAGAGTTCTCCTGGAATTGGAGTTTCAGACGGTTCTCGGCCGGCCGCCATGTGGGTGCTGGGGATCGAACTCGGGTCCTCTGTAAGAGCGGTCGGCGCTCTTAACCGCTAGGCTATCTCTCCAGCCCGCATGTGGCCTTCTGAATTGGCTGGTGGCTCTAATCCTTGCCTTTCCTTCAAGAAACAAAGATGCTGTTCAAGGAATAATTGCAGGACAGGAGGAGGCACCTTGCAGGGTGCAGATGCTTCTTTTTCAGTCAAAGAAGCCAAAGTCTTTGGGTTGTAAAACTTTAGGAGTTTGGGATCCCATTAGCTGGAGAGAAGGGAAGGGTGAACACTCTTACTCATAAAACCCAAAGTAATCAAGTGCACCTGGAGAAGTCTACACAACACAAACTTTCTTACAGTGGTTGTTAGAGAAAACACCCACCAGTTTCAGTGGAAAGTAAGGAAATATGTACAACATGAGGGAATAATCTTGAAAATGTGACAGTAAACAACAGAAAACAGTTGGCAAAGAAACACACCTATCAAAAAGATGCTGCTATCATAAGAGGGGCTGGAGAGATGGCATCGCAATTAAGAGCACTGGCTGCTCTCTAGAGGACCTGGGTTTAGTTCCCAGCATCCATACTGGCAGTTAAACAATTTTCTGTAACTCCAGTTCCTGGGAAACTGATGCCCTCTTCTGGCATCCATAGGCAGTGCACAGGACATGGGTGCACTTACACACATTCAGGCAATACATCATACATACAAAATGAAAAAAAATATTTTTCTGTCTTGTTTTGAGACAGGGTCTCCCTGTAGTCCCAGCTGGCTCGAACTCACTCTGTAGACCAGGTTGGCCTTGAACTCACAGAGATCTACCTGCTTCTGCCTCCTGAGTGCTAGGATTAAAGGCATGTGCCACCACACCTGGCTGAAAAAATAATTTTTAAAGATAAAAATGGAAAAGAATATCATAAATTAAACAAATGTAGTTATTCCATCACTTTGATGAAGGTGAACCACAAAACATAAATGTGAACGTTAGAGACTATGATGTCCAAGACCAAAGCACTTGTAGATCTCATGTCTGTAGGGGCCATGTTCTCATTGTAGAATGAGGGTTTCTGGGTGAGGATTTTCTATCTCTTCTTACAAAGACACTGAATGATTAATCTTCACTGTTGATCTGATATGCTTTAGAATCACCATGGAAACATACTTCTTTGTGTGAGGGTGTTTTCAGAGAGAGGACCCACCTTGAATGAGGGCACCACCATGCCATGGGCTGGGGTCCTGAACTGAGTAGAAAGGAGGAAGTGAAAAAAAAAAAAGAAAGGAGGAAGTGAACTGAGCACTAGCATTCATTGAACTCTGCTTCCTACCACCATGGTATTTTCACAATGAAGAGCATTTAACAGTGTACTTTATTATTAGCCCAAATAAACCCTTTTTTCCTTAAGTTGCATTTGTCAGGTATTTGGTCACAGCAGTGAGAAAAGTACAGTTCTGTTTCTTATAAGCACTAATCCCATTCATAAAGGCCCCATGTGGATGGTTTAATTACTCCCGAGGAATCAACCCTCACAGCCATTAGATTGAATATGTAAGCTTCAACAAATAAATTCTCAATTCCCTGTAGATAATAAGGAATACAGGAATAGATTTCAAATGTAACCCCACAAAAAGCATGAAAGGGGCTAGAGAGATGGCTCAGCAGTTAAGAGGACTGACTGCTCTTGCAGAGGACCGGGGTTTGATTCCCAGCACCCCGGTGGCTAATAACTCCAGTTCCAGGGGAATCCAATGGCTTCTTCTGACCTCCATGGGCGTTGCACCCCGTGGGTGTACTTGCAAACATGCAGGGGTTAAAGTCATACACATAAAAGTAATAAATAAAATTTTTTTTTTGGTCTTTTCGAGACAGGGTCTCCATGTAGCCCCAGCTGGCCTGGAACTCGCTCTGTGGACCAGGCTGGCCTTGAACTCACAAAGATCCGCCTGCCCCTGCCTCCCAAGTGCTAGGATTAAAGGCATGCATCACCACCCCCTTCATAAATAAAATATTTTTAAAAAGCATGAAAGAAAGTATTAAACTGTCATATAAACATTATATACATATATATTAAAAATAATTTACCAAGCTAAGTTTGGTGCAACATGCCTTTAATCCCAACACTGGGATTCAAAGTTATGGTACTCAAACAAAAGCTATTCAAAGATAAAGACCACAGATCTGAATATTAAGCAACACAGAAACTGTTTTGTTTATGAGCCTTTCGCAAGATGTCTCCTAGCACAAGAATTTCCAAGCTGTGACCTTGGGCCCAAATCTAGCATACTCCCTGGTTTTTGTCTTTGTTGTTTTCCAATAAAGTTTTATCGGAATGCAAATGCATCCATTCATTTACATATCTTCTGGCTGCTTTTATGGTATACGTCCACATTAACTGGGACAAATTCAGTATGACTGACTAAGCTTAATAACGTATTTATTGTATGGACCTTTATAGAAAATAATCTTGGCTGATGTCTACATTTGGAGGCCAGCTTTTTAACAGCAAGGAACCTATTTTAGATCTTGAGTCCTTGGAACAGGCTTTTAGCAAATAACTGCTCCATAAATATTTGCCAAATGAGGAAGTATTCAGCCTTTGCATTGAACACACTCATCCTTTCTGCTTCCCAGTCATCATTCTTTTCTTCATTGTCTACCAAGATCTTAGCTAACAGTGAGTGGCCCAGGGCAATAGTGACCCTAGGAGGTTCAATCACTGGGGTAAAAAATTGCAAGAGGCTGTGGAGTTAACACACTGCAGAGCCCTTTGCAGACTTAACAGTGAGTTAGTCTGTGAAGAATTGCACTCACTGAGCTTCTTACAGCTATAAATCCTGCTAAGAATACCTTATATTTGTACAGTGATCTACAGATAACATCTTGTGTCCATTTTCTGCCCGATTCCCATTAAAATGTGTTTTCTTTTAAACATTTTAAATTACATTGTTTGTGTATTGTGTGTGTGTGTGTGTGGGGGGGTGGTACACATCCCACACAGCGTATGTGTAGAAGCCAGATGAGAATTGAGGAACTTGGTTCTCCCCTTTTACCATGTGGGTCCTGGAGGTCATTAGACTTGGTGACAAGTACCTTCACATCCTGAGCCATCACTGCCGCATGTTTTGTTCTTCAATTAAAAAAAATAAAACAGCGCTGGAGAGATGGCTCAGTGGTTAAGAGCGCAGACTGCTCTTGCAGAGGACCCAGGTTTGAATCCCAGCACCCACATGGTGGCTAAGAACCGCCTTTAAGCCTGGCGTGGTGGTGCATGCCTTTAATCCTAGCACTCTTGGGAGGCAGAGGCAGGCAAATCTGTCTGAGTTGAAGGCCAGCCTGCTCTACAATAGTGAGTTCCAGGCCAGCTGAGGCTATAGGGAGACCCTGTCTCAAAAAGACACACATACACACACACACACACACACACACACACACACACACACACACAAAAAAAAAAAAAAACAAAAACAAACCCATAAAGTTTTAAGGGAGGAAGAGCTATATTTAGCAAGTCTATGAATTAAAGTAAAGAATTACTTGTTAAATCAATTCTACTTTTCTCTCCTTGGAATTTCTTGGCCCCTTTTTCTACCTGATTCAGGCCAGATTAGCGGCAGCACCCCAGAGGGTTCCGAGATCTGGGTAAGACTGGACATCAATCAAGGTATGACAGTTTTCTAGGAGCCAGTAAGGACATGGCTGGAAGGGGGGTTGTGCGCTGGCCAGATGGCTCAGCAGGTAAAAGTGCTTTGATCCATGGGGGAAAAAAAGAGAACTGACTTGTGAAAGTTTTGTTTTGACTCCCACATGTGCTCCATGGCATGGCCACCTCATTAATAAATAAATACAATTCAAATAGTAAAAAATAAAGGAAATGAGAACTAGACCCAAAAGCTCGGCTTTAAGTCTTATTTCATCTCCTACTAGCTCTCTGGCTCCACATATGTGAAGCGTACTCCATGGCGCCTTAATTCATAGTGCTACAGGAAAATACATAGTGCTAGCAGAGAACAAAGCATTTGCAACAGTTCTGGGTAGAGAATCATCATTCACAAGGGTCAGTATTACTGTAGCAGAGTACTTTGCCTTGATTTTCTATAAGTAGGGAAACAGCCAGGGCTTGACTTATGGGGGGGGGGCTGGGGGTAGAGGGGCTCTCAGGCTCCTGGGATGAAGTGTTTTCACTCCCTTGATTGCTGTGGGGTAGAGGCTGCTTTCTCTAAGGACTGCAAAGCTCCCCGTGATGTTGATTTTGGAGGACTTGGCCAGGGCCGGCGTTTCTACAGGAATTCCACTTTGGGCTGATTACTCAGTGAAGATATAGTGAAGACGCTTCCTGGAGGCTCCAGGAAGAAGGCAGTGTTAGGTTTTGTTATTTTTGGAAAACTGGTTGCTACACTCCATGCTGGTTAAATAGATAAGACTTCTATTTGTTGAGAGATTTCCGTAGATGTGAGGGCGTCCAGGAAATGCCCCATAATGCTATTCGACATATTAACTGTCTCCACAAGATGTTTTCATCTGATTGTCACCCAGAGGTGTCACCTTATTTCAGAACTGAGTAAAGCATCCTGAGATCTAACATGCAGTGTTTGAAAGAACCAACACTGTACAGCCTGGTTTGCTTGCTTTGGGATTGAAGGAAACTTTCTGTTGGTCAGCTTCAGCTTCTGTCTGTAGCTACCTTCGGTAGTTAATTTCTTGTTGCTGAAACCAAACACCTGACAAGAGGCAACTTAGGGGATGAGGGATTTATTTGGGGTTATACTTTGAAGGAGAGCATGGAAGATAGGGTGTCAGGAGCACGAGGCAGCTGCTAACAGTGCATCTGCAGTCAGGAAGCAGACAGAGATGAATGCTGCTAAATAGTAAACTTTATCCTTTTATCCTTCTGTTTGGTCCTCAGCCCATGGATGGAGCTGCCCACATTCAGGGTGAATCTTCTCAGTTAAACTTTTTTTTTTTTTATTAATTTTATTTATTTCTGTATGTGTATGAATGTACTGTCTGCATGCAAGTTTGTGCACCCATGTCGTGCAATGCCTCGGAGGTCAGAAGAGGGTCTCGGATTCCCCTGGAACTGGAGTTCTCCTGGAATTGGAGTTTCAGACGGTTCTCGGCCGCCATGTGGGTGCTGGGGATCGAACCCGGGTCCTCTGCAAGAGCGGTCGGCGCTCTTAACCACTAGGCCATCTCTCCAGCCCGACTCAGTTAAACTTTTATGGTAACATCCTCTTAGACTCACTCAGATGTGTGTTTCTTTTTTTTTTTTATTTTTTATTTATTTCTGTATGTGTATGAATGTACTGTCTGCATGCAGGTCTGTGAAGCCGTATTGTGCAATGCTGCAGAGGTCAAAAGAGGGTGTCAGATTCCCCTGGAACTGGAGTTCTCCTGGAATTGGAGTTTCAGACGGTTCTTGGCCATCATGTGGGTGCTGGGGATTGAACCTGGGTCCTCTGTAAGAGTGGTTGGCGCTCTTAACTGCTAGGCCATTTCTCCAGCGCCAGATGTGTGTTTCTACGGTGATTCTAAATCCTATCAAGTCAATAATGAAGATAAACCATCATAACATCCTCATATTTGCTTTTTAATTGCAAGATGTTCTTAAAAGATTAAAAAAGATTAGCAAAGGCCTGGAGACATGGCTCAGTGGCTAAGAGCACTTACTGGTTGTCCTTGCTGAGGACCTGGGTTAGGGTCCCAGCGCCCACATGGTAATGAATAACCATCTCTAACTCCAGTTCCAGGGGATCCTATGCCCTCTTCTGGCTCCTGCAGGCATTGCATACTTGTGGTGCACTTACATACATGCAGGCAAAACACATAAACTAAAAAAAAAATTAATTTTCTTAAAAAGATTAGCTAATGGCTAAAGTTGTTGTAGGCCAGTGATAGAATACTTGTATAGATGCTTAAGACCCTGAGTTTACTTCTTAGCAACTCTGACCCCAGAAATCAAGACGAGAAAAACATTAGTTAAGAATGACCTAAGCTCTACCCTAAGATTATGATATATATATATATACACACACACGTATATGTTTTATGTATTTTCACAATTTGCCATAAAGGTTATATAGTAAGTTCTGTTATAAACTTGAAGTCTCAAGGAGGCTATAATAACTTGACAGAGCCCAAGAAAGTAGCTTTTATCCTGGTTTGGTCCAGCTTCTTCTTTCACTGTCCACATTTTGTTAACCTTCTTCTATGTATCCTGAGCCTGCTCTTCCAGCTCACGACCTCTTTTAGAAGACATGCCTAGCTTTTGTGATGTTCTGGCTTACATCTGTCTGTAAGGTATCTATAGAAGAAAGTTCAAGTCCTACAAAATACTGACCTGTACTACTTTCCTGATTATGTTTATGAATGAACAGTTTTCCTTTCATTCTTTTCCCAGTGATATCTCACAGTGGTAGTAGTGAATATGTAAAGAAATGAATGAGATCAGTGTCAATGTTAATTGCTGCTCCTGTCATGCAAGCCTGTGATAAACACTACCTATGAGGAAGTTTTAGTATCATTTACTATGTAATTATAGTTTATGTAAAAATATACGTGGATAATGTGTTATGGTGATAATATTGTTAAATATTTAATGTTATTATACTGTTTTCGCTGATAAGGAAATTGAAGCTAAAGAACTTCAAGTAACTCCTTCCAAGATCACATGGCTAACACATTGCGGAGCTGAAGTGAAACCCAAGTCCAACTGCCTACGCAGCCCCAAATTTAGCTGCTGAGTTAATAAAAAATAAACATTAAAGAATCCAATTTGAAATAAGGAGATGAGATGTGCAAATCTAAAGGTTGGCTATGGTCTGAGGAGCTCCTTGCAATTGCTAAAAAGTAACTTACAGATTGAAAACAACTCCAAGGAGTCATTTAACCAGTGCCCTGAGCCTACCATCTTCACACAATTGAACACAAAAGAACAACAGTTCTTTGATGACAACTTAAATACATGTACAAAGGTTTTATAGTCTTCATGTTATGCTTTTTATTTTGTTTAAAAATTTAAAAATAATATTTTTAATTTATTCTTTGAAAATTTCATAGTTATATGTAATGTATTTTGATCTTATCCACCTCTTACTACTTCCCTCCAATTCCTCACTAGGACACACCAGGCTGTTTCACACCCAACATCAAATCCTCATTTTTGTTTTAATTAATTAATTAATTGATTAATTAATAATTCTGAGACAAGGTTTCATCATGCAACCCTAGCTGACCTGGGAATTTGCTATGTAGGCAAGGTTAGCTTCTAATTCACAGAGATCCATCTGCTTCTTCCTACCAAGTTCTAAGATTAAAGGTGTTCACCACCACACCGTGCCACATCATCATTATTATTATTAATAATATCCCCTTTAGTCCAATTATTGCTGACTGTATGCACATGGGACCCGGTGATCCAGTGGGGCATGGGTAACATACCAGTGTCCACATGTCCAAAGAAAATTGACTGTTACTCTCAATTCAAATAGCTTCTCCACTAGGGGCGGGGCCCTTCCCCCAATCCACTCTGGAATTTTGATTGGCTTGATCTTGTGAATGTCTTATAAAGGCAATCACAATGGCTGTGATGTGTTGTCATGTGCATGGTAATATTGTATTCAGGAGAGAGCATTTCATAGCTTTCCTCCCAATTCTCCAGCTCCTGCATTCTTTCTGTTCACTCTTGCACAGTGTTCCTGGAGCCTTGGGTTGGGGGACTTTGACCCAGATGACCCATCTACACTGACCACTTCCAGTCACTGATTGTCAGTACTTTGGGCAGTTGTGAGTCTCTGTATTAACTACACTACCCACTGCAAAAGGAAGCTTCTCAGACCAAGGTTGAGGGCAGCCCATATTTACTGGTATAAACATAAATATTAAGAATATTGTTTGACATCATGACCATTTAGTGAAATAACACCAACAGATTCCTCCCCAGAGCTTATCCCAAGTCACGGGCTTTGCATCAGGTTTACAGTACCAGTCATGAAATTCCCTCCTTTGGAGCAGGCTTCAAACCCAATCAGAAAGTTACCCCATAATAATTATGCCACTCTTTCAGCAGTGGCCAAAACTTGCTGGACAGGATGGTATTGCAGCCTGCATGGTCCATCACTGGGCAAGAACATTACCTAGCACCTTCCAGCACCATGAAGATTAGTCAGCGGGGAGAAGCTTATTAGTTGGTTTGATATGGATTTTGAGTTTTAGTAATATGAAACAAAACCTTAGCTTTCATTTAATTAAAATGTTTTATTTAAAGTTTCCTAGACAACAATAGTAGATAATAGGCAACAGCTAATGAGCCTACAAGAATTTCTCCTCTGAATTTTGTATTAATAGTAAGTAGAGGTCTTTGGATCTTTGGTTAGGTTTGTTCCCAGGTATTTTACTATTTTTGAGGCTAAGAAGGAGATTGAAAATGACAACAAAAGATGGAAAGACCTCCCATGCTCATGGGTTGGGAAAATTAATATAGTAAAATTGTCCATTTTACCCAAATTGATACACAGATTCAATGCAATCACAATCAAAATCCCCATGAGATTCTTCACAGACTTGGAAAAATAATTCTTAAATGCATATGGAAAAACAAAAGACCCAGAATAGCTAAAGCAACCCTGAGTGAAAAATGCAATACAGGGGGGATTGCTCTACCAGACTTCAAACTATATTACAGGGCCATAGTCATAAAGACAGCCTGGTACTGGCACAAAAACAGACCCATTGACCAATGGAACGAAATTGAAGATCCAAACTTGAGCACATACAATTTCAGCCACTTCATATTTGACAAAGGGACAAAAAAACCTCAATGGAGGAAGGACAGCATCTTCAGCAAAGGGTGCTGGCAAAATTGGATCACCACTTGTAGAAGAACAAAATTAAACCCCTACCTCTCACCCTGTACAAAAATCAACTCCCAGTGGATCAAATATCTCAACATGAAGCCTGAAACCCTGAAGGTGATAGAAGAGAAAGTTGGCAACAACCTACAAACATAGGTGTAGGAAAAGACTTTCTAAATCAGACAGCAGCTGCATGGGAAATAAAGTCAATAGTCGACAAATGGGACCTCATCAAACTCAAAAGAAACACTCAAGGAAGTGAAGAGAAAACCCACAGAGTGGGAGGAAATCTTCACCAGTGATACATCTGACAGAGCATTAATATCCAAAATATACAAACTGCTCAAAAAATATATAAGTAAGAAAACAAATGACTCACTCAAAAGATGGAGTAAAGAGCTGAACAGAGACTTCACCAGCGAGGAAGTAAAGATGGCTGAGAAACATCTTAAAAAGTGTTCAACATCATTAATAATTAAGGAAATGCAAATTAAAACCACTCTCAGATACCATCTCACTCTGATACGACTAGCTAAGATCAAGAAAACAAAAGACACTAAATGCTGGAGAGGTTATGAGGAAAGGGGAACACTCATCCACTGCTGGTGGGAATATAAACTTGTACAACTATTATGGAAAGCAGTGTGGAGAACCCTTAAAAGACTCAAAATGAACCTGCCACCTGACCCAGTTGTAACACTCCTGGGTATATACCCACAAGACTCGTCTTACCACAGAGATACATGCACATCCATATTTATTGCAGGTCTCTTCACAATAGCAAAGAGCTAAAACCAACCCAAATGCCCCTCAACAGATGAGTGGATGACAAAAATGTGCTACAACTACACAATGGAGTACTATTCAGTGGTAAAGAAAGATGACATGAACTTTGCAGGTAAATGGATGGAAATTGAAGCCATTATGCTAAGTGAAGTATCACAGTCTCAGAAAAACAAATGGCAAATGGTTTTCCTCATTTGTGGATGCTAACACCAAATCCCCCAGATGAAAGGCAAGCTGAACAACATTATTGTTATATTTCTGTTTATCTGAAGGTAACTATGTTGTTATAATGTAAACATCTCAACAGGCTCTAGAATCCACCCACCACTTATTTTCAGACTCTGTAATTACAGTATATAGGTAGAGAGTATGTATCCATATTTTAGAGTAATATAAAATTAATGGAGGAAAATGTGAATTCCTAAGCATAAAAAAAAAGACTGAGAGAAAGACGCAGGACAGTTATGGCAGAATGCATGATCTGGGGTGGGGTGGGGGAAAGGGAAAGGGGAGTATGCCTAAACTGAATTGAAAAATGATGTTTGAAATACACAAAACCTCAGTAAAAGCATAAAAAGGAAATAAAGCATCATATAAACAAAAAAATAGTAAGTAGCACTTCTAACTTCTTGGTTGATTTCTGGGATGGTGGTCATCTATATGGGGCTGAGATACATGAACAGGAAAGCAAGACTGTTTCAAATGCCAAGTTCCTAACTTCTGTATGGTCAAAACTTAGACTAAGGAATAGGGATGAATTTCCCACAATGTGCCAGGCATGATGGTACATGGCAGCAGTCCCAGCACTGGGGAGGCAAAGGCAGGAGGATTGCCCCACATTATGGGCATCTCGGTCTAAAGAGTAAATCCCAGGATAGCCAGGGCTACACAGTAAGACCCTGGCTCAAAGAAACAAGTAAACAAGAGAAATATTTTCCACAATGCGACGTTAAAGTCTTTTTATTTTATGTATCATTTTGTAGACATAGCAGAGGACCACGATATGGCAGCTTGATTTGATTAGCATGACCAACTCCACCTGTAGCGTCCAGATGCTTCTAGCTGATGTATAAGGTCCAAGTATTTGCAGCCTACCTCTGAAACATGTTTCCTCTTCAATTTTTCTATAGGTCATCTATGTCATGAAAGCAGCCATGTTAGGTTGTAGACATAAATTCACATATATTAATATTAGGAATACAAGAATGTCTTTATTTTCCTTCATTTATTGCAAAGAAAGAAACCTTTCTATTCATCCCTTCTGTGTCAGTTACTTTTCTTGTTATCATGACAAAATACTTAAACACAACTTAAGGATAGAAGCGTTTGTTTTGGTATATGGTTCGAGGTTCCAGTTCATCCTAGGGGAGATGACCTGGTGACAGGCAAGGAAGCAGCTGCTCATAACTGTGTCTGAACTTGGGAAGCAGAGAGAGTGCTGGTGCTCAGCTCACTTTCTCCAGTTTTTACTTTCCTGTGGACAGGACACTCACTCGTGGGGTGATGTTGTTCACCTTACAGTGAGTCTTCCCTCCTCTTAAACCTCCCCAGAAACACCCTCACAGACTATTCCAGAGGCATGTCTTCTAGGCAATTCTAAATGTAGTCAAGTTCACCATGAAGATTAATACCACACCTTCATTTTTCAGATCCCTCTACAATGAGGATTCCACTGGGGAGGTAGTTACCACAGAAATTCTTCACTTTGATATTAAAGTTTTAAGAGCAATAAAGAAAATATCTCCCCATACAAATAAATGGACTTCTTCATCTTATTCTTTCTACTCTGATTTTTCCCTTCATAGCAGCCTTTATTTTTTGTGTGTGTGTATCATCTTGTAATATATTAGTTTTAAATATATATATTATTATTATTTTATATGTATGATTATATTGTCTGCATGTGTGTAAGTGCACCTGCGTTTGCAGTGTCCATGGGATGTGGTTCAGAAGAGGGTGTCAAATCCCCTGGTATTAGAGTTATGGATGGTATTAGCTGCCATGTGGGTGCTGGGAATCGAAATTCCCAGCACCCACATGGCAGCTAATACCATCCTGGTCCTCTGCAACTTTAAACTAGACTTCTTTTTGGAACTAGGTGGGGGTAATAAGTGAATATATAACTATATTAGTTACGTTTCAGGGAAACTTATTTTGTGTTTACCTACTGTTCTAGTTTGCTTTCAATTGCTGTGACAAAACATTGAGACCACTACCAACTTGGGGAGGAAAGGGTTTATTCATCTTACAACTCCCAGGTCACAGTTCATCACTTAGGGAGCCCAAGGAAGGAACTCAGCACAGGAACCTGGAGGCAGGAGATGAAGCACAGGCCGTGGAGGAACAGTGCTTACTAGCTTGCTCCCCTGGCCCGTGCCTCAGCCAATACAGGAGGACTCACCCAGGTCTGGCACCACCCACAGTGGGCTGAGCCCTTCAACATCACTCAACCATCAAGGAAATGGCCCACAGACATGGCCACAGGCCAGTCCAATGGAGGAAATTCCCCAGTTGAGGCTCCCTCAAGCCAGGTGTGTCAAGCTGACACTTAAGCTATCCAGCATACCTACCTTTTGGTTTCCTTCATCAGGACTACTTTGAGATCTACTATGATGAAGTCACGTTTGACCAGGTTGGAGAGTCGTGGAGAAGGGTACGTGATGGCCAGGGAAGACTTTTTAAAAAGTCAATAAAATTATCACAAGTTTAAGTCAGGGCAAAGAAGAAGAATGGGACTCTCAAAAAAGAATTAAGGAGGGCAGGGCTCCCAGGAAGTTCCCTCATTTCTTATAAGTGCCCCTGATATTTCTCCATTCCTCATTTAGGCTACAGCTTAGCTTGTCTTGTACATTCCAGAAAGCTCTACTCAAAGCCAATGAAATTAGGCTGCTTGAACTCTGTGTTGGCAAGAGAAGTGACCAATGGTCCCGAAATGCAGTCTCTTGTTTCTGTGTCCTTATTTACAAATTAAGCTTGCATTTGCAAAACTCCTTGCTGTATTTATAAAACTCATCCACATTTTTCTGTATAGCAATATTTTTTTTTCTTGCTGGAGTCATTGCTACTCAAATATACCATCATTTTTTTACTCTACTGTTGGATGGACAATTGAGTTTTCCAGTTTTAGTTTCTTTTGAATGAAGTTGTTGTGAGCGTTCTTTTAAAAAGGTTTGTATTTTTTGTTTGTTTTTTGAGACCATGTCTTGCTATAGCTCCAGCTCGCCTGGAACTAACTATGTAGACCAGGCTGACCTTGAACTCACAGAGATTTGCCTGCCTCTGCCTCTGGAGTACTGGGATTAAAGACATGTACCACCACACCTGGGCTAAGACTGTATTATAAATTATGCATACATGTGTGTCTCTGTGTGTGGATGTGCACATGAGTGCAGTGCCCATGAAAACCAGAAGATGGTGTCAGATCCCTATAGGCTGGAGTTACAGGCAATGTGAGCTGCTGACCATAGACTTTTGGGAACTGAACTCAGGTCCTCTGGAAGAGAAGTATATACATACTTAACGACTGAGCCATCCTTCCTGTCCTTGCTGTGAGTATTCTTCTAGCTTTTGTGGACATGTTTACTCATTAATCTAGGGTGTGTGCTCAGGAGCAGAATTACTGAGTCACAATTCCTTTTTAGTTTCAGGGAGAATTGTCAGATAATTTTTCCATGGTAATTGCTCTAATTGACACTCCTCCCACCCCGAAAGATCAGAGTTCCATTTGTTCCATCAACACTGGCTATTCTTTTAAACTAAAGAGAAATTGTCTCTGCCTCTGGCCTTTCATTTCAACGCACACACACACACACACACACACACACACACACACACACACACGCCCAGTACTGGAGGCTGCTGGCCAGTGACCTCCAGGAACCCTCCTGTCTCCATCTCTCAGCTGGGATTCCAGGCACATGGGTGCTGCACCCAGCTCTTTCCATCAGTGCTGGGGAGCCCAACTCAGGTCCTCATTCTTGTGCCACATGCACTCTACCAACTGAGCCATATTCCTCAGATGTCCCCTCCCCACCCTCCTTTTTTTTTTCATTTTGAGATAGGGTCTTGTTATGTAGCCCAAGCTTTCCTGAACTCACTAGTCTGCCCAGGGTGGCCTCAAATTTGTGATCTTCCTGCTTCTGCCCCCTAAGTGTTCAGATTATGGGTTTGGATTACATCTCATCCCTTAAATGCCAATTTCCAATCTAAGAACCGTTGAGGGCAACACTCAAACATGAACAATTATTAGACTGGTCTGAGCCTGAAGCACTGGCTAAGCAGCTCCTTGAGCACTTCCTGCCTTTCAAGCCTTGAGCAGCCCTGCTTTACAATCTCTCCTCCAAAACTCCTCCCCAACCATACAAGGTGTCCTGAGGACAGGGAGAAAGGCAGAGGCTTAATAGGGAGCTGCTAATGTCACTGGATGAGGAGTCTGTGGTCTAGGTGAACAGGTGGAAGGGTACCAGTTAGGCACACTGAAAGGCAAAGTAACCTTGGCATACCCAGGAACTGTTGGTTGGTTGGGTTGGAATGTAAGATCTGAGACAGACCTAGTTGTAGGGAAATCCAGCTCGAATTGCAGGCTGGCTTTCCAACTAGCACGCCTCAGGGCACTTCATGGCTGAGGGTCTGGCCCCACCCTAAGGAGGAGCAAGCAACATGGCCCAGGTGCGTGATGCTGGGTGGGGCGACGGTGTGCAGCAGTGTGGAGTTGGGGGACTTATGATTGGCTCTGGGAACTGACGTCATTTGGTTTATAAAAGCAAGCTGTGGCAAGGAATAAATTTGAATTTCATAGTAACGTCATCACGGAATTCTTGGCTGTTATTTTTATTAATTATTGCACACATATAGGCTAAGGTAGGCCTGCATTTCGTTCGGGTGGCCAGTGGGTTGGAAAAAGGCTCCCCTTTGCGGACCACCAATCTGGGTAGCTCGTGTTGTGAGTGGGTATTGGCTGAAGGGAGGCCGATCAGCCATCAGCCTGAAATTCCTGTCCAAGCTCTGGGCAGGTGGGAAGTCACAGCCAAGAGTGGAACATGTGTCTTATGGGTCCAGGCTAAGGGTCTGAGTTGGAAGTACCACTCAGGCTGGGCTACAGGAAGTAGCCAGCTGGACTCAGTGCTGAGGGGTCAGCTCCCCACGGTGTCCACAAAGCGGGCACTGTGCTCCCATTCCCCTTAGCAAGGCCACGTGGTCCCTGTTCGGCATAAAAAGAAAGCGTCCTACACCTAGTAAAATAAGAGGCTCAGAGGCTGAGAATGAATAACTCTTCAATGGTCTGACATCCAAAGAATTTCCATGCTAGTGAGAAGGCTACTGTAGAGATTAACTACCAGGGCGAAATCATAAGATTTCACTTAGCTTAAGAAGGCCATTTTCAGGGGGCTGGAGAGATGGTTCAGTGGTTAAGAACACTGGCTGCTCTTGCACAGGACCTGGGTTCTATTCCCAGTATCCACATGGTGGTTCATAACCATCCATAGCTCCAGTTTCAGGGGAATCCAGGACCCTCTTCTGAGTTTACAGGCATTATCTGACACGGATGCACTTACATATGTGCCAGCAATATACTCATACACATAAAATAAATAAATAAAATATTTTTTAAAACACTACTTTCTGTATTTGTAAAATAAGTTCTATCTTCTAAAAATAAGTCTGAGAATGCTAAATAATAGTCAACCTAATTTTAACAAACATGGAATGGGTTTGATAGGGTTTCAGTATTAAATAGTATAGTACTGGGCTGGAGAATACTCAGTGGTTAAGAGTGCCAACTGCGGGACTGGAGAGATGGCCTAGCGGTTAAGAGCACCGACCGCTCTTACAGAGGACCCGGGTTCGATCCCCAGCACCCACATGGCGACTGAGAACCGTCTGAAACTCCAATTCCAGGAGAACTCCAGTTCCAGTTCTGACCTCCGCGGCGTTGCACGACACGGGTGCACAAACTTGCATGCAGGCAGTACATTCATACACATACAGAAATAAATAAAAATAAAAATTAAAAAAAAAATTAAAAAAAAAGAGTGCCAACTGCTCTTCCAGAGGACCTGGGTTCTATTCCCAGCACCCACATGGTGGCTAAGAACCATCTTTAAGCAGGGCATGGTGGTGCACACCTTTAGTCTGAGCACTCCAGAGGCAGAGGCAGGCTGATCTCTGTGAGTTCAAGGCCAGCCTGGTCTACAGAGTGAGTTCCAGGCTAGCCAGGGGTATAGGGAGACCCTGTCTCCAAAAGAAAAAAAAAATCCTAAATAGTATAGTACTATTTAAAAATACTGGCCAAGTGTGGTGGTGCACAGTTTTAATCCCAGCACTCAGGAGGCAGAGGCAGGAGGATCTCTGTGAGTTCAAGGCCAGCCTGGTCTACAGAGTGAGTTCCAGGTCAGCTAGGTTACAGGAAGACCCTGTTTCAAAAACACCAACCTCCCCCCCCCCAAAAAAAAAAAAACCAAAAAACTGATCATTGGATCCTTTACTTCCTGGGCTTGTAAAAACTACAGTCAAGGCTGTGTCTAGACTTTTTAAGTTATTTGTTTATTTATTTCTTTCTAGGTGTGTATATGTGTATTGGGCCCTTTTGTGTCGTGGTGTGAGTGTGCAGGTCACAGAACAACCTGCGGAGTTGGTTCTCTCTTTTCATCATGTGGCTCCCAGGGATTCAGCTCAGGTCCTCAGGGTTTAGCTGATTTATCCACTGAGCCATCCTGCCAGCCTGTAGTCATTTATACGTTAACATTTGGAGAAATCTCACAATACTGCCCAAGGACAGACTGCTACTTGTAATTTATTGTATCTCCAACATCTCCAAACCAGTCTACCCTGTTCTCTTTGCTTTTTAGGAGGTGTTAGTGTGCAGCAGATATATAAAGAGCAAAGCACATTTGAATGACATGGAGAAAAAGTGAACTGAAAAGCTAGGTGGCCAGTCTCAAATGGCGGAAAAGGAAGGTAAAGTCTATGTCAGAGTCATGGCAAGACTAGAGATGTCAACAAAGAATGGTGAACCCAAGAAAGGAGCTCAAGTGGAGTTTGGAGACAACTGGGAGGTGTTGAACACCTGTTATAGAAAAATCCTGCAATGGTTCATTCTCTCTCTCTTCTCTGTATCATAAAGTTATTTGTTTTCCATGGGCTTGGTTAAAGCCTGACTAAATTCCATCAGTCGGTACACTCGGTCTCCCCTGGAACTGAGACCTCTAGGTGCTGTACACTAGCTAGGACATCATGTTGCAAGGAACAGAAAATCTAACTCTAATCGACCTTTTCAAAGAAAAAGATTTATTGCTCTAGGGACTTGAACATCCAGAGGCAAGAGAGGAGCGATGACTTACTGATTTAGCCTCTTGGTGGTTGCCCCAGGGACTTGATTTTCTCCTATCTCCCTACCCTGGCTTTGTTAGTATCTTTTCTCCCTATCTGGCTCCCCTTATGTCTTTAAGTGTCTGTTACAAGCACTGGGGTTGCGGGGTTCTTATTCATTGCAGGTGACCTATAGAGCGTGTGTAAGCCAGAAGTCCAAACAGGAGACCTGAGATCAAGTCTCACTGAGCGGAGGGATATAGATGACAGAACCACTTTTTAAAAAAATTTTATTTATTTCTGTATGTGTATGAGTGTACTGTCTGCATGCAAGTCTGTGCACCCGTGTCATGCAATGCCGTGGAGGTCAGAAGAGGGTGTTGGACTCCCCTGGAACTGGAGTTCTCCTGGAATTGGCCGCCATGTGGGTGCTGGGGATCGAACCCAGGTCCTCTGCAAGAGCGGTCGGCACTCTTAACCGCTAGGCCATCTCTCCAGCCCCGACAGAACCACTTTTAAAACCAGTCAGGGACCACTCCTGGAGTAAGGAAGGGGTTGAGTTTATTCTTTTTTAAAATTAATATTCAGAACCAAATATAATACTAAAGTCCTAGGGCTATGCACTCAGGCAAAATATATTAATACAGGAGCTCTGACATCAGCAATGGATTGTTCTACCAGGTGGATGTTGGCCAGGGGATCCAAGGCCCCACAAAAGGTAAGGGCTCCTTGCCTCTAAGTTGGGATACCTACAGGAGGAGAGGCAATAAGACCCTGCTGCCGAAGACCTGACGTTAACATGGGAGGGATGTATTGAGACCACACATGCAAGTGTACAGATGGCCTCTGGAATGCCAGAGAGTGTTACCAAAGGCCACTAAACCAATAAAGCAAATATGGGTCTCCCTGAGTCAAGCAAGACTCCACCGTCAGCACCAGCTACACCTCACCTGCCTGGAAATACTGTGCAGCAGAGGCAGCCATGTGCCTGTATATCCCAAATCTAATTGGCTATTGGCTCTCCCCTTGGAGAAATAACCCATGGCTGATGCCACAAGCTTACATCCTCTACAGGTTAGGAGATGTTATAAGCCACAGTAAGACCCTGTCATATTTAACAGGGGGGAAAATTGTAATTCATGGAATAACATATCCAAACATGTGTCTATGCTAAAGTAACCTACCATAACTATTAGTGCTGCTTAAATACCTATATATCTAATTGCTTGTTCTTCATTAGTAGGATTGAAAGGTTATTCCTGGACAAACTGTCAGCCCATGAAAGGAAACAGCCAGAATTGACCAGAGTCCAAGTCAACAGCTCCAGAGAGAGTGGACTGTTTTACCTCTCATCCACCTGTGCCCCTTTTCTAAGCCTAGGGAACAACCTGCGGAAGAGGGGGTGTGGTAGAATGTAAGGGCTGCGATTGGGGTGAATGGTGAAACTACAGCAATGTAGTCTGGACACTCATTTGATCAACTTGATTGAACAAACAACCTGTCACCCCCCACTGGATGGTGGGGCTGTAGGTGTTTGGGCACAACAGCCTGCAGATAGGTTTTGCATGAAGGATGCTTGCACTCATGGATTATCACTTATAGCTAAAAATGAAAAAAATAACTGAGAGAAAGATGCAGGACAGTTATGGCAGAATGCATGATCTGGGATGGGGTGGGGGGGGGGGGGGAGGGAAAGGGAAATAAGCCTGAACTGAATTGGAAAAAATGTATGAAATGCACAAAGCATCAATAAAAACTAATTTAAAAAAAATAAAATAAAATAAAATAAAAATTCTGAAGAACGTAAAAAAAATAAAATAAAATTAATTAATTAATTTGTATGAATGTATTGTCTGCATGTAGGTTTGTGCACCCATGTCGTGCAATGCTGCAGAAGTCAGAAGAGGGTGTCGGACTTCCCTGAAACTGGAGTTCTCCTGGAATTGGAGTTATAGACTGTTCTCAGCCACCATGTGGGTGCTGGGGATCGAACCCGGGTCCTCTGCAAGAGCAGTTGGTGCTCTTAACTGCTAGGCCATCTCTCCAGCCCCTGAGTTTATTCTTAAAGAAAGTTTGGAGGCAATATAGAGAGGGGTGGCTATACAAGTGAAAGAAGGTGGTATTAAGAAGAGAAACATGTTGTAATCAGCTATGCGTATGTACAGCAAGCTCCCCATCGTCCAGGTTCTAGAGTTCATCAGCTGGGATACCTGATGTGGTCCACATTTTCCAGCTCATTCTCCCTGTCGATTCTGGTAACAAACCACCTTTAGGAAATAAGTTTCTATGTCAGAAAAATTCAAAAAAAGAGAATGATTATACTTTTCCTTTATGACAATAGCACGTGTTCCTAACCTAAAATTTAGAAAATACAGAGAGGACGAGAAGTCTGAAAGGCTTTTTCTTGCTTGCTAGGGGAATGCAGGTTTCTCCTACATCAGGATAGAAAGGGTGAATGGTAAGTGGAGGTGCTAATCAGGAGCTCTGAAAAATCTATTGTATTCCTTTGTGACGAGTGCTCTGCATGCCATTAGAACCCCTCTACATCTCACAGCAGTTTTGGGATACTGCCAACAGTTAATGGTCCCGCTGCACCGTTCACATGTGGGGACAGAGGAGCTTTGTCATGTCATCATCCAGACAGGCTCTATGGAGAAAGTCGTTAATCATGGCAAGCAGGCCACTTTGTATAAAGTCAGCCTGGGGAGGAGGATGACCACTTCAATCAAGGGACTGTGCACCTAGCTGGGAGAATCAGAAATGTGATTCTGCCTTCCTTGGAAACCCTCAGCTTCAAGGAGGGATGTCGGTACCTGGGGGAAATCTTCCAGGCTTAGGAGGGAAGACTGTATTTGCATGCTTTGATAAAAGGCAATTTAGGCAAAACAACTAATATACTTACTAGTCTTCTCTCTGGGTACATTTATGAGTTCAACATAATGTTTTTGTGTTTGGTTGCTTTTGGTTTTGTTTGAGACAGGGTCTCCCTGTAGCTCCAGCTGGCCTGGAACTTAATATGGAGACCAGACTGGACTCAAGTTCACAGAGATTTGCCTGCCTTTGCCTCCCAAGTGCTGGAATTAATGGCATATACCACCATGCCCCGTTCAATGTAACTTTTGACCTATCCATAGGCAAGATTAATGGATCCCAGAATGAGAAGCACACACAGTTGGATAGAGAGTTAAAAGCATGGACTTCGAGGTTGTGGTGTGGATCAGTGGTAGAGCACTTGCCTGGCTTCAATCCCTAGCACCTCAAGAAAAAAAAAATAAAAGCAGACCCCTTAGTTAAGCTGCCATTGTATATTTATTTGCTTTTTTGCTGCTGAGTGGTCTCCAGCAAGCTGACCAACCCGTCTGTCACTCAGAGTCATTATCTACAAAACAGGAATCAGAGAACCTGATGTCTATTGTGAACAATAAACAAGATGATGGTGTTATCCACAGAGATGTCCTGCTAGAGGTGGATGCAGAGCCTAGGGGACAGCTGGACCAGCCTCTAGTTCTTTATCCACTTCCTGCATTAGATGAAGATGTTAAGGACGCCGTCCACTGCATCACACCTACACATGCCATGTAGGCTGTCTGCTGTGTAATGGAGAGCTATGGAAGAGTTTTAAGGTGGGAATGGTGGGATCAGAGTTTCCGTTTCCAGTGAACACCAGATGGTGTGCAGAAGAGGGGAAGGAGAGTGGAAGGAGAGGCCAGTCAGAGGAAGAGAGCACCCATCCAGGATGGTGAAGACACATACAGAGACACGAGCAAGGATAGTAAGAGAAGAGAAGGCCGGAGAGATAGCTCAGAGGTTAAGAGTGCAGACTGCTCCCCAAGTTCAGTTCCCAGCACCCAGGTCAGCTGATGAGAGAGGACACCAGTACCTCCAGCTCCAGGGCACCTGACACCCCTTCTGGCATCTTCGGAGCCCCATATACATATGTGCATACTTTTATTTACACACACATACTCATAAGTAAAAGGTAATAAAATTAATTTTTGAAGAGAGGAGTTTCTAGTTGCTGTGGGTATGCAGAAGGACAAGTCAGGGGTAAGTCGGGGTTCTCTCCTTGGAGGCTGTGTAGTTTGGTGGAGCCATTTACCCAGGTAGTAGCAAGGCTTTGTCTTCATTCAGAGGTAGATCTGATCACTGGAACAGCCTTGCCTGAAGGGTCACTTTTGAGGATTCAAAAGCCATTGACCTAGAGGTGCCTGGTAGGGAGGTGATTGCCTTGAATGCTTGAGGAAGGCTGGGGGGGGGGCAAGGGAGTCATTGCTCACGCGTGGGCAGGAAGTCCTTGAGAACGGAAAGGACAAGTGATGAAGAAGATGAAGAGAGCGCCAACAAGAGGCCCCCTCAGCAGGTAAATGTGCTGCCAGGTATGAAGATCTGAGTCTGATCTCCAGAGCCCACGTGGTGGAGAGAACTGACTCTCGCAAGTTGTCTTCTAAAATCCACGGCTGTGCTGTAGCATGCGTATGTGTGTGTGTGCGTGCGTGTGTGTGTGTGTGTGTGTGTGTGTGTGTGCGCGCGCGTGTGTGCGTGTGTGCATATGTGCGTGTGGTATTTATGTGCAGGCATGCACATACACATGATCAATGTAATTTTATCATCTATTGATTTTTTATTATATTTTTATTTCTTTTGTGTCTGTGTACTTGTTCATCCGGGGGCACATGCGTTCGTGCACTTGTGGATGGAGGTCAGAGTCAACTTCGGGGGTCAATTCTGTTCTTCACTGTATGGGTCCTGAGACTTGAATTCACATTGTCAGGCTTTAGCAGCAATCACCGTTTTCTACTGAGTGATCTCATCAGCCCATAAATGTATGATTTTTTTTTTTTCTTTTTAAGACAGGGTCTTCTGTAACCCCACCTGGTGTGGAACTCACTATGTAGACCAAGCTAGCCTTGATCTCACAGAGGTCTGCCTGCCAATGCCTGCTGAGTGGTGGGATTAAAGGCATGCATCACCACACACAGCTTCATAAATGTAATATTTAATTAAAAAAAAGGCTGGAGAGATAGCTCATCAGTAGAAAAACACTGGCTGTTTTTATACAGAACATGGGTTTGGTTCCTAGCACGCACACGTTTGCTAACAATGGTCTGAAACTCTACTTCCAGGGGGTCTGATGCCCTCTTCTGGCGTCCGTAGACATTGCATGCATGTAGTGTACTTACATACATGCTGGCAAAATACTCAAATACATAAAATAGAAATAAATCAAAACATTTTAAGTAGAGAAAAGTTTCCTTTAAAAAAAAAGAACATGGGGCTGAGAGATGGCCCAGTGGTTAAGAGCACTGACTGCTCTTGAAAGGACCATGGTTCGATTCTCAGCACCCACATGGTGGCTAAAAACCATCTGTATCCAGTACCAGGGGATCTGACACCTTCTTCTGACCTCCATGGGCATTGCCTGACACGGGTACACTCACATACACAAAGGCAATGCACTCATACACATAAAGTCAAAATAATAATATTTTAAAAAGAACATGAAGAAAGGCTAAAGACATACTGGCATTTACTGAGCAAGAGAGGGGGTTCAGGAAAGGAAACGGAAGTGGGCCATGGGGAAGGAGGTGTTATGACTAGTGACACAGACTACAAGAGAAGTCGAGAAAGAGGGAGCATTCGGTGAAGCCACGTAATTCCAGCTGGACTGGGCTCTCCTCTTACAAGGACACTGTGATGATTTAAATGAGAGATGTCCTCACAGGCTTAAATATTTGAGGGGCTGGAGAGATGGCCTAGCGGTTAAGACCGCCGACCGCTCTTACAGAGGACCCGGGTTCGATCCCCAGCACCCACATGGCTGCCGAGAACCGTCTGAAAGTCCAATTCCAGGAGAACTCCAGTTCCAGGGGAATCCGACACCCTCTTCTGACCTCCGCGGCATTGCACGACACGGGTGCACAGACTTGCATGCAGACAGTACATTCATACACATACAGAAAGAAATAAAATTAATAAAAAAAAAAAAATTTGAACACTTGGTATACAGTTCCCAGTTGGTGGCGCTGTTTGGGGAAGGGTATGGGGCCTTCAGGAGGTGTGGCCTTGCTGGAGGAAACACGTCACTGGGGGCGGGCTTTGGGAGTGCCTCATTCCACTTCCAGTTTGCTCTTTCTCTGCTTCTTGCATGTGCTTGAAGATGTAACTTCTCGGCTTTCTGGTCTGTCTGCCTCTTACCATGCCTCCCCAGCGTGATGACTCTCATCCCTCTGGAACCTTGAGCCCAAACGAGCTCTTCTTTCTGTAAGTTGCCTTAGTCGTGGTCTTTTGTCACAGCACAGAAAGTAACTAACACAGTAAGGGCTCCACCTTTATGAGCTCATTAACATTTCGTTGCTTCCGCATAGACCTGACCTCCAAACACAGTCACACTGGGAACCACAGCTTCAACATGGGAATTTTGGAAGGGAAGATGATTTGCTCAATAGAATGGATAGTTAAGGAGCTGCAAAATTATTGATACATGAAATCTAAGATTTTTTTTCTGCTGATTTGCCCAATACGTAGTGAGGCTGGCTATCCACACACCCAGCTCAAAGGCTTTCTTATCTTATGAACTCACCGAAGATAACTTGGGCCGATTGTCTCTCTAAGATCTGTTTCTCAGAGTTGTAAATACTGTGTCTAGGAGCTGTGTACACCTGCTGCATGGCTATAATTCTTCTTGAGCTTTGGCCCATCAGTACCTCCCATGCTCCTGGCTACAGTGATGGGCACTGAGTGGGCACATATCCTAAATCAGGCTTGTTAGAGCCCTAGATACTACATTGATTATTTTTCTCATCGTTGCCTGATGAAAGGCAACCTAAGTAATGATTTAAGCAGAATTGCAGCCCCTCATGGCAGGGAAGACACGGTGACAGGAATGCATCCACAGTCAAAAGCAGAGTGAGGACAGGCTATTACACCCAGTGCCCACCTCCTCCAGTGAGGCTCCATCTACTAAACTTTCTGCCACTCCACCAGCTGGGACCACGTATTCAAACACATGGGCCTGTGCGGACAGTTCACACTCAAAACAGATACTGTCAGGGATTTTATTTCAGCTTTCAGGTGTGAGCCGAGCTTCTTCCAGATTCGTGTCAGAAACACATGCTCTAGAGGTCACTCACAAACATTGCGTCACCAGTTGAGCCAGTGCTGAGTACTGACAGGAAGAACGTGGGTCTGCTCCTGCTGCATGACTCAGGCACCTGGCCTCCCTCCTGACTTTTCTCATATTATGCTAATAAATGCCCATTACTAGCTGGGCCAATTATAACTGAGTGGCTTCTTACATGTGACCAGAAACATTTTAGCAAATATTGCCTTCCATTTCCTCAGGCATAATTTTAGAAATAAAAATTAAAATGTCCGTTTATTGTTTTATTCTGCAGTTCATAGAGGCTTTTCACACCCATTATTTCATTTGATCCTGACAAATAGCAGGCCATTTTACAGATGAAGGTCATTAGTGGACAATTTGGAAATAGAATTCTCATTTCTTACTCTTGTTCACTTTATCACTATTAAAACCTTTTTAAACATAATCAGATGAGTGCTGGACCAGGATTCCATGTTCCTGTGATAGCTCCATCTCTCCGTTATGTTTATATTTTCAGTGTATTGTTCTAAGTCACCAAAGTCCTTTACGAAGGCTGTGGTTGTAGTGAATAATAAATGCCCTGGTGTCAAAATATGGCAACTATCAATGAGTTCATGGAAACTCACTTACAAAGGGTATTAAAATGCACTTACCCATCCAATACAGGTGAATACACTCGTTTAATTTTTCTATATTATTCTTAAAAGTTTGTTTTATTTTTATTGTGTGTGTGTGTGTGTGTGCATGAGTGTATGTGTGGATGACCATATATGTGCAGGTCCCCAAAGAGGCCAAAAGAAGGTGTTAGGTCCCCTGGAATGCAAGTTACAAATGGTTATGAGCTGCCATCTGGGTGTGGGAAACTGAACCCAGGTCCCTGTAGGAGCAGCCAGCTCTCTTAAGTATTGAGCCATCTCTCTACTCCCATGTTTATTATTTTGAATATTATTATTGTTACATTTTTCTTTTGAAAAATTGTGTGTGCGTGTGTGTGTGTGTGTTCAGGCATGTGTGCACCACAGTGTGCATGCGGAAGTCAGAGGACAACTCCTGGGAGTCTGTTCTCTTCCCCTACTTTGTGGGGTGCATGGGTCACACTCACCTCATCAGGCCTGCACAGGAGCGCCTCTGCCTGCTGAGACACCTCATTGTTCTATTGTCATCATCTTACAGAAGTTTGGGGAGAGTCACAAGAAAGGAAAAGGAACTTATTTTCCAAAAGGGCACAGTAGGAATTGCACATCTAAATCTTTAAAAATATTTTAATATTTACTATTAATTTTCATGTGTGTATGATTCATTCTTGAGTCCAGGTGTGCATGTACCACACGGTGCATGTAAAAGTCAGACAACAACTTTGTGGAGCTGGTTTTCTCTTTACATATGTATGTGAGTTCAGGGCTCGAACTCAGGCGGCCAGCTTTGTCAGCAAGTGCTTTTACCCTCCGAGTCATCACACTGACCCCTAAATCATGATATAACAACAACAAATCTTAGAATAAAAAAATCCAGAAGAGAACAAAGACCTACTTCATTTGTGAAAATGTGGAGAAGAATTTGACAGTTCTGGATAGAAGTCCTGAAGTTCAAGTTGACTTAGCAACATAACAAATTCTGATGAGTAACGATAACATTTTAAGTATGGAGTTGTTATTTCAATAGTCCACAGATATTCCATAGTATGCTGTGATTTCAGAAAAAGTTAACAATTTCCTCTGATAGGTTTATATAGATAAGATGGAGACTGCAAAGTCAGAGGGTTCAATGGATTTATGGGGATTCTCTAACATACTCAAGAAATGAGTGTCTCTCTCTCTCTCTGTGTGCTACTCAGCTGCCCAGCAAAGTAGTCCACCCCTCCGTCCCACACTTCTTGGTGACTGTCTTCCACTTTGTTCTGTGCATGGCTCCTCATTTGTTTTGTTTTTTGGCTGTTTCCCTTTTGTGTCCATTTCCACTCCCATCGTACCTCTTAGATGCCCACTCTGATATGTTTAATAAATGGACTTGCTAGCCCACTTGAATATATCTAGTCTGACATTGCTGCAGCTGTGAAAATGAATGGTGGTGTGTGTTTTAAAATTTACATTGTGGAACTGAGAAATACATCAGATTCTGTTCCTTTTCTCTCTTCCTGTCAGTGTTGTACTTCAAAGATGTATATGTGTGTACTTGGAAAATCTGGTTTATTGCTCTTCACTGTTACCTGGTTTTCACAGCATTTTGTCTGAGGCACTAGTCAAAGTCAAATTGTCCTTTCTTCTATGGATGAAAGCTGCTACAAAACACATCCTTAAACATGGTTTTTCTAGACCTATCTGAGGGGTTCTCTAGATGATATTCACAGGCCAGAAACCTTCCAAGTCCATCACCACATTGGACTAGTTTCTGCTCCCAACCTGGGTTCTTCTAGAATTCTAAGCCTTAGATGCTACCCAGCATCTATTATCACCTACATTCTTTGGGCTGTCGAATTAATACTGAGACCATCATTCCTCCTGCTTCTGAGCCATTTGTCTTTTTTAGCTTTTGAAATCTATAATCTAAGCCCGAGCCTATTTACACTGATTTCCAAAACTTCCTTACTAATTCTAGATACCTGTTTCCTATCGGTTTAGGATGACACAAATATTTAAATGCCTTGTCTCAGGCTGACACCTGCGTGACAGTTTTGTGTGCTTGGTTAAAGAGTATAATCTAGGGGCTGGAGAGATGGCCTAGCGGTTAAAAGTGCCAACTGCTCTTGCAGAGGACCCAGGTTCGATCCCCAGCACCCACATGGAGACTGAGAACTGTCTGTAACTCCAATTCCAGGAGAACTCCAGTTCCAGGGGAATCCGACACCCTCTTCTGACCTCTGCAGCATTGCATGACAGGGGTGCACAAACCTACATGCAGACAGTACATTCATACACATACAAAAATAAATAAAATTTTAAAAAAGAGTATAATCTAATGTCAATGTGGTTAAATCAGTCTTTGTTTCCTTTTATAGTTTATACTTTTGGAATTAGTTTGGGTGCTGGGGATTGAGCCCAAGGTCTGTATATGTGAAGCCAGGGCTCTGCCACTGAGCAACGGCCTCAGTTCTGTTTTTTATATTTTATATGAGAAACCATTTCCTACTCTAATGTCTCAGAGATATTCTCTCTTCTTACCTTTTTGGTTTTGCCATTCCCATTTAGGATTCTAATACATTTGGAGTTTTGAATATGGTATGAAGTGAGGCTCACCTTACTTTCTTCAACTAGTGAATCGATTTTCTTCAATGCGTTTAGTAAATAATCTAATCAGCCCTTTTGTAGTTCATAATGCCACCTTTCCTGCGTGGCCCTAGACACACTCATATTTGAAAATCAGCGTGTGTGTCCTTAGTTGTCATTCTGGGCTTTCACATTTCATCGACTTGTTTTGTTCTTTTTGATACCTGTAACTTGTAATATGCCTTAATTCATGATAATATGGTTTTGAAATATAACATAATAGCTAATGGAGTAAGACATCTATGTTATTTCACTTATTGGAAAAAAAATGTATCAGCTTTCTGTGGAATTTTCTTGCCTGAAACTAAAACTTAGGTTTTTGACCATCTTCAAAATTAATTCCAAGATGGACCATAAAACACAATTGAAAGGCCAAAATAAAAATTAAAATCTTATGAGAGGAGAAATGGCTCAATTGGTTAAAGTGTTCACTGTGCAAACATGAGGAACTGGGTTTAACCCTCCTGCACTCATGTAAAAAACTACATAGTAGTGCAGCACACTTTAATCCTAGCTCTGGGGAGGCAGAGGCAGGAGAGTCTGTGGAGCTCACTGATCAACCAGTCTCTCCAAATCGATGAACTCTGTGCTTAGTGAGAGACTCTGTCTCAAAAGATGAAGAGGAGAGCAATTGAGAAATACACTTTATGTTGATGTCTGGCCTCTATATACACATGCATACATACAAATACCACACGCACATACACACACACATACACACACACACTTTGAAACCTGCTTATCAAAGACATTGATAAAAATGAATAGGGCAAATACAAACTGTAAGAAATACAAAATAGATATCTGAAAAGGAATAGTATCTTTACTATATAAAGAATGCTTAGTTTTAATAATAATAAACCTTAAAAATGGACAACACTTTGAACAGGTATTGTGAAAAAGATAGAAAGACCAATAAGCACCTGGAAAAACAGTGTGTATAATTATTCATCAGGGAAATGCAAATTAAAACCACCACCATTGGAATGGAAAAAATTAAAATAACTGTCTATAAAATATGCAGATGAGATGTTGAGCAGCTGCAAATGCTTGGTAGTCAGTGTAATATCATTGTGAACTCTCTGAAAATCTTTTGGTAATTTGTTATAAATTAACCCCTCAACTCAATGTTTAAGCTTATGACAGCAATTTCACTTTTAAGAATTTCAACATGTCAGGCATGGTGGTGGATGCCTTTAATCTTAGCACTTGGGAGGCAGAGGCAGGCAGATCTCTGTGAGTTCAAGGCCAGCCTGGTCCACAGAGTGAGTTCTAGGCCAGCTGGGGCTACAGGGAGACCCTGTCTCACAAAGGCAAAAAAAAAAAAAAATAAGAAGTTCTTATGAAACCATTCATCACATTTCAGTGTCAAAAAGTGTGAAATACAAATTTCCAAACTGTCTATGGAGTAGAGCTGACAGGATAGGATGTCTATTTGGGTAAGGGGCATTCAACNACAAGATGATAGAATACATGTCTGGAAAACCAACTCTTCATAAAATACTTGAAGCAATTCAAAGGGCAGAAGAGAGGAGCAATAATCCTCAAACACCTAGGAAAAGAAACTAATAAAAACATAACATAGCAATTGGGAGGCAGAGGCAGGCGGATCTTTGTGAGTTCAAGGCCAGCCTGGTCTACAGAGTGAGTTCCAGAACAGCTGGGACTACAGGGAGATCCTGTCTCGAAAAAAAAAAAAAAAAAAAAAAAAAAAAGAACTTAGACAGTATGAAACATAATCTCCACAGAAAAACATGTAAGACTGTTCAATTTTAATCATAATAGCTCCAAATTGAAAATAGCCTAGATGCCCCCATATTATGAGAATGGATAATAGAACTATGATATCTTTTATTTTTTCATGTTTTGTGTATTTCAGACATCATTTCTCAGTTCAGTTTAGACATATTCCCCTTTCCCTTCCCCCCACCCCACCCCAGATCATGCATTCTGCTAAAACTCTCCTGCATCTTTCTCTCAGTCTTTTTTTTTTAGTGTTTAGAAATTCACATTTTAGGGGCTGGAGAGATGGCCTAGCGGTTAAGAGCATGGAATGCTCTTGAGGAGGACCCAGGTTCGATCCCCAACATCCACATGGTGGCTGAGAACTGTCTTCAACTCCAGTTCCAAGGGAATCTGATACCCTCTTCTGACCTCCGTGGCATTGCATGACACGGGTGCACAAACCTACATGCAGACAGTACATTCATACACATAAAAATATATATGTGCAGTCAAAACACACACATAAAAGAAAAATATATATAAAAAAGGAATTCACATTTTCCTCCTTTAACTTTATATCATTCTAAGATATAAATACATACTTTCCACACATGTACAGCAATTACAGAGTCTGAAAATAAGTGGTGGATCGATTCTAGAGCCTGTTAAGAGATCCACATTATAACAACATAGTTGCTTTCAGATAAACAGAAATATAACAATAATGTTGTTCAGGTTGCCTTTCATCTGGGGATTTGATGTTAGCATCTTCAAATGAGGGAAACCATTTGCCATTTGTTTTTCTGGGACTGTGTCACTTCACTTAGCATAATGGCTTTGAGTTCCATCCATTTACCTGCAAAGTTCATGTTGTCATTTTTCTTTACCACTGAGTAGTACTCCATTGTGTAGATGTACCACATTTTTGTTATCCACTTGTCAGTTGAGGGCTATTTCCAGCTCTTTGCTATTGTGAAGAGAGCTGCAATAAACATGGATGTGGATGCATCTTTGCAGTAGGATGAGTCTTGTGGGTATATACCCAGGAGTAGTATGACTGGGTCAGGTGGTAAGCTTATTTTGAGTCTTTTAAGGCTTCTCCACACTGCTTTCCATAATGGTTGTGCAAGTTTACATTCCTACCAGGAGTGGATGAGTGTTCCCCTTTCCCCAAAACCTCTCCAGCATTTGGTGTCTTTTGTGTTCTTGATCTTAGCCAGTCTTATCGGAGTGAGATGATATCTGAGAGTAGTTTTAATTTGCATTTCCTTAATTATTAGCAATGTTGAACACTTTTTAAGAAGTTTCTCAGCCATCTTTACTTCCTCACTGGTGAAGTCTCTGTTCAGCTCTTTACTCCATCTTTTGAGTAGGTCATTTGTTTTCTTCTTTGTTTTTTGAGTAGTCTATATATTATTGATGTTAATGCTCTGTCAGATGAATCACTGGGGAAGATTTGCTCCCACTCTATGGGTTTTCACTTCACTTAACACATAAATGGACTGAAAGACAAAAACCACAGGATCATCTCAATTGATACAGAAAAAGTCTTTGACAAGATCCAGCATCCCTTCATGTTTAAAGTCCTAGAGGGAATTGGACTGAAGGGAACATTCCTCAACATGATCAAAGCCATATATAGCAAACCCACTGCCAACATCATCCTAAGTGAAGAAAAAATTGGAACCATTTCCCTTAAAGGCAGGAACCCAGCAAGCCTGCTCCTTATCCCAACTCCTGTTCAACATAGTGGTTGAAATGCTTGCTAGATAAGAGAAGGGAATTAAACGAGTACTAATCAGAAAAGAAGAAGTTAAGCTATCCCTTTTTGCAGATGATATAATAGTTTACCTAAGGGATGCTAAAAACTCCACCAGAAAACTTCTAGAAACAATTAAGAGTTTCAGTAAAGTGGCGGGATACAAAATTAACCCGGAAAGATCAGTAGCCTTTCTTTACGCCAACAATAAACAAGTGGAAAAGGAATATAAGAAGACCTTCCCTCTCACAATAGCCTCAAAAATAATAAAATACCTGGAACAAACCTAACCAAAGATACCAAAGATCTCTAGAACAAAAATTTTAAACTCCTGAAGAAGGAGATTGAAAATGACATCAAAAGATGGAAAGATCTCCCATGCTCATGGATTGGAAAAATTAATAGAGTAAAAATGTCCATTTTACCCAAATTGATATACAGATTCAATATAATCCCAATCAAAATCCCCATGAGCTTCTTCACAGACTTGGAAAAAAAATCTTTAAATTTATATGGAAAAACAAAAGATCCTGAATAGCTAAAGCAACACTGAGTGAAAAATGCAATACAGGGGGGATTGCTCTACCAGACTTCAAGCTATATTACAGGGCCATAGTCATAAAGACAGCCTGGTACTGGCACAAAAACAGACCCATTGACCAATGTAAGAAAAGTGAAGATCCAAACTTGAGCTCATACAAATTCAGCCACCTCATAGTTGACAAAGGGGCAAAAAAAAACTCAATGGAGGAAGGATAGCATCTTCCGCAAATGGTGCTGGCAAAACTGGATCACCATTTGTAGAGGAACAAAATTAAACCCCTACCTCTCACCCTGTACAAAAATCAACTCCAAGTGGATCAAAGATCTCAATGTGAAACCCGAAACCCTGAAGGTGATAGAAGAAAAAGTTGGCAACAGCCTACAAAACATAGGTATAGGAAAAGACTTTCTAAATCAGGCAGCAGCTGCATAGGAAATGAGGTCAACAGTCGACAAATGGGACCTCATCAAACTCAAAGAACTATGATATCTTTATACAATATAATATTATTCAACAATAAAAGGAATGTAATATATACATATATCTATATATATATGTATTAGTAACTTTTCTTTTTTCATTATTATTATTATTATTATTTTATGTGTATGAGTGCATTGCCTACATGTATATAAGTGCACTCATGTCATATAATGCCCTCAGAGGTCAGAGGTCATTGAATCCCCTGGAACTGGAATTAAAATGGTGGTTAGCTGCTATGTGGGTGCTGGGATTTGAACCTCTTCAAGAACAGCCAGTATTCTTAACCAGTGAACCATCTCTCAAGCCCCAAGTGACTTTTCTGTTGCTGTGATAAAACACCATGACTGAGGTGACTTACAGAAGGGAGAGTTTATAGGCCTTACTGTTCCAGAGTTCATCATGATAGGAGATGGCTGGAGCAGAAAGCTGAGCACTCACATCTTTAAGTGGGCACAGGAAGCAGAGGCCAACAGACTGAAGGTGGGCATGGCCATCTACTCTCGCAGACTACCCTTAGTGGCATGCTTTCTCCAGCAAGGCCATACCGCCTAAGGATTCCATGACTTCATAAACAGCCACAAGCTGGCAACCAAGTGTCCAGTACTTGAAGCCTACTGGGACATTCTCATTCAAACCACCACAATATACATGGTATAACATTGATAATTCCAAGAAAATTACTGAAAGAAACCTTGTATGGTGGCATATATGTGACATAGTTTTGTTTATATAGTTCTGGGCTATGCAAAAAATTTCCATGGTAGGAAAATATTAGAACAGTGATTGGTTGTGGCAGAGGTGGGTGTTGTCTGAAATGGGTCCTGTTCTATATCTTGATCTATAAAGGTTTGAGTTACAGATGTACCTGTATTTGTCAGACTTTATTGTTTCTGCTTTTAAGATTTGTGAATTTCATTGCATGCATAAAATATCTTCATATTCATTTTATCCCCCCAAGAAAAAGCCCTGAAAATCAATAAGGAAGTCTAGTTAATGATATGCATGCCAATGTACTAACAGAAAAATTGCAGGGATGTTCATAACTTACTTTGAAATGCATTCCATCCCAAAACTAAAATGAGTTGATGGATGAAGAGTTGATGGGTAGATTATGTGACAGAGCAAATCTAGTAAAATATCAGCCATAGCACGTAGGTGGAGCATACGTAAGTGCTTGCTATAAAATCTTTTCATTGTGGTTGGTGTAATCATTTGTTCATTCTTCTGAGTTTTCTATGTAATTGATCATATAATTTCCAAATAATGACTACCTATTCTCTCTAGTCTTCAAGCACCTGCAGTACTGGGTTAAACAGTGATGATGAGAGCAGGTGTGGGTGATGCTCTGAATTAGCTTGTGAAGCCTCCTTCCCACCTCATTTGGTGGTATTTAACTGGAGAGAGTGTACAGAAGGAATCAGACATTCTGCTGGTTTGGACTGTAGAAGAGCCAGAATGGTCCAGAAGCCCATGCTGTTCCAGAGGCTTCCTGATCTGAAGGTGGTTTTCAAATCATTTTATCACTCACTGAAAACAAAAAATTGTAATCTAATAGTTGGCACACACAAAATTTTTTTGAAGAGATTTATTTTATTTGTGTGTGTGTGTGTGTGTGTGTGTGTGTGTGTGTGTGTATCTGTGGGTGTCCTGGGAGGCCAGAAGGGGGAGTCAGATCCCCTGGAGGTGGAATTATAAGCTGTTGTGAGTCATCTGACATGGGTGCTGAGAACTGAACTTTGATCTGGAACAGCAGCAGAACTCTTAACCATTGAGCTGTATCTCCAGCCTTGTCAATATAAAACATCTATAATACATCATGTACATCATAATTCCTAATAAGAAACTAAATACCTGTACTATACCCAGAGCCCAACATAAGAATTAAATACTTTATCCAAATATATTAATTTTCTCATAAAACTTCTTGCTTTGTTTTATTATTAATATTTTTGCAGTGCTTGAGATCAAACCTAGGGCCTTTCATGTGCTGTGTAATTGCTTTACCACTGTGCAACACCCCCAGGCGTTCATTTATTTAATAGATGCTGTAATTATACATGTACATGGGTTTGTTTGGAGACTTACATAAATGGTATATTTGTATATACTGTTGCTTGCTTTCAGTGACTATAAAGGCCCCTTACTGTGTTTAGTCTTCTAGCTCTTGTTTTGTTTCTCAATATATCTTTATATCTACAGTTCACTCACTTTTTAAAAGTGAGTGAGTTCAAGACTATTCCTGATTCTCCTGCCTTAGCCTCTGAATGTTGGGACTAGAGGTGTGCAACACTGTGCCCAGATATCATTCAATTTTTATTGCTGTAAAATATTCATTAATGTGGGTTTGCAGAGATGGTGGGTATTAGTGCTTACAATACAAATCAGAGGCCCTGAGTTCCATCCCAAGAACTCATGTAAAAAAAAAAAAAAGCCAGGTGTGGTGGTGCACACTTTTGATCCTAGCACTTGGGAGGCAGAGGCAGGCGGATCTTTGTGAGTTCAAGGCCAGCCTGGTCTGCAGAGGGAGTTTCAGGACATGGGGCTACAGGGAGACCCTGTCTCAAAAAGAACCAAAAAAAAAAAAAAAAAAAGGCACAGGTAAAAGCGGACATTTGTCATCACAGCCCCTGGGGAGGTGAGACAGGAAGGCTTTGGGGTTTGAAAGCCAGAAGCATATCCTAATCATGTACGTCCAGTCGGCTTGTCCCCCTCTTAACAAGGTGAAGCTGATGCTATACCTCAGTGGGTAAAATCATTTACCACCAAGTCCTCAGTATCAACATGGTAGAAGGAGAGAACTGTTTCACATAAGCTGTGCTTTGACCTACACACACACACACACACACACACACACACACACACACACTAAATGTAAAACTTTTTAGAAAACTAGCATTTTGGCTAACAATACCAGCATGTCTCCCTGTGTATACACATGTGCACAGGCACACAAACACATGTGCACTCATGCATATGTACACAAACAAAATATTCACTTATGTAAATATTCCACAATTTACCAGTTTTCCCATTTACATGTTTAGCTGTTTCTTATTTGCTGCAATTCTGTTATGAGAATCGTAGTAACTATAACCTAGTATACATATATAAGAGTTTCTCCAGGGTGTGCTGAGAAATAACTATGTCATAGGATATATGAATTCTGAACTTTATAAATAGATGACCAAATTGCTTGCTACATTTGTTTTAACAATTTACCATCTGCTAATTATGTGCAAATTTTCATTGAATCATATCCTTTGGGGCTCTGTATTACCCTATGTCTTAATTTTTTTTAATTTTTAAAAAAAATTTATTTCTGTATGTGTATCAATGTACTGTCTGCATGCAGGTCTGTGCACCCATGTCGCGCAATGCCGCGGAGGTCAGAAGAGGGTCTCGGATTCCCCTGGAGCTGGAGTTCTCCTGGAATTGGAGTTTCAGATGGCTCTCGTCCGCCATGTGGGTGCTGGGGATTGAACCCGGGTCCTCTGCAAGAGTGGTCGGTGCTCTTAACTGCTAGGCCATCTCTTCAGCCCCCCTATATCTTAATTTTAACCAATCTATTCTATTTAAAATGACATTTAATTGTGATCTTAATTCATATTTCCTTTGTTGATAATGTATTTGAACATATTTTCTTGTGTTTGCTACTTGTAATTGTTTTCTGTGTGAAGTCTCAACACATGTCTTCTCCCCATTATGATGTTATTTTGGTTTTCAAATAGATTTAAAGAAAGCTGTCTGGGGGGCTGGAGAGATGGCTGAGTGGTTAAGAGCACAGACTGCTCTTGCAGAGGACCCAGGTTCTATTCCCAGCACCCACGTGGCAGCTAAGAACAATCTTTAAGCTGGGCAGGGTGGCGCATGCTTTTAATTGTAGCACTCAGGAGGCAGAGGCAGGCAGATCTCTATGAATTCAAGGCCAGCTTGGTCTACAGAGTGAGTTCCAGGCCAGCTGGGGCTATATCGAGAGACCCTATCTAAAAGAAAAAAGAGGAAAGAAAGAAAGAAAGAAAGAAAGAAAGAAAGAAAGAAAGAAAGAAAGAGAGAAGAAAGGAAGGAAGGAAGGAAGGAAGGAAGGAAGGAAGGAAGGAAGCTGTCTGTTACTGGAGAGATAGCTCAGTGGTTAAGAGCACTGGCTGATCTTTCAGAGGACCCAGGTTGGGTTCTCACTCATTCATATAAAAAATAAAATAAAGTCTCTATTCAGATCTTTGCTCCATCTTTTGAGTGATTCACTTTCTTACCTCCCCTCATAGAACAAGGAGAAATATGATGATGATAAGGTCGTTCTCTAACTGTAAATTGGAGCCAACTGTTATAGAGGTAATCTCTAATAAAACTGGTAAAACTGCCTTCATTAATTGACTGATAGACATAGGAACTATGAAAAGGATTATTCTCTATTCAGAACCAAATATAATACTAAAGTCTCCTTAAGCTATGCACTTAAGCAAAATATATTAATACAGGAGCTCTGACATCAGCAATGGATTATTCTACCAGGGAGATGTTGGCCAGGGGATCCAAGGCCCCACAAAAGGTAAAGGCTCCTTGCCTCTAAACTGGGATACCTGCAAGAAGAGAGGCGATAAGGCCCTGCTGCCGAAGACCTGACGTTAACATGGGAAAGATGTATTGAGACCACACATGCAAGTGTACAGATGGCCTCTGGAATACCAGAGAGTGTTACCAAAGGCCACTAAACCAATAAAGCAAATACGGGTCTCCTTGAGTCAAGCAAGACTCCACCGTCAGCACCAGCTACACCTCACCTGCCTGGAAATACTGTGCAGCAGAGGCAGCCATATGCCTGTATATCCCAAATCTAATTGGCTATTGGCTCTCTCCTTGGAGGAATAACCCATGGCTGATGCCACAAGCTTACATCCTCTACAGGTTAGGAGATGTTATAAGCCACAGTAAGACCCTGTCATATTTAACAGGGGAAAAAATGTAATTCATGGATTAACATACCATCCAAACATATGTGTCTATACCAAAGTAACCTACCATAACTATTAGTGCTGTTTAAATACCTATATATCTAATTGCTTGTGCTTCATTAGTAGGATCGAAAGGTTATTCCTGGACAAACTGTCAGCCCATGAAAGGAAACAGCCAGAATTGACCAGAGTCCAAGACAACAGCTCCAGAGAAAGTAGAGTGTTTTGCTTCTCATCCACCTGTGCCCCTTTTCTAAGACTAGGGAACAATCTGTGGAAGTGGGGGCGTGGTAAAATGTAAGGGCTGCGATTGGGGTGAATGGTGAAACTACAATATAGTCTGGACACTCATTGGATCAACTTGATTGAACATACAAGGCCCCCTGCTGGATGGTGGGACCCATGGGCTGTATGGGTTTGGGCACAACTGCCTGCAAATTGGTTTTACATGAAGGATGCTTGTACTCATAAATTATCACTTGTTGTTAAACAATGAAGAAAAAAACAGAGAAAGATGCAGGAAAGTTATGGCAGAATGCATGATCTGTGATGGGGTGGGGTGGGGTTGGGGGGAAGGGAAAGGGAAATATGCTTGGAACTGGAAAATGATGTATGAAATACACTAAGCATCAATAAAAATTGAAATGAAATAAAATAAAATAAAGATCTGAGATCTCCTGAGACCAGCTGAAGCACAGGAAGGTAGGTAGGAACTGGGTGCTTCAGCAAGGCTGATTTTTGATTGACTTAATCTAGTTAATCCATTAATCCAGTTGTCTTTGGCTTAATTGGCTTTTGTGGCGGTGGGGACGGAGTTATCCTCCCAGCTGGTATAAAAGGTAGGGCTGTGTGAGTCTTGAGATCTCCCAAGACCAGCTGAAGTGCAGGTACTGGGCCGCAGGCTAAAGAGCAACCCCCACCCCCTACCCCCACCTACCAACCACGAAGGCATCTGAAGGAGGCAAGCAAAGCAAGCCTTCAACTCAGTGAAGAGGCATTTAGGACTCACATTGGAATAAAGGCAAGGAGAAGCCCATATGCCAGGAACACGAAGAAGAGACAACACGGGAGAGGGGCAGGATAATCCCACCCCAAGCTCTACCAACCCTATGGAAGATTCCTACAGTGGCATCCCTCTGGGGATGCCCCAGGACACAGATATCAGAAACACAATTGGGAACATATTTAAAGAACTACAAGAATATAAAGAGCAAATCAAAGAACTAAGAAAAGAGAATGAAGACCTCAAGAAGGACCTAGAGAGAGAGAATGACAAACTCCAGAAGGAAGTAGAAACACTGAAAATGATGAAAAAGATAAGGAAACCAACCAACGAAGCAAAGAGCTACAGGAAGAGATTGAGAAGCTCCAAAAAGAAGTAGAAATACTAAAGAAATCAGAAGAGGAATTGAAAAAGGAAATCAACACTCATCCAATCAAGAGGAAAGGAATGGACAAAGCCTCAGAAGCAGAATGGAGGAAGCAGAACAAAGAATATCAGACCTGGAAGATAACACAGAACAACTAAAAACCTCAAGGAAAGATCTCACGGCACGCTTATGAACACTTTAAAAATAACAAAAGTGGAACAACCAGGGGGGTTGTTCCACTTTCGGAACAACATTTTCATATTGAGCAGCCCCTAATGAAAATCAAATCTCTGCATCCTAGAACTCGCCGGACGTAGAAACATCTCCACGGAGAATGTATCGGTGAATCTTCAACAGAAGATAGATGAAAACTTACCCCAACTAAAAAAAGAGAACAAAACAGACAAATACAAGAAGCCGACAGAAAATCCAAACAGCAAATCAGAAAGAAATTCCTCCATGCCACATCATAAGTTTAAGAATGCTAGACATCCCAAAGAAAGACGAAATCCCTAAAGCACAAGAGAAACAACAAGTGACGCTATAGGGGAACCTTCAGAGAATTACAACTTGACTTTTCTCAATGCAAACTATGAAAGAAGAACCATGGACAAGCATTCCCATGTTTAAATGACATAGATGCCAACCCAGGTTATATGCCCAGAAAAAAAATGTCATAATATAGTTGAAAGAGAGAGAAAAGTCTTCCATGACTAAAACAATTGAAAGAATAACATGTCCAGAAAAACAACAAACCTTCAGAGAATACTTGAAGCAATCTAAGCAATAGCAAAGAAGTGACTAACCATCCCAGGCACCTAGAAAGAGAATTAATTAAAGCATAACTGCAGAAGTAAAACCTAAACCAAACTGACAACTGGAAATAAAGTCAATAAGGAAGCAAACAAACCTATCAGTCATAACCTTAAATAATATAATGGACAAATATCCCCAATCAAAACAAAGACTGGAGATGCATCATGGGAAACAGAATCCTCGAATGCCTGTCTACAAGAAACACATCTTACCGTTCAAGAGACAGGCACACCACCTTAAAGTGAAAGGATGGAAAATATTCCAAGCAAATGGTACAACCCAAAAAGAAAGCAGGTGTTGCTATTTTAATATCAGACAAAAGACTTCAAAGTAAAAGAAAATCGAAAGAGACAAGAGAAGGCCATTAGCAATTTTTATCAAAGGAACAAATTACCAAGAAGATTTCAAAGTTAGGAAATAAATGGCCTCAAACTCTGGTGCACCAAACTTTATAAAGACAATCTCTCAGGAACCAAGTCACACACAACCCCATCACATCATAGGGATTTAAAATCGCCACGAAGTCCTTGGATAGAGTCAATGACACAGAATAAACAGAGAGACATCTAACTGAACAATTTGAAACACCAAGAGACCTCATAGACCTCTACCAATATTACACCCTAATACCAGAGATGCATCTTCTACCCAGCCCCGCACGGAACATTCTCCAATATCGACACACATACGGACAAAGAAGAAACCTCTGCATAATGACAAAAAGATTTGAAATAATTTCAATGCATTCATCAGACTAATTGCAATAAAGCTCAATATAACATCAGGAATAAGTCCACTACGCAACTGAGTATCCAAACACATGGAGACCAAAACAATACACTCTGAATAATGATGGTCAGAGGCAAGCATACAAGAACAAAAATAAAAGCATTCCTAGGATAAATGACAATGACAAGACAACAACAAGATAACTATGGATACTTAAAAGCAGTTTAAGAGGGAAATTTATACACTGAATGACCCAGATAGAAAAACAAAAAGAAACAATGATTAAAACGAAAGCTAAAAAAAAAAAGCACTTTGAGGGCAACAACGAATGAACCCTAAATGCAACAGACAGGAAAAATAACAAAATCAGAGAGAAGTCAATGAATAGAACAAAGAAAACAATATAAAACAAAAATCAAGGAATCAAAATTGGTTCTGAGATGAATAAGCAATATAACAGATCCTCTAGCGTCATTAACCAAATAAAGAAGGGTAACAACTCAATCAATACAAGACACGATTGAAAAAGGAATATCACAACATTCAAGAGTAAAGATCCAGACAGAATCATATGAATACTTCAAAAACTCTATACCTGTAACTAATTTTGATAAACCTAAAGAAATGGATATCTGAAATCCTGGGAATCACAAAGCTCAATTAATGAGAGATCGCCAACTTAACAAGACACCAGTAATACATGAAAATGAAATTGAAAATGTATATAAATCTCCCGAACTAAAAAAAAGCCCAGGTCCAGAGAGTTTCTGGCAGAATTCGATAAAACAGTTCAAAAAGACACTACTACCATTATACTGAACTGTTTATAGCGAAGGATACTACAAGTGGAATTCTCGCAAAGCCTTCTATGGAAGCCAGTATCATCAGTTACCAAAGCCAAGCAAAGATACACTAAAAAGAGAATAAGACCGTCTCCCTAATAGAACCACGATGCCAATTCCAAACTAGAGGATATATGCAAATTGCATAATAGACCAATCCAGATGATCATCCATCATATCAAGTTGGATCATACCAAGATGGCAGGATGTTCAACATATGAAAAATCAGTATAAACATATCAAAACACATAAATGAATTGAAAACAAAACACACCATCATCTCATGATTGCCTGAAAAGAGCCGTTTGACAAAATCCAGACATCCTTCTGCTTAAAGTGCCAGAAGAATTGGATTGGAGGGATCATGTCCTCAACTGTAATCAAAGCCCATATACAGAAACCC
>VZQC01000400.1:987102-1108391 GCA_009823505.1 Rhizomys pruinosus
AATATGACAGGGTTCTTATCGGTGGCTTATAACATCTCCTAACCTGTAGAGGAGAATGTAGGCTTGTGGCATCAGCCATGGGTTATTCCTCCAAGGAGAGAGCCAAAGCCAAAGATGGGATATACAGGCACATGGCTGCCTCTGCTGCACAGTATTTCCAGGCAGGTGAGTGTAGTGGTGCTGAGTGGGAGTCTTGCTTGACTCAGGGAGACCCATATTTGCTTAATTGGTTTAGTGGCCTTTGGGAACACTCTCTGGCATTCCAGAGGCCATCTGTACACTTGCATGTGCGGTCTCAATACATCTCCTCCCATGTTAAAGTCTGGTCTTCGGCAGCAGGGTCTTATGCCTCTTCTCCTGCAGGTATCCCAACTTAGGGGCAGGAGCCCTTTACCTTTTGTGGGGCCTTGGATCCCCTGGCCAACATCCCCCTGGTAGAAAAAGCCATTGCGTGATGTCAGAGCTCCTGCATTAATATAACATATCATCCAAACATAATGGTGTCCTAGTGCCAAAGTAAACCTACCTAACTATTAGTGCTCGCTTAAAATACCTATATATCTAATTGCTTGTGCTTCATTAGTAAGGATCAGAAAGGTTACTACCGTCCCGACAAACTGTCTAGGCCCAGAAAGGAAACAGCCAGATAAGGACAGAACCAAGCTCAACAAGCTCCAGAGAGAGAGGACAGGTTTTTTCTTCTCCACCCTGTGCCGCCTTTCTAAGCCTAGGGAACAATCTTGCGGAAGAGAGGGGCGCGGTAGAATGTAAAGGATCGACTTGGAGGTGACGGTGGAACACATGCCACAGCGATGTAGTCTCGGACACTCATGGTTGATCAACTTGATTGAACAAACAACCTGTCACCTCACACTGAACTGGTGGACTGTTGGGGGTTTGGGCATCAACATCTATAGATTGGTTATGCACGAAGGTGCTTTACCATGGATTATCACTTACTCTAAAAATGGAAAAAAAATAAACCTGAAAGATGCAGGACAGTTATGGCAGAATACAGGATTGGGGATGGGGTGGGGGCTGGGGGGGCAAGGGAAAGGGAATTATGGACCTTCTTGAAATTGGAACAATGATGTATAACAATAGCACGAAACCATCAATAAAATTAAAAAAAAAAAAATAAAAAAAAAAAAAAAAAAAGAAGGTGGTACACATATAATCCCAGCAACTGCAGGAGGCAGAGGCAGGCAGATCTCTGTGAGTTCAAGGCTAGCCTGGTTTACATAGCGAGCTCCCGGCCAGCGGGGACTAAAGGAAAATCCTGTCCCAAAAAGACAAAAAAAAAAAAAGTGGGCCTGAACCCAGGACACCTGAGTGTCTCTTGGAACTGTGTGTGCCTTGGAACTGTGCTTTGGAGTCAAATCTCTCCCATACTTTTATTGAGAACAGTTCCTCCAGCATCAGTTGGGAAAGAACAAGTGTGGACCCACCCTTAGCAGGCAATCTTGCCCTTCCACCCTGTTCTAGTTTGTCTTCCATTGCTGTGACAAAACACTCTGACCGACACCAACTTGGGGAGGAAAGGGTTTATTCAGCTTACATCTCCCGGGTCACAGTTCATCATTCAGGGAGCCCAAGGCAGGAACTCAGGGCAGGAACCTGGAGGCAGGATCTGAAGCACAGGCCATGGAGGAATGCTGTTCACTGGCTTGCTCCCCTGGCTAATGCCCAGCCTGACCTCTTATACAGTACACAACAACCTGTCCAGGGTGGCACCACCCATAGTGGGCTGGGCCCTCCCACATTGCTCAACCATCACAACAATACTCCACAGACATGGCCACAGGCCAGTCCAATGGAGCCAATTCCCCAATTGAGACTCCCTCAACCCAGGTGTGTCAAGTTGACACTAAAGCTATCCAGCACAATTGACCCCTTGTCAACTTGACACACAAGACACATCACTATTAAACCACCAACCTTTCCAGTTCTTGTCCCCAAAGTATGATGTTAACATTAATCACAACCTAAGACAGTACAACCGTAAAAGCCCCACAGTCCTTAATAAATGTCCAAAAGCTTAAAAGTTCAGTCTATTAAAAGTCTTTTAACTGTGGGCTGCTGTAAAATCCAAAACAAGGACTGTCTTATTTCAAAGGGAAGAATCAAGCACTCTCAAACAAAACCTAAGTCCAGCAAAGTAGCTCAAGGCTGGACACCTGGGATTTGCTCACGATCTTCTGGACTCTAAAGGGTTTCAGCAGTTCCCCCTCTCCGACTCTGCCGTCTGTGGCACACACAGCTAATCTCGCAGACCCACGCTGACTCCATTCCACACCTGCCGCTGCTCTTGGTGGTCGTCCCATGGTCCCGGCATCTCCAAAAAGCTGGGGTCGCCACTGAAACTGAGGCAGCACCTTCACCAATGGTCTCTTCTGACCTCTTCTGGTGCAAAGCCTCAGCTTCTCTCCATGACCCCTGCAATCCTGGGGTCTTCACTGCAACTGAGGTGCACTTCCACCAACAGTCTTTCCTGACCTCTCACAGTGCCAAGCCTCGGCTGCTCTCTGTGACCCCTTCAAATTTCAACACTGGAACCATATAGGAGACTCTTATACACTACCAAGTCCTGCTTCTGGCTTGATATGGAGGCTCAGGCCTCTTCTGGATCACAGCTTCTGTGCACTGACCCTGAAGAAATTCTTCCCAGAAGATTTCACCACAGTGATGCTGGTCTCTTGTTACTTACAGCTGATTCTTCAGCCCCAGGTAACCAGCATCAATTGTCCCAGTACAACAAAGATTTCGCTTCAGGTTCTGGTCTCTTGTTACAGCTGATTCTTCAGCCCCAGCTGACCAGAACCCACAGATTACACAGTCCTGATGATCTCTGCTCCCCTTTTAAACTAGAAACTTCACAAGCCAGGCCTCCATCTTCTACAACTCTTTCAGCAAAACTGTTCCAAGTTCCACAGCCACGATCTTTAGGCATTCAGTGATCTTCCCAGCCCAAAGTTCCAAACTCCTCCACAATCCTTTCCCCAAACACCAGGGTCAGGTCTGTCACAGCAATGCCCCACTCTTCTGGTACCAATTTTTGTTCTAGTTTGTCTTCCATTGCTGTGACAAAACACTCTGACCGACACCAACTTGGGGAGGAGAGGGTTTATTCAGCTTAAATCTCCCAGGTCACAGTTCATCATTCAGGGAGCCCAAGGCAGGAACTCAGGGCAGGAACCTAGAGGCAGGAGCTGAAGCACAGACCATGGAGGAATGCTGTTCGCTGGCTTGCTCCTCTGGCTCATGCCCAGCCTGCCTTCTTATACTGTACACAACAACCTGCCCAGAGTGGCACCACCCATAGTGGGCTGGGCCCTCCCACACTGCTCAACAATCAAGACAATACTCCACAGACATGGCCACAGGCCAGTCCAGTGGAGCCGATTCCCCAATTGAGGCTCCCTCAACCCAGGTGTGTCAAGTTGACACTAAAGCTATCCAGCACACACCCCTTGGCCTACAACATCTCATACACGCAACATCAACTGTTCTCCCAGTCTGCACTGTTTTCAGTGAAGACATATATGCGGCCTTCAGCGCTTTGTTACATTACTTCTCAAGCACAGCCATATTCACTCTTTATCTCTGGGTGGAACAGCAAATTGAGGTCCGAGGAATCAGGCCCCCTGCCCAGGTCACAAGAGCACATGGTTCAGTAACTTTGTAGCTTTTGGTTACAAGGTTAAAAGTCATTAGTTCAGATCTTGACCACTTTGTAAGTCATTCCTACATTCCTTCTCCTGCCTCCCCCTCTCTGTGCTAGGATTGCAGGTGCACACCACATTCATTTTTATGGGGAAGTAGGGATCAAACGTGAGGGTTTGTGGATGCAAGGCAAACACTCTACTAACTGACCTAACCCCAGCCCCATATATTCTAGATTATTAATTCTTTGTTTGTTACATATATGCTAAAATATTTTCTCCTATTCTGTATCTGTCATATTTAATGGGAATTTTTGATGAATAGATATCAGTTTTAATATGGAATTTAAAAACTTTCCTATGCTTAGTTCTTTGTATGATTTATTTCAGAAATTCTCCCCTAGCAATGGGCCCTAATGATATTCCATGAATAAAAATGGGCTGATCATTTTCATATTCTTTCCTAGTTTTGATGGCAAAGTTATTTGGTCTTCATAGAATGCCTAGGAATCATATTTCATCTATTAGCCTCTGGGAGAGGCTGTGTATTTTGCAACAATATGTTCTTTGAAAAGCTGATAGAACCCCACTGTAAAAGGACCTTGCCTATGGGAACATTTTTAATTACTGATTCTATTTTATTAACAGTTCTCATAGTGTTCAGGTTGTATCTCATCTTGAGCCAAAATTACTATATTTTTTTCTGGTAAATTGTCCATTTTATCAGTTGTTGAATCCATTAACATAAAAATTGTTCTTAATGTTATATTTTATCTGTGTCTATATCCTTATTCTATTTCTAATATTGTTTATTTTTGCCTCCCTCCTCCTTGGAATTTATCTATTAGTAGAGTCTTTACAGTGCTTTGTTTCATCAGTTTTTCATTATTTTAGTTTTTTTGGGGGGGTTCTTTTATAAATGTCTGAGTTGGATGTCCAGGAAAATTAACTTCTAGCATCACCATGCCCATCATACAAGCATTTAGAAATAAGAATTCTAGACTCGTGAGATGGCTGAAAGGTTAAAAACACTTGCCACACAAGCCTGATGATCTGAATATTCAATCCCCAGATCCCACAATGGAGGGAGAGAAAAGACCCCAAAAGCTGACCTCTGACCTCAGCACACGTACCTTGGCACACTTACATCCATACTACACACACACACACACACACACACACACACACACACACACACACACGCCCACAGACAAATAAAAAAAATTAAGAAGACATGAACTCCCAAATATCAGGCATATTTCCACCTATGAGTTTTTTTGTAAATATTTCTTTATTTTTATTTTTGTGTCTGTGTGGGAGCCTGTGTGAGTTTATGTGCATTACACATGTGCAGGAGCCCAAAGAGGCCCAAAGAAGGCACTGGATCCTCTGATACTGAATCTACAGGCAGTTTTGAGCCATCATGTGGGTGCTGAACTTAGGAACTGAACTTCAGTCCTCTGCAAGAGCAGTAAGAACTCAACCATTGATTCACCATCCCCGCCTACAAGTTTTGAGAGTTTTCATTGTAGTTTAGCTACAAATCTTTTTGAGTTTATAACATGATTTTTTTTAATCCTCTGTATTTTAATTTCTGTTGTAATTGTTTCTTTTCCTTTTCCTCTTTTATTAACTCTGGTATTTCCCATTTTATATTTATTATTTTGTGTGAGGCTAGGTGTATACATGCCACACCACATACATGTGGAGATCAGAGGACAACTTGTGGGAGTCTGCTTTCTTCTTTCTGTTTTACGTAGGATCTGGCGATCGAACTCTGGCTGTCAGAATTATGTGGGAAGCATCTTTCCTGCTGAGCCAATTCCGTTATTTTCTTTTCCAAGGCCTTACACTGATTTAGTTCAATAAATTTCAGTCCCAGTCAAGTTGTAAATTCCCCTGTAACTACCACTTTCGCAGTTTTTCACAAATTTAGTAGTTTCTCACATTCCAAATTCTTACTGCATGAATTCTTCCTGTGGGGCTGGGAAAGTGAGTTACCAACTGCTTTGTGAAGCAGATCTGGAAACCCTCCTATTTCTTCATTTCAGGAGTGGGATTGGCATCCATCCGCCCTTTCAGTTCCGGAAGGTCACAGCTCTTGCCCCATCTATGGGACAATAATAAGGGGCAATTCAAAGATCTTAAAAGGGCAGAGACATATGCATTTAAAGAGCACCTTTTGGATTGGCTTCTAAATGTAGATGTGTGGAGGTACTGTTTCTGTGACTCCTTCTGACTGTGATTCATCTGTATAGTCTGCAACCTTGGACTTCCTATTGGAAGATAGTCACAGAGCTTCAGTCTGTATGAAAACAGCCAATTTGCAACACCAGGTTGCAAAGATGAAAAACTCCAAATAAGGACAGGCAAACAGAAGGAAGCACAGGCCTCAACAGGTATCAGGAGCCTGTTAGGTCCTTGGTTTCTGAATCCATTTAAACAAACAAACAAACGAAAAACCAAAAACCAGGGAGGGGGACATGGAAAGATGGCTCCACATTTAAGAGGGTTTGCTGTGAGCTGGGCATGACTTTAAAGTCGTGGTGCATGACTTTAATCCCAGCACTCCAGAGGCAGATGCAGGTGGATCTCTGTAAGTTCAAGGCCAGCCTGGTCTGCATAGTAAGTTCTAGGTCAGCTGGGGCTACAGGGAGACCCTGTCTCAAACAAACAAACAAACAAACAAACAAACAAACAAACAAAGAAACACAAAAAGGAGGGTTTGCTGCCCTGACAGAGGACCTGGGTTGAGTTCCTAGCACCCATCTGGCAGTTCACACCCATCTGTAATTCCAGTTCCAGGAATCAGATGCCCTCTTTTCACTTCAGTGAGTATTGCACACGTGGTATTCATGCATACATGCAGGAAAACACTTATACACATGAAAATACATAAATAAATCCTTTTTTTTTCTATGTAGGAGAGGAAAATCTTTTCAGAGAAGATAAGGACTTGGTCTCCCAGAAGACAAAATCTCTGCTTCTGGTTTATGGGGTAGACAGCAACCTCAATCCACAAACAGGCTGGGGCCTAAATAAATGGGGGGGAAGGGGGCTGCTACTCACATGGTTTTCTGTTTCTTCTTGCCAAACACAGTCCCAACTGCAAGCATTTGCAAAGCATATCACATAGACACAGCCTAAATGGACCACTGGCACCCTGGACCACACTCATAGCCACCTCGGGGCTCCTAGGAGTTGATAGGCACTTTGCACAAATACACTAAGCTTACCTAGCCAGACTGTGAGCACAGGTTATTTAATTTAGGGCTTCCAGAAGGTCAAATCTCCTTTCCTGAGATGGGGGCTGGATTCTGAGCTGAGGGAACCTGAGAATCCCCCAATAACAGCTGCATTGAAAAGAAAACAGGGGCTGAGCATAGCAGCAATGCATGCCTGTCACTCAGCACTGTCATCCAGAAGGATCAGGAGTTCAAGGTCATCCTTGGCTACATTACGGGTTTCAGTCCAGCATGGGCTGCATGAAACCCTGTCTCAGAAGAGAAACTGGAGCTCAACACATGAGGCTTAGAAGTTACACCTGAAGAGTGAGGTTGTATCCTATGGAGCTATATCTGAGCACCCACGAATGGGCCTGGGGACAGCCAATGGGCAATTCTGGTTGGCTGACTGATAGATGATCTTAATTTCAGTTTATAACACCCAGAGAATACAGCCTAAATGAAACTCAAGGTGGCCGTGGTTTACAGTTTCCTCAAGTCTAATCAATGACTGTTCAGCTCCCATGAATGAGAACTTTACACACACAGCTGTAATTGAGTACTTTACTGTCTTTTTTGTGTGAAAAAATGGCTATGTTCATCCTGTCAAGTGGAATAAGATGATTGCATGCACTGTTGTTTCATAATAGTCATCCCATCAATAAAACATGATTTCACATCGTTCACGGGGAGCTAAAGTGCTCACATTTATTTCTAAATAAAAGGGAGGAATGTATAAAAGCTTCCCATGTAAAAAATCCTCTGAACCATTTCAATATGAACAGTACTATTTCAAAATTTATCTTTCTATATACTTCAGTGAGGCATTAGTTAAAAGAAGTAGAGGAAACATTAAATGATTAAATGAGGACCCCTCCCCCCAGTTCCTCCTCAGATTGTAATAGATTGATTGTGGAGATAACAAAACCTTTTGTCTTCCCCATGACCCTTGGGGTTCACAGGTGATATTATCACCCCACCCCTCAAGGGTGGAGTCTAGGGACTGCCTGTCTAATTCTTTGACATTCTTTTCATTGTGAAACAGGCCTGCGTTTTCATTGTGAGATAGGCCTTTCCATTGGTTCAGATCTAATGGCTTAACATGAAGAATAGAGTCATCTCCTCATTGTCTGCCTGTCCACATTTTGTGAGTTCAGTCACTTGTGATTAACAGCAGTCCAAAAATATGAATCTCTGTCTTGACTCCTTTAGGAGAGAAAGAAGACGGAGACCACACTCAGGGTTAACTTTTATTGTAGAATGCTCTTATAAGTGTTTTATTAATAATTATTGCTAATTTCCTACTGTGCCTAATTTATAAATTAAACATTCTCCTAGATATATGTATATAGAAAAAAGCCACAACATACATAGCTTGGATACTATGGATAACGGAATACTTTGGGATTGGTGGTTCTTCCCTCCCAGGGCCAAGAGGGATTCCTGTATTCTGCCAAGTTAGACCGTACTGAGTTTGGAGAAGCCTCTGTAAGCTACCAGCAGCCATTTCCTACCTTTTGGGATGCTTGCTCTTAGGATCCAGCCCTAGGGATGCGAAGAAGCCAATCTGGTGGGTGTGGTGTCTCATGGGAAAGGAATTCACCAGCTCCTGTGGGAACAATCTGGGGACTGTGTCCTCCAGCTCCAGTCCTGATTGGGCTGTCTAGCTGACATCTAGTGGCACATGGGTGAACTGTCCCCACCCAGCCTTGACCAAGTAGCACATTGGTGAGCAGAGTGATTGATATTTTAAACAATTATCATGAGTTAGTTTATGGCTTAGAAATAAATGGCTGGGATACTGAACTTGAATATGGTCTGGAGAGAGCATAGAGGCAGTGAAGTTGTACTAGTGCATGTTCCACCAGGAAGCACTGGGCTTGGGAGAGGACTCAGCTGGTAAAGTGCTTGCCTTGCAAACATGAGGACAGCAGCTCCGTCTCCAAACCTAGGTAAAACATGCTGAGCCTGCGGCCACGTGCTTGTGATCCCAGAGCTGGGGAAGCAGAGACTGGCAGATCCCTGGGGCTTGCTGGCCAGCGGCCCAGCCTAGTTGGTGAGTGCCAGCCAGCCAGCCTAGTTGGTGAGTGCCGGCCCAGCCTAGTTGGTGAGTGCCAGCCAGCCTAGGTGGTGAGTGCCAGCCAGCCTAGGTGGTGAGTGCCGGCCCAGCCTAGGTGGTGAGTGCCGGCCCAGCCTAGTTGGTGAGTGCCAGCCAGCCTAGGTGGTGAGTGCCGGCCCAGCCTAGTTGGTGAGTGCCAGCCCAGCCTAGTTGGTGAGTGCCAGCCAGCCAGACTAGTTGGTGAGTGCTGGCCCAGACTAGTTGGTGAGTGCCTGCCAGCCTAGGTGGTGAGTGCTGGCCCAGCCTAGTTGGTGAGTGCCAGCCAGCCAACCTAGTTGGTGAGTGCCGGCCCAGTCTAGTTGGTGAGTGCTGGCCCAGCCTAGTTGGTGAGTGCCAGCCAGCCTAGGTGGTGAGTGCTGGCCCAGCCTAGTTGGTGAGTGCCTGCCAGCCTAGTTGGTGAGTGCTGGCCCAGCCTAGTTGGTGAATGAATGCCAGCCTAGGTGGTGAGTGCCGGCCCAGTCTAGTTGGTGAGTGCCGGCCCAGTCTAGTTGGTGAGTGCCGGCCCAGTCTAGTTGGTGAGTGCCGGCCCAGTCTAGTTGGTGAGTGCCGGCCCAGTCTAGTTGGTGAGTGCCGGCCCAGTCTAGTTGGTGAGTGCCGGCCCAGTCCCTAGTTGGTGAGCTGCCGGCCCAGCTTCGCCTAGTTGGTGAGTGCCGGCCCAGTCTAGTTGGTGAGTGCTCGGCCCAGTCTAGTTGGTGAGTGCCGGCCCAGTCTAGTTGGTGAGTGCTGGCCCAAGTAGTAGACTCTGACTCAAAGAAAAAAGGGCAGATGGTACCTGAGGAAGAACACATGGGGTTGACTTCTGACACATGCACATACACACAACACACACACATATGCACCTGTGCACGCATGTATACCTGTACACACATGCAAACATACACAGCACACACAAAGCCTTGGGACTTCTGCTGCTCTCTTTTTTTTTTTCTCTAAAAATTTTAACAGTATATATATATATATATATATTATATATATACTATATCTTTTATTTCATTTTTTAAAACAATAAGTAATAAGTTATGAGTACAACACCCTCATGTGAAAACCAATTTGCAAGCAGTTGTGCCCAAACCCCACAAAGCCCAAGGTCCCACACCACTCGCTGGAGGGGCTTGTATGTTCAATCAAGTTAATCAAATAAGTGTCCAGTCTATATTCTGTAGTATTCACCTTCACCCCAATCACGGCCCTTATATTCACCATGCCCCTCTTTTCCACGATTGTTCCCTAGGCTTAGAAAAGGGGCACAGGGGGACGAGAAGCAAAACAGTCAACTTTCTCCGGAGATGTCATTTGGATCTCTGATCAGTTCTGGCTGTTTCTTTCATGGGCTGACATTTGTCCAGGAATAACTTTCAATCCTACTAATGAAGCACAAGCAATTAGATATATAGGTATTTAAACAATACTAATTTTATGGTAGGTTACTTTGGCTAGGACACAGATGTTTTGGATGGTATGCTAATCCAGAATTAAATTTTTTTTCTGTAAAAGGTGACAAGGTCTTACTGGGGCTTATAACATCTCCTAACACACTAGAGCATGTAAGCTTGTAGCATCACCATGAGTTATCCCTCCAAGAGAGAGCATAACAATTAGATTTGGATATAACAGACATATGGCCTGCCACTGCTGCACAGTATTGCAGGCAGGTGAGGTGTAGCTGGTGTGAAGAGGAGTCTTGCTTGACTCCAAGGAGACCAATATTTGCTGTATGTTTAGTGGCCTTTGGTAATTCTCTCTGGTTTTCTAGAGACCATTGTTCACTTGCAAGTGCAGTCTCAATACATCTTTCCCATGCGTACATCAGGTTTCAACAGCAGGGCCTTACCACCTCTCTCTTGCAGGTACCAGTTTACAGGCAAGAAGCTTACCTTTTTGGGGGGCTTGGATCCCCTAGCACATCTCTCTTGCAGAATAATTATTGGTGATATAAGAGCTTTCCTGTATTGAATATTTTGCTAAATGCACAGCTTAAAGAGACTTTAGTATTATATTTGTTTCTGAATAGAGAATAATCCTTTTCCTATCTATTGTCAATATTATGCTATTAGTAATAAAAAAGCAGTTTTACTGGTTTATGACTATTACCTCGTAACAGTTGGCTCAATTTACAGTTAGAGAATGACTTCATTACCATCATTTTTCTTTGTTCTATGAAAGGAGGTAAGAAAGTCTCTCATATTAAAACTTTGCGGCACTAGAAGGTAAGGTTCATTAGGACTCTTATAAACGTTGTATACAAATAGGATACACAGAGAGTGTTTGATGCTGAGCAGTCTGAGGCTTTTATCCTTTTAATGTTTAAATGGCCAACTTCTCTGCTGGTATTTCTTGGTACATCCTTCACAATGCAAAGCTGAATCTTTTCTTCTTCTAGATTTAGTTGGTGATGTTTTGACCTGTGGGAACATACAAATCTTTCCCATAGTTAGTTTTAGATTAAACTGAAAGTTTTGACAAAAAAGCTTTAATATATAACTGTATCCCCCTTTTTTATTTAGGTTTTATTTTTTGACCCATGATATCTCAAAAAGGCAGTTTGTAGTACACAACCTATAGGCAGGAATCAAGGTGTTAAATTTTCATTAAATTACCCAAGCTGCTTTGGGTGGCTGTATGTTGTTAATTGGGAAGCAAACTTATTTCCTTAATTAAATTATCCTACAGGTAAACGAGAATGTCTACAAGATTATACTGTATAACACACAATAATTATAGAGAACATTTTTGTTTTTGTATAGGAATCCTCAAAGTTTAAGTGGGATACAGATTTTAATAAAACAACGTTGTGGACAACAATTTATATTATCTAAATTAATTTTAGCATGTATACTGTTTTATTAAAACCTTAAACCAGTGTTGTTTTATATAAGACATTTTTACTTTTACGAGTCCTAAAATACTGTGTAATTGTGTAGAGATTTGGGCAAAATTGGGTATTTGTTGAACTCACATAAAATATACATTAATCGAATATAGACCTGTGTCCCTCTCCCAACCTCCCACCACCAGATTCACCATTTCAATCAATTTTTGATCAGTCCTTCTATTAGTTGTTCTTTCAATATGCACCTCTCCACAACGAAATATTTATAAACTGGGTTAATGGGATTTCCATTCTATGATGTGTTTAGATGTTTCATGGACTGTGTTACTTCACTTATAATAATATCTTCTAGCTCCATCCATTACCTGCAAATTTCATGATGTTCTCTTTCTTACTGCTCCATAGAACTCCATTGTGTAGAATGTACCATCATTTTCTCTATCCATTCATCAGTTGAGGGGCATTTGAGTTGGTTCCAGTTTTTTTTGCTATTGTGAACAGAGCTGCAATAAAATAGCTGGCATGTATTTCTGCAGTTAAGATGAGTTTGTAGGTATATACCCAGGAGTGGTTATGACTGGGTCAATGGCAACCTCTTTTTTGAGTCTTCCAAGGTTTCTACACACTGTCTTTCCATAGTGGCTGTACAAGTTTACATTCCCACCAGCAATGATGAGTGTTCCCTTTTCCCCACAACCTCTCCAGACTTGGTATCATTTGTTTTTTTGTCCTGCCAGTCTTATCGAGCAGTGACGATTTAGTTAAAGTTCTTGATTTGCATTTATTATCCTAATTATTAGTGACATGAACAGTTTTGAAGATGTTTCTCGACCATCTCTAATTCCTCCTCTGTGAAGTATCTCATGCAGTTCTTTGCTCCATCTTTTGATGATCATTTGTTTTCTTATCTTCTTTGTTTTTTTGAGTAGTTTGTATACTCTGGAAAACAATCCTTTGTCAGATGTGTTCTGCAGTGAAGGTTTCCTCCAACTCTGTGGGTTTTTCTCTTCACTATCCTTGTGATTTGTTCTTTTGATGTAAGAGCTTTTGAAGTTTAATGAGGTCCCATTTGTCAATTGTTAATCTTATTTCTGTGCAGCTGCTGTCTGATTTAGGAGATCTTTTCTTATGTCTATGTCTGTTAGTTTGTGCCAACTTTTTCTCTATCTGCCTTCAGAGTTTTTGGGTTTTATGTTGAAGTCTTTGATCCATCTGGAATTGACTTTTGTACAGGGTGAGAGGTAGGGGTCAATTTCATTCTTCTAAGGTGTGATCCAGTTTTGTCAACACCACTTGCTGAAGATGCTGTCTTTCCTCCACTGTGTCTTCTTGGCCCCCTGTCAAATATGAGGTGGCTAAAATTGTATGTGCTCAGGTTTTGGATCTTCAGTTTTATCCATTTGGTCAATGGGTCTGTTTTTTGCCAGTACCAAGCTGTTTTTATGACTATAGCCCTGTAGTATAGATGAAGTCTGGTATAGAGATCCCCCTGTATTAGCTCTTTTCCTCTCAGAGTTGCTTTGTGCTATTGGGGTCTTTTGTTTTTCCAAATGAATTAAGGATTTTTTTCCAGGCCTGTGAAGAAACTCTTGGGGATTTTTGTATTGGGATTGCATTAAATCTGTACAAGAAGTTTGGTAGAATGGACATTTTACTCTATTGTCGCAATCCATGACGGCATAGGGGGTTTGTCCATCTCTGATGTCTTCTTCAATTCCTTCTTCAGGGGTTTAAAAATTTTTTCTTGTAGAGATCCTTGGTGTCCTTTGGTTAGGTTTGTTTCGAGGTATTTTATTGTTTTTGAGGCTATTGTGAGTGGGAAGGTCTCCTTTTTTTCCTTCTTCAGTTTGCTTCTTGTTGGTAAAGAAAAGCTACTGATTTTTTCTAGTTTATTTTGTATCCTGCCACTTTACTGAAGCTTTCTAGAGGTTTCTGGTGGATTTTTTAGCATCCCCTTAAGGAACAATTCATATCAGCAAAAAGGGATAGCTTGACTTCCTCTTTTCCAATTAAACTCCTTTAATTTCCTTTTCTTGCCTTATTGCCCTAGCAAGTGTTTCAAGCACTATATGGAAGAGGAGGGGTGACAGGGGGCAGCCTTGGCTAGTGTCCCACCTTTTAAGGGGAATTCTTCGTTGTTTCCCCCATTTAGGATGATATTGGCTGTGGGTTTCCTGTAAATGGCTTCGATTACATTGAGGAAATGATGCCCCCAATCCAATTCCCTTCTAGGGATTTGGATTTGTCAAAGGCTTTTTTCTGCATCGATTGAGAAATGATTGGTGTGGTTTTTGTCTTTCAGCCATTTAGTGTGTCTACATGATGTTTAGATGATTTCGTAGGCTGAGCCATCCTGATCTCTGGTATGATCCAACTGGTCATGGTGGATGATCTCTTGATGTGGGTGAATCATTCTGTATTTTTTTACTTGAGAAGGAAATGGGCCTATAGTTTCTCTTTTTGGTTGTATCTTTGGCCTGGTTTTGGTAATCGCATGATGCTGAGTTTCATAGAAGGAATCTGGGAGAACTCCCTCCATTTTATCCTTCAAACAACTTGAGTAATAAAGGGGTTGTTGTCTTTTGAAATAATTTATAGAATTCGCTGTGAAACTACTCTGGGCCTGGGCATTTGTTGATTGGGAGGTTTCTTATTCCTCTTCAATTTCTTCTTCATATATTATGGTCTATTTAGGGGCTGTCGATCTCTTCTTGGTTGAACTTTGGTGTTCCCAGGATTTACAGTATTCACCATTCTTTAGGTTTTCAAACTTGGTAAGTATAGGTTTTTGAAGTATCCCATATGATTGCCTGGATCTTGTCATTGTCTGTTGTGATATTTCCCCTTTCATCACTGATTTTTATTGATTTGGAGTTGTTCCTTCTTTTCTTTTGGTTAACTGGGATAAAGGTCTGTTTATCTGTATTATTCTTTCAAAGAACCAACTTTTGGATTCATTGATTTTCTTGTATTGTTTCCTTTTGTTCTATTTCATTGATCCTGCTCTGATTTGTTATTTCTTCTTGTCTGCTTGTTTAGGGCCATGGTTGTTTCCTCAAGATTTTTAGCTGCAGTGTTAGACATTTCACTTGTGCTCTTTCTTTTTCTTTTCTTTTCTTTTTTTTAATGTAGGCACTTAGAGCTATAAACTTCCCTCTTAGATTGCTTTAAAGTGTCCCATAGTTGTTTGTGTGTGTGTATTATCATTTGTCATTCAGTTCCAGGAATGTTTTTATTTCTTTCTTTATCCTTCCTGACCCATTCATTATTCAGGAGAGTGTTGTTTAGTCTCCATGGTTTTTTTTTTTTTTTTTTTTTTCCTGGTGTTGATATTGAGTTTTATTGCACTGTAGTCTGATAGAATGCATGACTATATTTCAATCTTTTTGTATTTTGTGGAGGTTTTTTCTGTGTCCCAGTATATGGTTTATTTTGGAGAATGTTCCATGGGGTGCTGAGTAGAAAGTGTATTTCTCTGGTATAGGGTGGAATATCGATAAGATGTCTGGGAGGTCCATTTGGTGATCATGTTCAGGTCTGATGTCTCCTGTTTTATCCTTTGTCTGTTGATCTGTCTAAAGGACTTAGTGGGGTGATTGAAGTCCCCTCCTATAGGTCTGGGGTTAATCCTGTGGCCTTGAGATCCTGAAGAATTGCTTATAAAGTTGGGTGCACCAGAGTTGGGGCATATAGATCATGATTATGAGATCGGAAGGAGCTTCATCATTTTTCCTTTAATAAAGATGTAATGGCCCTCTTTGTCTCTTTTTATTTCTTTTGCTTTGGAAGTCTATTTGTCTGATATTAGAAGAGCAACACCTACTTTCTTTTTGTACCATTGCTTGGAAATACTTTCTTCCATCCCTTGCACCTTAAGTTTGTACTATCCTTGAAATTGAGATGGGTTTTTTTTTTTTTGATTTTGTTTTCCTAATCCATTCTCCCAGTCCATGCTTTTGATTGGGGGATTTAACCCATTTATATTTAAGGTTATAATTGAAAGATGATGTTGCTTCCTTTCACCTTATTATCGCCATTTGGACTTTTAGTCTCTGATTTATTCATTCCTACATTATGTTTTTATTAGTTTTCTTTTCCTATCGTTGCTTGGGGATAGTTGCTCCTCTCTACTGCCCTTTGAAATTGTTTCAAGTATTCTGTAAGAGGTGGTTTTCCAGACATGATATATATATCATCTTGTTTTATGTCATGAAAAAATTTTTTCTCTCCTTCAATATAATTAGACATTTTTTCTGGGTATAGTATTCTGGGTTGGCATCCAATAGTCCTTTAACACTGGGAATATTTTGCTCCATGTTCTTCTTGCTTTCTGGTTGCGCACTGAGAAGATCAGTTGTAATTCTGATGGGGTTCCCTTTGCATGTGCTTGTTTTTCTTTTGTAGCCTTCAGAATTTGTCTTTGTTTTGGGGCATCTAGCATTTTTAACTAAGATATGACATGGGGATTTTCTTTTCTGGTTTTTGCCTATTTGGGGTCCCAATGTGCTTCTTTATTTGTATGAGTTTGTCTATTTTAGTTTGGGGAAATTTCATCTAATATCTGTGAAGATTCTGATCAATACTTTCTCTTGAGTTTCTTCTCCTTCCTTTTTTCCTATGATTTGGAGGTTTGAACTTTTCATAATGTTATTTCCTGGATGTTTCCACTTTGTGATTTTTAATTTTTTTCATAATCTTTATTTGACTTTTTAGTTGCCGTGGTTAATCTTCCAGTCTCTGATATTCAGTTGTTTCTGCTTCCTCCATTCTCTTCTGAGGCTTTTTTCCGTCCTTTCTCTTGATTGATGAGTGTTCTATTCCTTTTTCATTTTCTCCTGTGTTTCATTAATATTTCCATTTCCTTTTTGAGCTTCTCAATCTCCTTTTGGTGCTCCTTTTTCCTGGTTGGCTTCCTTTTTCAGTGTTTTTACTTACTTTCTTTTCGAGAGTTTGTTTTTTCTCCCACTAGTTCTTTCTGGAGTTTTGTCATTTTCTCGCTTTAGTTCTTTCCGAAATTTGTCATTGTATCCTCTAGTTCCTTTTTGAGTTTTTCATTCTCTCTCCTCAGATTGCTCTGAGTTCTTTATTTTCTTTAATTTCTCTGCATAGGTCTGCATTTATTCTCAAGATCTGTTTCTTGGTCACATCCAGGGGGATCCCCTGTAGCAATCTCCTACCGGGTTGGCGAGAGAGGCTGTGGTAGCGGAAATTACCTGCATCTTTCCCCTTCCATATTAATCCCGTCTCCTGTGGCCCTGGAATGAGGTTGTTCCCCTTTTTTTGCTGTATTCCGATGCCAATCACCAATGTCATTTCAGTATGTTGAAGGCTTGTTTTTGCTTGCCTCCTTCCAACGCTTTTTTTTTTTTTTTTTTTTTTTTTTCTCCTCCTTGTTTATGGCTCGTTGACTTGTTAGGTTTCAAGCTTTCAATTTTGTTTTATATTGGATATTGGAAGTCTAAGTCACTCTTCCTTCCTGTTCTGAAGTGTTCCAAAAAAAATCCACTTGGATACTCCTCACCAATTCCAGTTGTTGGGGGGGTATCTGTCTGGAGTGGCCCTGGTTCTTACCTGTGCTTCAGGTGGTCTTGGCAAGCAAGGCGAACCTGAGCACCCGACACAAAAGACTCACTATGGCGCCAGAGCCGCTGCCAGCTGCAAGGAGAAGGGTGACCCTGCCCAGACAGCCACACCTACAAGGTTTTAAGGTTTAGACCCAAGCAAGCAGGCCCATGGGCACCCCTGCCACAAAACCAGTGAATCAATTAATCCAGCACAACCCCAAGATGTCAATCTATTCTAAGATCTACTTGTCTGGAGTGGCGTCGGGCTCTTACCTGTGCTTCAGTGGTCCTTGGCAAGCAAGGGCCCAACCTGATCACCCCTCACAAAGACTCACTATCTCTTTGCTTATGCCTTTAGAACATGTTAGAGGATGGGAGGCATTTGGTCTACCTGCTTATTAATCCAGCTAGCAGCCAGCCTCTAGAAGTGAGATACCATCCTAGACCAACTGGCCTCCCAGGACCTATTCACAAATGCATGAGGAACCCAGTCAGGTGCATCAAGCCTGAGTCAGCCCAGAGCATCCTGAGTGCTTCTCTAGAGAAGGCTTAGCCTATGTTACACTGGGACACTGCATTAGGTAATGAATACCAGTAAGTCTATTTCTCTTCAACGGTTTAGAACCAGCTTTCAATCATCACGTGTTTAGTCACTAAGAAGTGGGTATTCATGACTTGGAAGTATATAGCAGGAAAGAGGACATGTTAAGAAAAAAGATTATTTTGGTAGCAAACTGAAGTGATAGATGAAATAGTGATACAAAGAGTAATTTTAAGATAGAATATGCAGGCTGGGCAGAGGATGCCTTGGTTGGTAAGGTGTGTGCCACATAGTATCGGGGGACCTGTCTTGCCTTCAGATCTCCATAAAAATGTCAAGCTCAGTGATGAATGGAATGGTGGGTAGGTGGAGAGAGGAGGGTCCCTGTGGGTCAGTGAGCAGCCAGCCTAGCCAGATCAGGGGACTCCAGGCCAGTGAGAGAGCCCATTTCAAAATGAAGTTCTGAGAAATGATACGAAGGGTGTTACACACAACACACACACACACACACACACAAACACACACACACATCTTCATGGAACTTCTCTCTTCCTCTCAAACATGCACACACACATATCCCACATGCATGTACCACCAGACAAAACACATGCACCCCCACACATAAATATATATGTACACACATATTACACAACAAAAGGAATATACAGACAATGGAATACATGGAGAATTAATGAATGAAGCTGCATGTATTCACAGAATAATATAATGGCTGACAAAAACTTGAATGGAAACTTGAAATATTTTTCTGTTAGATGTTGGGATTTTCTTAGTGCTTGGCTGTGTAATTGGATATTGTCATTTAATATTGTCACAGAAAAAGGTGACATAGATTATTTGATAGTCAAAATGATTGATTTTTGTGATATCATGATCTGTCACAGACAAAATCAGAACAAATTGCCTTTATCTTCTGATTCTAGAATTGGCCAGTGCCTGCATCCTATACAACAGAGTGAGCACTCGGGTGGCTGGTGACAGAGCAGGTGGATTTCAGTGCCCACATCCTACACAACAGAGTGAGCACTCTGATGGCCAATGACAGAACAGGTGGATTTCAGTGCCTGCATCCTACACAACAGAGTGAGCACTCAGATGGCCAGTGACAGAGCAGGTGGATTCAGTGCCCGCATCCTATACAACAGTGCGAGCACTCGGGTGGCCAGTGACAGAGCAGGTGGATTCCAGTGCCCGCATCCTACACAACAGAGCGAGCACTCGGGTGGCCAGTGACAGAGCAGGTGGATTTCAGTGCCCGCATCCTATCACATACACGAGTGACAGAGCATGACGTCACTCGAGTGGCCTGGCCAGTGACAGAGCAGGTGGATTCCAGTGCCCGCATCCTATACAACAGAGTGAGCACTCGGGTGGCGTGACAGAGCAGTGGATTTCAGTGCCTGCATCCTAACAACAGGGAGCACTCGGCCAGTGACAGAGCAGGTGGATTCCAGTGCACCGCAGTACGCAGGTGGATTTCAGTGCCCCATCCTACACAACAGAGCGAGCACTCGGGTGGCCAGTGACAGAGCAGGTGGATTCAGTGCCCGCATCCTACACAATAGAGCGAGCACTCGGTGGCCAGTGACAGAGCAGGTGGATTTCAGTGCCTGCATCCTATACAACAGAGTGAGCACTCGGGTGGCGGTGACAGAGCAGGTGGATTTCAGTGCCCGCATCCTATACAACAGAGTGAGCACTCGGGTGGCCAGTGACAGAGCAGTGGATTTCAGTGCCGCATCCTACACAACAGAGTGAGCACTCGGGTGGCCAGTGACAGAGCAGGTGGATTTCAGTGCCCGCATCCTATGCAACAGAGTGAGCACTCGGGTGGCCAGTGACAGAGCAAGTGGATTTCAGTGTCCGCATCCTATACAACAGAGTGAGCACTCGGGTGGCGTGACAGAGCAGTGGATTTCAGTGCCTGCATCCTATACAACAGAGTGAGCACTGGGTGGCGTGACAGAGCAGGTGGATTTCAGTGCCCGCATCCTATACAACAGAGTGAGCACTCGGGTGGCTGGTGACAGAGCAGGTGGATTTTCTAAGGCTGTGTGAGGAACAATAATAATTTTAAAAGTAAGTTTTAACAACATCGGGTCACTCCCGAGTGCTTTGCTCCTAAGGGTTAATGTGGGACACACTTCCTGTTACATGGACCAGTAGGCAGATCTTTCTGATTGTCCTGAATTCTGATCTGCTTGGGGGCTTAGCTTCTTCCTTACAGCCTTGGCTTCCTGGTGGGAGACAGCATAGTGTGCTTGGGCTCAGTCTACATCAATGGGTTCCAATAACTTGGTGAAATGGAACACTTTGAATGTTTGATTTCAAAAATTTGGAGCAGGAAAGAGGCTGTGTGGGTGACACGCCTGGCAAGCAGGTGTGAGGGCCTGAGTTCGATCTCCAGATGATGTAAAGCAGGAGCATGTCTAATATCCCAGCATTTCTACACCCAAGAGCAGCAGGGACAGGAGAACCCTGAAAAGCTCATGGGCCGGCTTGTCAGGGGTGCACAGTGGTGAACAGCCATGAGACCTCACCTCAAACAAAGCAAGGTAGAACAGACAATGACGTCCCTTGATCTCCAGACAGAGCGTGGCACACAGGTGCACCACACACACACACATGAACATGTACACATACAGAAACTAAATATTAAAAATTATTCATATGAAAAATAATATTAAGTCTAATGAGAGTCACATCACTGCAGCTCGTGGTGTTTGATATGCGACACATTATTCGGAACAGCTGGAGGTGCGTGCATTTATCTATCTCAAGGATGGAAACTAGCCTTATTATTTCAGCCAGGTTTGGGAAAGAGAAAAGGAAAGAAAACATTGCCTAGAATTTGGTCTACTGTAGGTTTTCAGAAGCTTTATTTGGTACATAACTAACATGTACTTGTTCCCTAGTTCTGTAGACTCAGAACTGTCTTACAGGGTATTATTTACTGCCGCTCTGTCAGTTCCCATGGGAACTGGAGTACCACAGGTCACGTGCTGAACCATTCTAACACATCCTGACACATCCTGATTGCTTGTCTGTACTACAGAGGCCTCCACAGAGCTTATAGCTGCATCCGTGTCCACTCCCAAGCTTCTTACACTGTGATGTGTATGTGTGTGTGCATTGCAGTGCGTGTGGAGTGCTTGTGTGCTGTGCACGTGTTTGAGTACTAGCATCAACATCTGAAGTCAGGCTTCAGGAGTCATTCGTTTTGGTTCTTTTGAGACAGAGTTCTCACTCGGACTTGGGGCTCACGCAATTCACTAACATGACTCATCACTGACCAAGATCCAAGATCCACCTCTCTCTCTCTCTACTGCACTGGGATTACAGTGTACATCCCTACCCCCAACTTTTTTTGAGGGTAGCCAGGCCTAAACTCAACTCCCTGCTTACTCAGCAAGCAGTATGGACAACTCTGCCCACCTTTCAGGACTCTGACCACTCGGTCAGGGTCCCTTCACTCTAGGAAACAATCTTAACTGTACGTGCGTTCTTACTAACTTCTGCTCTGTATGGGTATGGGGACTGGTGGTTCTGCTTGAGTGTAGCAACTGTGTCTCTATGCAGTTCTTCTTAGGCTGCAGTTTGGAAGGAGATAGGACATCCTCCCCCCGCTCTGCGTGGTTTGCAACTCGCACTCTGAGGCAGGGCTGGGTGCTTCCTGCCCAACTGCTGGCTGACTGGAGGCTGGCAAGTGTGACAAGAACTGAGGTTGGCAATGACTTTCTAGTGGGAGTGTAAATTGGTACAATGGCTTTGAAAAACAGTTTTGTCTAAGATGAAGATACGGATTGAAAGTACTACTATCTACCAATTCCCTCTGGAGTATGTACGTGAGCAAAACTATGCCAGAATACATCAGATATACACAATGATATTACAGCAATTTTATATCACAGTGAGCAAAAACTGGCAACCATTTAAATATTTAACAATAGAGATGGATTTATACCAAGTGAATAGTTTCATTTCAAATTACAAGAAAAAAACCTAATAATGGGGGAGAAAGAGCTACAGTAACATTACATGAATCTTATTGTAATAAGGGGAGCAGCAGGGGGAAAAAAAAATTTTTAAAGTTAAGGTGACCCCCCCCAAAAAAAGTAGGAACTTGAGGTTTGGCTTGTAGGTGGGCTGAATCTTCTGTTCTTTCGTTATTGAAAAATGTGTCCCAGAGAGCATCTGGTCCAGAGTTGCAAGAGACCAAGTCTACAGCCCAGCTACCAGTGAGAGAGCACAATTGATGCTTAAAGAAAGTATGATTTGGAGGTTGTTTGTTACACAGCCCAAACTGTCTAATGTAAACCGTTAGATTGTTTCATATGGAACATAATCTGAGAAAGTCTGGTAAATCCCTTCAACACAACTATGACATAGCTGTTTTACAATTTTGAAATATGTTGACAGTATTCTGTAGCCCTTGTAGGTATCCATTTTTTTCTGATTGTATAGTTTCTAATAAAATAACTATTTAGATTGCTCCTTGAAGGTTTCAGGAATGTGTAACTTTTCAAAAAAGACAAAACATGACTTCCTATACAGAGTCAAGCGAATGCATGCCCGGCAGTTGGACCATCCTTGACATAGCAAGCACAAGACAGGGAAAATGGTTCCAAGACCATATGAGAAACAGTTATTTCTAGACATTAGCAAGAAGGATCTTAAAATAAGACTGTTCAGCTATAAACAAAACTGGTTAGCTTTCTTCAGGGCAATAAACGAGAGCCTTTGAGGCCTTCTCTCTATTAGACTGTGGAGTAAATGGAAGCCAAGCGAATGACAGACAGCAAAGGCTGTTCACAGCTTGCAGTGGCAAAGGAGTAGCTACTGTCACTTAACAGTTTGGAACACGCTCAAGGACTGGTGGACGAGGGGAAAACAGCTCTCTGACTCTGGGCTCTTGTCGTCCTTACTGCTCGTCCGTGCTATTGGAGGCAGTAGGGATGGAGAAGCATGTGTTGGCCTATCTGGAAGTGAGACTTTCCTCTTGAGATTGTTAGGTGCTGGTTTGCTGCAGTTAAGGGGAGCTGTCAGTTATTGACCGTACTAGCGCTAGGCACTGGGGTCAGATGTGAGGCTGTTGCACTGGTTTCTCCTGGATTGTTTACTGGAAGCAAAGAACAGGGCAAGCAACGGGAGGCAGTCTAGCTTCTAGAAATCACCTGTCTGTAATCATAAGTAGGCGCCTTCCAGGCTGGCTACTTTAGAAAATGGGTTGGCTTTCTGGGCTGATCTCTGCAGTGTGTGGGTCAGAGATTCTTTTTTATGTATGGTCTGGTAAATACACATTTGCATATTCAATCTCTTAGTAGAGAACCTTACACATGAACAGGAACTTTATAGTGTTTGGGCTCCATTCAAATGCATAGTGAGCCAAGAATATACTCCCAGGAAATAAATTAGATCGAATTCTAGGAGGACATTGAAAAGAACCTGATTCTTCTTTATGTTACTCCCCAATTTTGGAGATTAAAAAAAAATAACAAAAACAAACAAACCTCTATGTATTAGGAAAGATTAAAAACAAGCAATTGCAGAATAATTAGTATAATTCCTGGAAAAAGTAGAAAAAGAAGCGCACAAGACAGGGGCCCTTTAACCACTGCCGCACAAACCTAATCCAGGAGGAAAAGGCAGTGTTGAAAAAGTCCACTTTGGCCACAGGTTGAACATTTTAGCATCCGCTTTACCAAGAATAAAACATGTATTTCTAAGTCTTTGTCGCACTGACTCCTTTATCTATTTCTCAATTGCTTCTCAACTGGAGAGCCAGAGAGACAGATCGTGTCTATTTGTCAGCTCACACCTTAACATTAATTACTTCCTACAAGATATCACTCAATAAACCCGATAGGTAGGATCTCTATCACAGACTTTCTTGATCAATGAAACAAAAGACTAGACACACAAATCTCTTTTGATTCCAGATGCCTTGATTTTGCTGTTAGAGGAGCACCCAAGACAATCATTCTCAGCTTTGTAAGAACATATATTTTTTTAAAAAATTTCTCAAAACTTCCTTAATTAGATAAGTGGCTATTACTTACTAATTCATAGATGTAAATTTACTCTTTTCACATCATATCAAATTAGAATCCTCCAATGGCATCTTATAGCTATAATACCTGGTATTACAGCATAAACGTGTTGACTAATCGTCATCCACTACCCAAGCATCTTCATGTAAAGAACAGTGATATGGTTTTTTTACTGTGAAAACTTATCTTCAAAACTATACTATTGACTTCACACCTAAGTTTAAATAGCTGGTTTCGATCATGATAAAAAGGTAGATACATCTTATATTCCCTATCACTTTAAATTAGTCTTCTTTCGTGCACTTTTTTTTTTTTTCTTTATGAACCATTTGCGTTTTTATTATCTTAAAATTTTGCAGTGGAGACCACTAAAATTTATTCCGGACAACTGTATTGACACAGCGTACAGATTTCACGATTTTTATTTATTGATTTTTTGGGTTTCCATCCGAGGACTGGGAGAGTGTGCCTATCTGAATGACAACGGAATCAGACGTCGCAGGGGCTATCTACAAAGGAAAATGGATTTGAGCAAGCCCTAACAGCTCCACACCCTCCATGCCCAGTAGGATCTGGTCTTCCATAAGGATTAAGACAAAGCATTCATGAGAGAGATAATGCATCTTGACTTGTTATCTACAGTTGCTGCTGAACTCTTGATCTACCCAGCAGAGATGAAAACTAGCCTGGAGGATTTAGGACAGCATGGACCATCCAGATTACCTAGGTGATTTGATAGGAGTTGGTTCTCATGTTTTAAACCTGAAGTACAACACATCCGGTATTAGTGAGCCTCCATCTTCTAGAACCAGATTTACAACTTCTCCTGCAAAGTCCTCCTTGCAGTGAATTGCATGGGACCATAACATTGAGTGGCTGCTGAAGCCATGGAAAATGATTGTAATATCTTGAGGAGGATGGGGGTTGATCTGTAGCCTCCAAAATTTTTGTAACATGGTCAACAAGCATTCACAAAATTCAATTATCAACATGAAAGAAAATTTAGATAGCATTAACATTAATACACTTTACACTCTCTAATTTGATAAATTAGGCAAATTATCAAACTTCTTTTACACCTTAGCTTTCAGTATCTTTAAAAATTATTTAATGTTAGTCTTATATTTTTTTTTCATTCAATTTTTTTATGATCTGATTCGACATCATATCAGGAATCGGTTTTTGATGTTTCCCGTCGCACCACCCATCCCGATATGTAGTATACATCTATCATCTATGCTTTCTGTTGATTTTTGTTTTTTTTTTTTTTTTTTTTTTATAGTCTCCTTGTAGCACCAGCTTTACTCCGCTGTAACGCTGACATTCAATCAGATCAGCACATTCGCCTCCCCCCTCCGCCTCACCCATCCCACGAGTCATGTTTGGCGTGCCATCGCACACTGTCGCAGTCTACTGTGCCTTTTCAAGAGCCATTATTTAAGTGGTTTACCAATTTCTGTTGTGGCCAGAAATCAACCTTCTTGTTGTCCACTAGGTGGCACTGCATCCCCACGTCGAAGGGCCAGGCATGATAACAATCTGATGACAAAAAAGTCTAAGTTGATACTGTCGGTCACATACTTCTCTACCTCCCAGTAGCATGAAGGATGCACCCAAAGCCCAGCCTGTATTCTTTTCATGGAGGACAGGTCGGTTCAGATTGCTTTGCTCACTTGACTATTGATGTCCAGAGAGTCTATGTCTTAATGAAACTTTGGTTCTCATTAAAACATGGGAGGTTCCTACAGAATGTGGATGAAGGAAATCGAGCTGTTTCGCTGTGTTGTTACTGTAGAGAATGGCTNCTGTATTCCGATGCCAATCACCAATGTCATTTCAGTATGTTGAAGGCTTGTTTTGCTTGCCTCCTTCCAACGCTTTTTTTTTCTTTTCTTTTTTTTTTCTCCTCCTTGTTTATGGCTCGTTGACCTGTCTAGGTTTCAAGCTTTCAATTTTGTTTATATATTGGATAGTGGAAGTCTAAGTCACTCTTTCCTTCCTGTTCTGAAGGCTCTCCAAAAAATCCACTTGGATACTCTCTCCTCAATTCCAGTTTGTGTGGGGGGGTATCTGTCTGGAGTGGCGCCTGGTTCTTACCTGTGCTTCAGGTGGTCTTGGCAAGCAAGGGCCCAACCTGAGCACCCGACACAAAAGACTCACTATGGCGCCAGAGCCGCTGCCAGCTGCAAGGATGAAGGGTGACCCTGCCCAGACAGCCACACCCTACAAGTGTTTAAGGTTTAGACCCAAGCAAGCAGGCCCATGGCACCCCTGCCACAAACCAGCGAATCAATTATCCAGCAACCCAAGAGTCAATCTATTCTAAGATCTACTTGTCTGGAGTGGCGTCGGGCTCTTACCTGTGCTTCAGGTGGTCTTGGCAAGCAAGGGCCCAACCTGATCACCCCTCACAAAGACTCACTATCTCTTTGCTTATGCCTTTAGAACATGTTAGAGGATGGGAGGCATTTGGTCTACCTGCTTATTAATCCAGCTAGCAGCCAGCCTCTAGAAGTGAGATACCATCCTAGACCAACTGGCCTCCCAGGACCTATTCACAAATGCATGAGGAACCCAGTCAGGTGCATCAAGCCTGAGTCAGCCCAGAGCATCCTGAGTGCTTCTCTAGAGAAGGCTTAGCCTATGTTACACTGGGACACTGCATTAGGTAATGAATACCAGTAAGTCTATTTCTCTTCAACGGTTTAGAACCAGCTTTCAATCATCACGTGTTTAGTCACTAAGAAGTGGGTATTCATGACTTGGAAGTATATAGCAGGAAAGAGGACATGTTAAGAAAAAAGATTATTTGTGGTAGCAAACTGAAGTGATAGATGAAAATATTGATACAAGAGTAAATTTTAAAGATAGAATATGCAGGGCTGGGGCAGGGATGCCTTGGTTGGTAAGGTGTTTGCCACATAGGTATGGGGACCTGATCTTGAACTTCAGAATCTACATAAAAATGTCAAGCTCAGTGATGAATGGAATGGTGGGGAGGTGGAGAGAGGAGGGTCCCTGTGGGTCAGTGAGCAGCCAGCCTAGCCAGATCAGTGAGCTCCAGGCCAGTGAGAGAGCCCATTTCATAAAATGAAGTTCATGAGAAATGATACCGAAGGGTGTTACACACACACACACACACACACACACAAACACACACACACATCTTCATGTGAACTTCTCTCTTCCTCTCAAACATGCACACACACATATACCCACATGCATGTACCCCAACACACATGCACCCCCACACATAAATATATATGTACACACATATTACACACACAAAGGAATATACAGACAATGGAATACATGGAGAATTAATGAATGAAGCTGCATGTATTCACAGAATAATATAATGGCTGACAAAAACTTGAATGGAAACTTGAAATATTTTTCTGTTAGATGTTGGGATTTTCTTAGTGCTTGGCTGTGTAATTGGATATTGTCATTTAATAAGTTTCACAGAAAAAGGTGATCATAGATTATTTGATAGTCAAAAAATAGATTTTATTAGTGATATATGATCTGTCAAAAGACAAAAATCAGAACAAATTGCCTTTTATCTATGATTCTAGAATTGGCCAGTGCCTGCATCCTATACAACAGAGTGAGCACTCGGGTGGCTGGTGACAGAGCAGGTGGATTTCAGTGCCCACATCCTACACAACAGAGTGAGCACTCTGATGGCCAATGACAGAACAGGTGGATTTCAGTGCCTGCATCCTACACAACAGAGTGAGCACTCAGATGGCCAGTGACAGAGCAGGTGGATTTCAGTGCCCGCATCCTATACAACAGTGCGAGCACTCGGGTGGCCAGTGACAGAGCAGGTGGATTCCAGTGCCCGCATCCTACACAACAGAGCGAGCACTCGGGTGGCCAGTGACAGAGCAGGTGGATTTCAGTGCCCGCATCCTATACAACAGTGCAAGCACTCGGGTGGCCAGTGACAGAGCAGGTGGATTTCAGTGCCCGCATCCTACACAACAGAGCGAGCACTCGGGTGGCCAGTGACAGAGCAGGTGGATTTCAGTGCCCGCATCCTACACAACAGAGTGAGCACTCGGGTGGCCAGTGACAGAGCAGGTGGATTCCAGTGCCCGCATCCTATACAACAGTGCGAGCACTCGGGTGGCCAGTGACAGAGCAGGTGGATTTCAGTGCCTGCATCCTATACAACAGTGCGAGAACTCGGGTGGCCAGTGACAGAGCAGGTGGATTTCAGTGCCCGCATCCTACACAACAGAGCGAGCACTCGGGTGGCCAGTGACAGAGCAGGTGGATTTCAGTGCCTGCATCCTATACAACAGTGCAAGCACTCGGGTGGCCAGTGACAGAGCAGGTGGATTTCAGTGCCCGCATCCTACACAACAGAGCGAGCACTCGGGTGGCCAGTGACAGAGCAGGTGGATTTCAGTGCCCGCATCCTACACAACAGAGCGAGCACTCGGGTGGCCAGTGACAGAGCAGGTGGATTTCAGTGCCCGCATCCTACACAATAGAGCGAGCACTCGAGTGGCCAGTGACAGAGCAGGTGGATTTCAGTGCCCGCATCCTATACAACAGAGTGAGCACTCGGGTGGCCAGTGACAGAGCAGGTGGATTTCAGTGCCCGCATCCTATACAACAGAGTGAGCACTCGGGTGGCCAGTGACAGAGCAAGTGGATTTCAGTGCCTGCATCCTATACAACAGTGCAAGCACTTGGGTGGCCAGTGACAGAGCAGGTGGATTTCAGTGCCCACATCCTATACAACAGAGCGAGCACTGGGATGGCCAGTGACAGAGCAGGTGGATTTTCTAAGGCTGTGTGAGGAACTAATAATAATTTTAAAAGTAGATTTTACAACATCGGGTCACTCCCGAGTGCTTTGCTCCTAAGGGTTAATGTGGGACACACTTCCTGTTACATGGACCATGTAGGCAGATCTTTCTGATTGTCCTGAATTCTGATCTGCTTGGGGGCTTAGCTTCTTCCTTACAGCCTTGGCTTCCTGGTGGGAGACAGCATGGTGACTCTAGTGTGCTTTGGGCTCAGTCTACATCAATGGGTTCCCATAACTTGGTGAAATGGAACACTTTGAATGTTTGATTTCAAAAATTTGGAGCAGGAAAGATGGCTGTGTGGGTGACACGCCTGGCAAGCAGGTGTGAGGGCCTGAGTTCGTATCTCCAGAATGAATGTAAAGCAGGAGCATGTCTATAATCCCAGCATTTCTACACCCAAGAGCAGCAGGGACAGGAGAACCCTGAAAAGCTCATGGGCCGGCTTGTCAGGGGTGCACAGTGGTGAACAGCCATGAGACCTCACCTCAAACAAACTGAAGGTAGAGGACAGACATATGACGTTGCCCTCTGATCTCCACAAGAAGGCCATGGCACACAGGTGACCACACACACACACATGAACATGTACACATACAGAAACTAAATATTTAAAAAATATTCATATGAAAAATAATATTTAAGTCTAATGAGTCACATAGCACTGGCAGCTCTTGGTGTTTGATATGCGACACATTATTCTGAACAGCTGGAGGTGCGTGCATTTATCTCAAGGATGTGAAACTAGCCTTATTTCAGCCAGGTTTGGGAAAGAGAAAAGGAAAGAAAACATTGCCTAGAATTTGGTCTGACTGTAGGATTTTCAGAAGCTTTATTTGGTACATTAACAATGTACTTGTTCCCTAGTTCTGTAGACTCAGAACTGTCTTACAGGGTATTATTTACTGCCGCTCTGTCAGTTCCCATGGGAACTGGAGTACCACAGGTCACGTGCTGAACCATTCTAACACATCCTGACACATCCTGAGTTCTGTACTACAGAGGCCTCCACAGAGCTTATAGCTGCATCCGTGTCCACTCCCAAGCTTCTTACACTGTGATGTGTATGTGTGTGTGCATGTGCGTGCGTGTGTGCACGTGTGTGTGCTTGTGCACGTGTGGAGACTAGCGATCAACATCTGAATGTCATGCTTCAGGAGTCATTCGTTTGTTCTTTGAGACAGAGTCTCTCACTCGGACTTGGGGCTCACCAATTCTACTACACTGACTCATCAGCAAGTCCAAGATCCACCTCTCTCTCTCTCTACTGCACTGGGATTACAGTGTACATCCCTACCCCCAACTTTTTTTGAGGGTGCCAGGCCTCAAACTCAGACTCCCATGCTTACTCAGCAAGCAGTATGGACAACTCTGCCCACCTTCAGGACTCTGACCACTTCTGTCAGGGTCCTTCACTCTAGGAAACAAGTCTTAACTGTACGTGCTTTCTTCTACTTCTGCTCTGTAGTCGGGTATGGGGACTGGTGGGTCTGCTGAGTGTAGTCAACTGTGTCTTCTATGCAGTCTTGCTTAGGCTGCAGTTTGGAAGGGAGATAGGACTCCTCCCTCTCTGCTGGTTTGCACTCTCACTCTGAGGCATGGGCTGGGTGCTTCCTGCCCAACTGCTGGACTGACTGGAGGCTGGCAAGTGTGACAAGAACTGAGGTTGGCAATGACTTTCTAGTGGGAGTGTAAATTGGTACAATGGCTTTGAAAAACAGTTTTGTCTAAGATGAAGATACGGATTGAAAGTACTACTATCTACCAATGAGTATGTACGGAGCAAACCTATGCCAGATACATCAGGATATACACAAAGGAATATTCACAGCAATTTTATTCACAGTGAGCAAAAACTGGCAACCATTTAAATATTTAACAATAGAATGGATATACCAAGTGTAGTATGTTCATACAATGAAACGCTATTCAGTAATGAGAAAGAGCTACAGTAACATACATGAATCTTATGTAATAAGGAAGCAGCAGGGAAAAAAAATTTTAAAAGGTTTAAGGTGACCCCCCCCCAAAAAAAAGTAGAACTGAGGTTGGCTTGTAAGGTGGGCTGAATCTTCTGTTCTTTCGTTATTGAAAAATGTGTCCCAGAGAGCATCTGGTCCAGAGTTGCAAGAGACCAAGTCTACAGCCCAGCTACCAGTGAGAGAGCACAATTGATGCTTAAAGAAAGTATGATTTGGAGGTTGTTTGTTACACAGCCCAAACTGTCTAATGTAAACCGTTAGATTGTTTCATATAGAACATAATCTGAGAAAGTCTGGTAAATCCCTTCAACACAACTATGACATAGCTGTTTTACAATTTTGAAATATATTGACAGTATTCTGTAGCCCTTGTAGGTATCCATTTTTTTCTGATTGTATAGTTTCTAATAAAATAACTATTTAGATTGCTCCTTGAAGGTTTCAGGAATGTGTAACTTTCAAAAAAGACAAAAACATACTTCCTATACAGAGTCAGAGCGAATGCATGCCGGCAGTTGGACCAATCCTTGACATGCAAAGCAGCAAGACAGGGAAAATGGTTCCAAGACCATATGAGAAACAGTTATTTCTAGACATTAGCAAGAAGGATCTTAAAATAAGACTGTTCAGCTATAAACAAAACTGGTTAGCTTTCTTCAGGGCAATAAACGAGAGCCTTTGAGGCCTTCTCTTTATTAGACTGTGGAGTAAATGGAAGCCAAGCGAATGACAGACAGCAAAGGCTGTTCACAGCTTGCAGTGGCAAAGGAGTAGCTACTGTCACTTAACAGTTTGGAACACGCTCAAGGACTGGTGGACGAGGGGAAAACAGCTCTCTGGGTGTGCCTTGATTGGAGGCAGTAGGGATGGAGAAGCTGTGGGTGGCCTATCTGGAAGTGAGACTTTCTCTGAGATTGGTTAGGGGCTGGTTGGCTGCAGTTAGGGGAGCTGTCAGTTATTGACCTAGCGCTAGGCACTGGGGTCAGATGTGAGGCTGTTGCCTGGTTTCCTGGATTGTTACTGGAGACAGGGGGTCTAGCTTCCTAGAAATCAGCCTGTCTGTCAGTCATAAGTAGGCTGCCTTCCAGGGCTGGCTACTTTAGATAATGGGTTGGCTTTCTGGGCTGATCTCTGCAGTGTGTGGGTCAGAGATTCTATTTTTATGTATGGTCTGGTAAATACACATTTGCATATTCAATCTCTTAGTAGAGAACCTTACACATGAACAGGAACTTTATAGTGTTTGGGCTCCATTCAAATGCATAGTGAGCCAAGAATATACTCCCAGGAAATAAATTAGATCGAATTCTAGGAGGACATTGAAAAGAACCTGATTCTTCTTTATGTTACTCCCAATTTTTGGATTAAAAAAAATAACAAAAACACAAAAACCTCTATGTATTAGGAAAGATTAAAAACAAGCAATTGCGAATAATTAGTATAATTCTGGAAAAAGTAGGAAGCGCACAAGACAGGGGCCCTTTAACCACTGCCGCACAAACCTAATCCAGGAGGAAAAGGCAGTGTTGAAAAAGTCCACTTTGGCCACAGGTTGAACATTTTAGCATCCGCTTTACCAAGAATAAAACATGTATTTCTAAGTCTTTGTCGCACTGACTCCTTTATCTATTTCTCAATTGCTTCTCAACTGGAGAGCCAGAGAGACAGATCGTGTCTATTTGTCAGCTCACACCTTAACATTAATTACTTCCTGCAAGATATCACTCAATAAACCCGATAGGTAGGATCTATATCACAGACTTTCTTGATCAATGAAACAAAAGACTAGACACACAAATCTCTTTTGATTCCAGATGCCTTGATTTTGCTGTTAGAGGAGCACCCAAGACAATCATTCTCAGCTTTGTAAGAACATATATTTTTTTAAACAAATTTCTCAAAAATTCCTTATATTAGTAAGTGGCTATTACTTACTAATTCATAGATGTAAATTTCTCTTTTCAACATCATATCAAATAGGAAGCCTCCAATGGCATCTTATGAGCTATAATACTGGTCATTACACATAACGTTGTTGACTAATCTCATCACTAACCAGCATTTCATTAAGACAGTGATATGGTATTTTTACTGTGAAAACATTTTTCAAAATATACTATTGACTTCAACATAAGTTTAAATAGCTGGTTTCGATCATGATAAAAAGGAAATTCATATTTACACTTCAAATTTTGTTTCTACTGTGCCTTTTCTTTTTTTTTCTTTATGAAAATTTGCGTTTTTATTATATTAAAATTTTGCAGTGGAGACACTAAAGATTTATTTCCGGAGCAAATGTATACACTAGCTGTACAGATTTCATATTTTTTATTTTGATTTTAGGGTTTCCATCCGAGGACTGGGAGAGTGTGCCTATCTGAATGACAACGGAATCAGAAGCGGCAGGGACTATCTACAAAGGAAATGGATTTGTAGCAAGCCTAACAGCTCCACCCTCCATTGCCCAGTAGGATCTGGTCTTCCATAAGGATTAAGACAAAGCATTCATGAGAGAGATAATGCATCTTGACTTGTTATCTACAGTTGCTGCTGAACTCTTGATCTACCCAGCAGAGATGAAAACTAGCCTGGAGGATTTAGGACAGCATGGACCATCCAGATTACCTAGGTGATTTGATAGGAGTTGGTTCTCATGTTTTAAACCTGAAGTACAAACACATCGGTATTAGTGAGCTCCATTTCTAGAACCAGATACAACTTCTCCTGCAAGAGTCCATCCTTGCAGTGAATGCATGGGACCATAACATTGAGTGGCTGCTGAAGCCATGGAAAGGATTGTAATCATCTTGGAGGAGGATGGGGGTTGATCTGTAGCCTCCAAAATTTGTGAACATGGTCAACAAGCATTCACAAAATTCAATTATCAACATGAAAGAAAATTTAGATAGCATTAACATTAATACACTTTACACTCTCTAATTTGATAAATTAGGCAAATTATCAAATTCTTTTACACCTTAGCTTTCAGTATTCTTTTAAAAATTATTTTAATTTTTTTTTATTTATGCTAATTATGACTTTTTTTTTAATTTAATTTTTTTTTTATTGATGCTTTGTGCATTTCGTACATCATTTTCCAATTCAGATCAGGCATTTTTCCCTTTCCCTTCCCCCCCACCCCCACCCCATCCCACATCATGTATTCTGCCATAACTGTCTTGCATCTACTGTGCCTTTTCAAGAGCCATTATTTAAGTGGTTTACCAATTTCTGTTGTGGCCAATCAACCTTCTTGTTGTCCACTAGGTGGCACTGCATCCCCACGTCGAAGGGCCAGGCATGATAACAATCTGATGACAAAAAAGTCTAAGTTGATACTGTCGGTCACATACTTCTCTACCTCCCAGTAGCATGAAGGATGCACCCAAAGCCCAGCCTGTATTCTTTTCATGGAGGACAGGTCGGTTCAGATTGCTTTGCTCACTTGACTGATTGATGTCCAGAGAGTCTTGTCTTAATAAATTTGGTTCTCATTAAACATGGCAGGTTCCTACAGAATTGGATGAAGGAAATCGATGCTGTTTCGCTGTGTTGTTACTGTCATAGAATGGAACTCAATGCCAAGACCAACTGACACGAAAATAAATGGGTCTCTCAGTCACGTGTTTCGCTTTTAATGACTCCATAGTGAACGATCACACGTTTGGTGACTATGGATTTTTTTCTAGTGGTCTAAGGCTGTATGTTACGGGAACTCAATGGTGCACTAAAAGGATGGTTTAGAATGTACAAATACAAAGAATAGTGGACTCCTGTCATGACCCCATATGAACAAAATTGATTGATTTGCTTATTTATTGTGGTACTGGGGATTGAACCTAGGGGTTTTGTACATGGTAGATATATGTATGTTCTGTTACTGAGTTATACCTCCCACAACCTCTCATGAGCAGGTATTTTAATACTTGTTCATGGTACAGTCTCAGTGGCATCCATGCTGTTAGTAACTATGGTTTTAAAACCACTTTGAATAGGAAAAATTCATAGCAGACTGAATTATATCTGATTGAGCAAAAGCTATGCTTGTCAAAAGATTCTCTAAAGTACACTGGTCTTGTAGGATTTGAGTCAATAACAGGAAAAGAATTTCATAGAATCCTCAGGGAAAACCAAGATCAAACACGGTGCTCGCTCTATGAGAATGCACAATTTTCTCAATATCTACGAAGACATATAACATCACTCAAGGCTTCTTTTTATTTTTTTGTTCTTAAATTTTTTTAAAAATATGTGGGGTATGTGTGTGCACATTAGTGCAGAGCTTTTGAAGGTTAGAAGAGTGTTGGATCCCCTGGGGCAGTATGAACCATCTGGAAATCAAACTCTGGTCCCAGGCAAGAGCAGTATGTTTTCATAGCCACTGAGTCATCTCTCTGGGCCTGTTTTTCATGTTCTTACAATAATTACAATTATTTAACAGCTTCTCTTGCCTGCCTAACAAGTTGATTTTAAAATGTGAAAGAAATTTCTTTTTATTTTACTTTTTTAGAAATTTCTAGATTACAATAAAAAAATACCTTGTCCCATAATCCCCTTCTACTCCATTTCCTTTACCTCATATACAGGTGTATGTACTAGATCAGGCACAGCATGAGAACACATGTTCATTTGCATGCTATCACATCAAAGGGCATCACCAGAGCTTAATTTTCCAGCTGTGTGCAGTGATGTGTGTATCTCTGCACATTTTAGAAAGTGTCAGACTTTGCAAGGCCATTGGAACACCCAATATTGCTATTAAACCCATGGTGACCGGAGCATGAAGTGTTTCCTCACATAGTGAAAGGGATCCTTTGGCCTGAGTTCCAAATCTATTGGTAAAGGATTGTCGAGAAAGATGGTTAGCCAACAGGAATTGAATGGGAGAACTGGGAGCTGCTGAAAGGTCAGAGTGAAATGATGCGGAGAGCCTATGAGGAAAACTATATAAGGAAAGAGAGACATAGAGAGCGAGAGCCAGGGCTGAAGGCCACTGTTGGAGAAGAAGAACCATGGTGTGCAAAAGAGGCAGGCTCCACCCTGTGGAAAGCAAGTTATTTAGGCTGAAAGGAGAATTCTCACCCTAATGTTTCTCTCAGTGGGTGAACAGCAGCAGGAAGAGGAAGCTTGATGAAATGGCCCTGGGTCTTAGAAGAGGCAAACCTCAGCCTGCTCAATAGAGACTTGACTGTACTGAATGTGGAGCCTCATGTCCCCCCAGAGAGGTTGCCAGGGATGCTCTGCCTTCTCACAGAGCTTCTGATTTGTCTGTGGAGTTGTGTCCTGGGTTTTGCCAATACCTTCTTCTCATTACACACTTCCTCACCTCTTGTCACAGATTTCTAGTGTTCTTCACAAGCCTGCAGAGAAGGCTGGAGGAGGAGTGTGACAAAAGGGAAATCACAGTATTTCCCTGAGAGAACCTCTCAAAGCATGGTCCTGAGTTGCATCAGGAAGACTTAAGATGTGGCCCGAGTCTTCTGCCAGATGCCATGGACGACGAGTGATCCATATCATTGTTCATGTGTGTAGAGTCCATTTCACCAGCCTGAGATAAAAACTAAAATCACTGTAAAAGTCGTTCCTTGATGTTATAGTATATGGACAGAAACTTGGACAAATCATAAACATCAATCCTGATGAACTTGATGTAATTTGTACCATTTCAACCAAGTCTCAGTCAAGAGCCCAGTCATTATTGGGGCCCCAGTACCTGCAACCAGGTCCTCCATATCAGAGTTCTCTAGAGGAACAGAACCAACAGAATATATTGGTATCACTTCTGTCATCTGCATCTATACCTATTTGGACTTTTATATTATATTAATTAAAAGTTTTATTGATTCATTTTTATTTTTATGTGCATGAGTGTATTGCCTGCATGCATATAAGTGCACCTGTGTTGTCCAATGCCCACAGAGATCAGGAGAGAGCATAAGCTCCTATAGAACTGGAGTTATACATGGTTGTTAGCAACCATGTGGGTCCTGGGAACTAAACTTGGGTTTTCTGCAAGAGCAGCCAGTGTTCTTAACCACTAAGCCATCTCTCCAGCCCTCATTTTACATTAATTAAAAGGGATTTACTAGAACGGCTTCTAACTGATAGAGACTAGGGAGCCCAACAATGGCAGTCTTCATTCTGTAAGAGGCTATAGAGGCAGAGAACCCAGTAGAGAACTCAGCCCATGGAGCTGTGTACCTCAATTCCAACCTGGTACTGAGGGCTTGGAGAGTTCCTGGAGGTTCACTGGTTTTCAGTCCACATTGGAAGGCTGAAGGAGCTGGAGTCTGATGTGAAGGAGGGAGGAAGGGCTGCCACAGAGCTCTCACGCAGAAGTGGAGGTGGAAGGCAGGTGGCACCAATGTTTCTTCCTATCTTCCTCTCTACCTGGGAGCAGCCGAAGGTATTGCCCACTCTGGGGGAAGGTTCTCCCCCATCACTTAATCCTTCCTGGAAATATCTTCACAGATCTGCCCAGAGGTGAAGCTCTTTCTTGATTCCAAACCAACCAAGGTGTCATCACAATCCTTCTGTGCTCATCACTGCCCGCTAGGTGTGAGCACTGCCCAGCTTCGATCGGTGTGGCTTGGTTTTACCTGGTTTTGCACAGGGAAATTAAAATTTTTAACATGTACTCCTTTGTATATGATTTCTTTCCCCAATATTATGTTTGTGAGGATGGTTCATATTGTAATTGTAGATTGTCCCTTCCCATCAGTGGAGAGAATTGTCATCATGCAATCTTTATCCACTGTTCTGTCCATCTCGTGGCTTTAAGCACACCACAGAAGTTTTCATTTGTGACTGGAATAATGCTGATAGGTCATTCTTGCAATATGAGGACTGGAGACTGAATGGCAGGTGGTCACATCCCTTTACGTGTTCAAATCTCTTGATACAGAACTGACAGGATCTGACTGACAGATGAATTGATAAAGAAAATGTGGGGAGACTTGAGTGCGCCTTGAGGACCACCTGAAGCACAGGTAGGAGCCAGGTGCTTCTGCCAGGCAAATTCTAGGATAGATCTATCCTGGGTTGATTTGTTGGTTTTGATTGATTGTTTGTTTGATTAATTGATTGATTGATTGATTAATTGATCTGTTGGTTTGTTGGATAGCTAAATCTTTGTCTTGAGTGGCTGGTGGGGTGGAGTCACCAGTCAATTTGGCTGGTGACCAGTCACCAATCAATTTGATTAATTGATGATTTGTTTGATTTAATTGATCTGTTGGTTTGTTGGGATTAGCTAAATCTTTGTCTTGAGTGGGTGGGTGGGGTGGAGTCACCCTGCTAGCTGGATTAAAGGTGGGCCTTTTAAATCATTGTCTGGTGTGTGTGGCTGTCGGGGCAGAGTTGCCTTTCTAGCTGGTATTAAAAGTGGAGGCCCTGTTGTCACTGCGAGACTTGAGTGAACAGTTGCTTAAATCAGGGACTTCCCAGGAACCAACCTGAAGCACAGAGTACTGACTGGGGCACTGGCTAATCAAGCATATCCCCCTCGCCCCACCCCCCCACCCCACCAACTGGAATTGCTGAGAGAGTGGCCAAGTTTGGGATTTTTTGAGAACCTTCAGAACAGAAATGGAAGAGTGAATTAGACTTACAACTATATAAACAAATTGAAAGTCCCTAGGGAAACTTAAGCATGTCAACACTCCATAACAAGGAGAAAAAGAATGATCTGAAGAAGCCAAGCAAAGCAATCCTTCACATTAAGAAAATGGATTTATTATCTCATCTGTAACACAGGCAAACCCACATGGCCAGTTACACAAAGATACGAACATGGGAAAGTTGCAGGATAATTCACACCAAGCTCTACCAATCCTGGAGGAGATACCTACAGGTTGGAGGTCGCCAGCTTGGAGGTGACCCAAAACGATCCAGAGGAACAATTGTGGACCTATTCAGAGAAATTAAAGAAGAATGAATAACAGTCAGAGAACTAAGGAAAAGAGAATGAAAAACCAAGACGGAACTAGAGGGAAAGCATGACAAACTCGGAAGGAAATAGAGAAAATACAAACCTCCAAAAAGAACTAGAGGAGAGAATAACAAACTCTGGAAGGAAGTGAAAAGATCCCATGTTGAAAATGATAAGGAAACCAACCAGGGTGCAAAGAGCTGCAGGAATAGTTTGAGAAGCTCCAAAAGAAGTGGAAATAATAAAAAAATTCATAGGATGAAATGAAAAGGAAATAGACACTCATCCATCAAGAAAAAGGAAGCAGAACAAAGAAGACCAAAGACTTGGAAGATAACATTAAACAACTAGAAAAACCACAATAAAGATATGAGAAATGAAAAAATACACAATAGTAGAAAAACCAGGAATTGTGATTGTGGGACATTATGAAAAGACAAAACCTCCGCATCATAGGAAATTAGAGGAAAAGAATCACCCAAAAGAGATATATTGATCAAATCTTCAACAGAATAATAATGAAAATTTCCCCAAACTAAAAGAAAAACCCATGCAATAAAGAACAAACCAGAACTCTAACTGACAAATCAATAAAAGAAATTCCCCACATAGTTAAATTCCCCACATAGTTAAAATGCTAGACGCCAAAACAAAGACAAAATTCAAAGCCACAAAGAAATCAACAAGTTACATATAAGGGGAAACCTAGAAGAATTACAGCTGACTTCTCAGGCCATGCCAAACTATAAAGCAAGAAGAATGTGGAGCAAGCATTCCCAGTGTTAAATGACAATAGAATGCCAACCCAGGTTACTATAATCAACACCAGCAAAAATGTCAATTATGTTGAAGAGAGAGAAAAAAATTTCCAACAAACCAATTGAAAAAAAAAAAAAGTAATACTGTCTGGGGGGGAGACGATGGCCTAACTGAAGGTAGAGAGCGCGCGACCTGGCTCTTGCAAGAAGGACCTGAGGATTAATCCTCGCAACCCACATGGTGGCGAGAACCATCTGAAACTCCAATTCCAGGAGAACGTCCATGTTTCCAGGGGAATCCAACAGCACCCCTCTTCTGACCGGTCCACTGGCATTGCACAACTAGGGTGCACAAACGTGCATGCAGCACAGTAACTTCATACACATACAGAATGAAAATAAAAATTAATAAAAAAAATTGAAATAAAAAAAAGAAACAAAAAAAAAAAAAAAAAAAAAAAAAAAAAAAAAATGCTGGAAAAACAAACGTACAGACGAATTGAATTATTCAGGACAAGGGACACTATAAGGGCACCTGAACAGAGAAATTAAGTAATAAGCTAACTGTCCGAGAAAGTAGAAAACCTAGACAAAACCACAAATTGATGATAAGTGTGAAGGAACCAACACATCTGTCAGTTATAACCTTAATGATATTCAATGGACATAAACTTCTCAATCAACAGGACATTGACTGGGAGTTGATTAGGAACAGAACACATTGAATATGCAAGCCCTACAATAAATGCATCTTACCTTCAAGGATAAGGTACCGGACGCACTTAAAGTGACAAGGAGTTGAGAATAAGATATTCTCAAGCAATGTTACCAAAAGAAAAGGAGGTGTTGCTATTTTAATTTCAGACAAATTAGGCTTCAAAGTAAAATAATAAAGAAGGACAAAGAGAGGCCGCATTACTCATCTTATCAAAGAAGCAATTTGATTTCATCAGATCATATGAATACATTCACTAAAACTCCTGGTGCACCAAGACTGTGATAAAGACAAATTCTTCAAACCTCAAGGCACAGATTTACCCCAGCACACTAATAGTAGAGGGATTCAATACGCCCACTAAGTCACTTTGGGCAGATCAAACAGGGAAAAGAATAACAAAGATGAGAGAGATATGATGAACGGCATTATTTACACCAAATGGAACTCAAGACATCTACTGAATATATTCCATCACTCAATCATACAAGAGAATAACACTTTCTATCTTACTACACCACCAGCCGAGACATTCTTCACAAAGAACCAGCCGACTGGAGACATGGAAAAAAATTCAACAAATACAAAAAGATTTAAACGAATTTCATGCATTCTATCAGACCACGGGTGCCAATAAAGCTAATATCCGAATACCAGGATAAGCCTTGATAATACAACCTACAATGAACACAGTGGAGAGACTAAACAACACCTCTTGAATAATGAAATGGACAAGAAAATAAAGAAAGACAATATAAGACATCCGTAACTGCAATGACAATGATAATACCAACACACGAAATCCTATGGGACCCTTAAAAGCAGTCTTAAGAGGGAAGTTATAGCCCTGAATGCCTACAGTCAAAAAAACAGAAAGGCAACAAGTGAATGATCTAACACTGCAGCTAAATACTGAAGAATGAGACAAGAACAAAAAACCCCTAACACAGCAGACAGGAGGAAATAACAAATACTAGAGCAGAAATCAATGAAATAGAAACAAAGAAAACCATACAAAAAAAAAAAATCAATGAAACCAAAAGTTGTTCTTGATGAGAAATAAACAAGATAGACAGACCTCTAAGCCCATATAAGCCAAAAGAAAGAAGCGAACACACCCCAATCAATCAATCTGTGGATGAAAAGGGGAAATATCACACGATAGACAATGAAAGATCCAGATCGATCATATGGGAATAACTTCCAACACCTAATATGCTACTAAGTTTGAAAACCCTAGAAGGAAATGAATGAATTATTCTGAAATCCGGTAAACAAACAAAGCTCAACCAAAAGAGATTGACACTTAAACAGAACCCATAATAATATGAAAGAATTGAAGATGTGAATTAAGAAACCTCCTAACTAAAATTGAAGATGTAAAAACGAAACCTTCCTAAACTAAAGGAAAGCCCACTCATGATGTGGATAGAAAAATGGGGTACATTTATCGGCAAGGGACTATTTTATGCAGCAGTAAAATAAAGACAAATCCAGTGAACTTTGTAGATAAATGGATGGTGAACAGAAATTATTTGTTTAAGGTCAAGTAACGACAGTCCCAAGAAAAACAAAATGAAGGGGTATCCCGTCATCTGTGGATTCTATGCACAATATCCTAGTTGTAAGTATTCCGTTGTTGGGAGTGAACATATTAGGAAAGGATGGAAAATGGAAGAGACAACTCCAACAACAGAAAAAGACTGCTCAAAGAATCTGACTGATGGTGAATCTGCTAGAGGTGGGGGGGTTTGGGAGGGGGACAAAGTCTAGGTCTAGATTCGATTTGTAACATAATCTTGTACAAAAAAATATAAAACAATAAATTAACAAGATATGGATATATATGTATATATATATATATGTAATATATATATATATGTAATATATATATATATATATAATGGAGTTTTTTATTCAGCTGCAAAGATGAATAAAATTATTCCTTATATAGGAAAATGGATGAAAGTTGAGTTTATAAATCAAAGTTTATTAGTTAAATAAGCCATTTTCAGAATTATTTTTCATATATGGATCATATATGTGTATATCTGGGTATGTTTATATATGTATATTATATATACATATAAAATCAGTGCATGAAATACTTGAATGAAACTCATCACCATGTATAATAAATATACAATAAATAGCATGGTGGTGTTAGTAGTTGATTTCGGTGTTGTGATGGCGATGGTGGTAGGGGTAGCGATGGTAATGGCTGCTGCTGCTGCTGCTGCTGCTGTTGCTGCTATTGTTGCTGCTGCTGTTGCTGCTGTTGCTGTTGCTGTTGCTGTTGCTGCTGCTGTTGCTGTTGCTGCTTTTGCTGCTGTTGCTGCTACTGTTGCTGTTGCTGCTGCTGCTGCTGCTGTTGCTGCTGTTGCTGTTGTTGCTGCTGGCCGTAGGGTTTAAGTGCATTTGTGCTCTCTTTTTCTTCAGAATGATTCAAAATAAATGCAACAAAATACAAATGTGTCTTAAATGTTGGCAGTGATTACCTGGAGGGGGAGAGGATTTGGGAGGGGGGCATACTATTTTCTGAACACATGTTTGAAAATTTTTCATAATTTCAAATTTACTAAGTATAAGTTTTTTCCATATGAACAGCTCAAATTCTAAATTGAAAATGAATAACGTGGAACTAGACAGGATGAGCAGGCTCCAGTGGATAAACTTACACCAAGGGACATCCGAGCACACAAACTTGACTGGCCCTAACATATAGGGCAGAATGCCTGCAACCCTGTGGGTGGGCTGTGGAGAGGGTGAGGATAAGGAGAGGAGTCTAAATATGATTAAGATATATTGTTTGAAATCCACAAAAAAATTCAATAAAAAATACCGTAAAATAGAGAAAATGTAACGTCGAAAAAGCAAGAAGCATGGGTGGTGGTGCACACCTGTAATTGTTATGCCCAGATTATGGAGACCCCCAAAAGACCACTATGATGCAGGGCTCTGATGCAAGCACAAAGAGTCTTTATTCAAGCTTGAGCTCGGGCTGCAATCCTGTCCAACTCAGCAGAGAGGACAGAGTAGCCCTGGTCTAGGTGAGTTGGGGTTTTTAAAGGGGAAAGCTGCAAATGGGGAATTTTCCAGTTTTGACATTTTGTTATTGGTTCATAGCGACTGAGGAAGCATAATTTTTAAACTGATAGGTTGGGGCCACCTGGCAGCTTGGTGGCACCATGGGGGGGATCTTTTACTCAGAGTACATCCTGGCAGAGGAACAAACATGCTTTTTTTTAACCTTTGGTCCTTCCGTGCTAGCTATTTTCAACATCTTGAGATATTCTGTGGGTTTTCCTGGAATATGAGGGTGGGGGGCTGTTTCTCGGAAATGGTGTATTTCCACAAAATGGAGTCTAGTAAAAATGGAGTGTATCTTGTTCCCTTATAACTGGTCCCTCTTTACATTCCCCCATTCCTGTGGGTACCCTAGGGTCTCTAGGGTAAAAATAGAGTGTATATTGTTCCCTTATAGCTGGTCCCTTTTTACATTCCCCCATTCCTGTGGGTACCCTATTGGTCTCTAGGACCAATCTTGGTCTGTTTATTTTAAGATATTTAGTCTATTTGGATGACATTATCATATGGCTTCCTGTCCGAATAATTATTATTTATACCATTTTGGTCAAGTTTGAGGTGGTCCAACCTGAGAACCATCAGTTGTATGGCTCCTAATTGTTCTTTCATGAAGACCACCAGTTGGTTTAGGATGCAAGGCCCTAGGGTGAGTATCAATAAAATGATAAGCAGGGGGCCTATCAGGGTGGATATTAAGGTGGTTAGCACGGTGAGCGGTTGAATAAGGACTCGAACCAGCCTTGCTTCTGTTCCCTTTCTCTTTCTTTTTGCTCTTCCTTCCCTTAGTTTTGCCATGGAATCCTTTACTATACCTGAATGGTCTATGTAAAAACAGCATTCCTCTCCAAGTGCTGCACATACCCCTCCTTGCTGAAGTCCAAGCCTCATCTGTTCTGTAGCACAACCTCAGCCAGGGGGGAGAGCGATTTCTGGAGGTAGGAAATGGGAGTCTCCAACCTTTCAAGGTCCATATCTATGGCTGCCCTTAAGCTGCTATAATGCTGACCTTGAGTTGCTAGGGATGCGATTCCAGTGCCGGGTCCTACTAGGCCTAACCCTAGTAGTATACTGAGGGTGATAGTTGTTACTGGCTCTCGTTTCACTCTGCCCGAAGTTGTCAGTTGATATGGCAATGCAAATTCTTCCTCTGAGTGATAGATAAATTGGGGGATTAATTGCACCAGTACACAGTATCCCCAAGAGTGGTTAAGAACTGTAGAGTGGACGCAGATTGTGAAGCCAGTAGAGCAGGACCACCAGGCATGGGGAGGGGCCATAATATATTTGTCTGCTTCTGCTATTTCTACAGCTTCATTACAGAGGACCCTGGGTACCTTGGCAGAGGGAACTTTAATACATAGTCCCATCCCTGTTACCTGCTGGAGTGCTAAGCCTCACCCCTGTCCTAAATTTTTTCCACATGAGGTAACTTCTGATGACCCGCAAAAGATGACTATCTTTCCTTTCTTAACATTCACAGATAGGACATGAGCCTTAGTTTTTACATCCTTAAATTGGGCTAAGACTAAGTCCAAAGGGGAAGAAGCAGTCTGTCCCATAATATACGTCAAAGTCTAATAAACACCGAGAACAATTAACATGAGACACAAAACAGACAGACCCACACTCAGGCCACAGTGTTACCGAAGACGCAGAAAAATCCAAGTGCTTGGTTTTGGAGATTGGCAGCTGCTGAAAATGAAAGCGCCTTGGAGTGGAGACCAAATGGCAACAAGACTCTCCGTTCCACACTAAAAACTTTATCTGCTGGGCAGGCGCCTCATCTGCCTCCACATTAAAAAAACTTTATCTGCTAGGCAGGTGCCTCATCCGTCCCCACGTCAGAAATGTCTCCCTGAGCTTTGGCCCTCCAGTGTGTCCGCTATAGGCCACTTATAGCTGCAGTTTTCCGCTGCCTAGAGGTCTGATTGAAAGCAAAAGCACAGAGAAGACAAAGGACAAAGGACAAGGCTGAGACACTTACTGGCCAGTATTAGACTCTTCGGGGTCCTGAGGGTCTGGGCGGATCCCAGACGAGCCCCCATATCTTATGCCCTGATCACGGAGACTCCCAAAAGACCACCAGGACATGAGGCTCCGATGCAAGAACAAAGAGTCTTTATTCAAGCTTGAGCTCGGGCTGCAATCCTGTCGGACACAGTGGAGAGGAAAGAGCAGCCCTGGTCTTGGGGAGTTGGGGTTTTTAAAGGGAAAAACTGCAAATGGGGACTTTTCCAGTTTTGGCATTTTGTTATTGGTTCATAGTGACTGAGGAAGCATAATTTTTAAACTGATAGGTTGGGGCAACCTGGCGGCTTGTTGGTACCATGACAGGGGCAGGGGGGATCTTTTACTGAGTACATCCTGGAGAAACAAGTGTGGCAATGCTGGAGACTACTTCTGTGCCTCCTGGTACAGCTATTCCTTCATAATAAGGAGGTTGAGTTGCTGAGTTGTAGCAAAGCCAGAAAGATTGGGTTAATTCTGGTTTTGTGGTGTTCAATATGTGATAGGATTTGTCTAATAAATCAAACAGGGGATCCAGGGTTTTACTTGGGGCTGAGGTTCCCATGGATTTGGGTGAAGCATGGTTAAAAAGGGGTGGACTAGTGGGGGGACTTTTCTTTACTGGGAGGTCAGGAATGTTGGTGTTTCCTTTAATCACTTTGTTTGGCCTTATCACTGGTCCCTCTTTACATAATCCCAGCAATGTGGGAGGCTGAAGCAGCAAGATGAATTCAGGGCCAGCCTAGGCTATAGAGTAGTTCAAAGTCAGCCTGGGCCACTTATCGAGACCCTATATCAAAATGAAAGTATAAAGAAGGAAGGAGACCGACATGCAAATCATAGCTTATTATTGCTGTTTCCAGTCTGGGGGAACAATTGGTATGTGTGAGTGTTTTAGAGACACAGCACACACACTGTTTGTGTTCTTGCTCATTTTTGTAATGTTTAAAAAGATCTGGAGCCAGACATAGTGGCTTGTACATTATACCAGAACAAGAAAGGCAGAGGCAGGCAAATCTCTGTGAGATAAAAGCTAGTCTGGTCTGTATAGTGAGCTCCAGGCCAACTGGGGCTACACAGAGACCCTGTCTCAAAAACAAAAAAGCTAAACAGAACAAAACAACAACACACACAACCCCCCCCCAAAAAAACCCCTTCCAAAACACTAAATAAAAAAGAACTGATGGGGCTGGAGAGATGGCCTAGCGGTTAAGAGTGCCAACCGCTCTTACAGAGGACCCGGGTTTGATCCCCAGCACCCACATGGTGGCTGAGAACCATCTGAAACTCCAATTCCAGGAGAACTCCATTTCCAGGGGAATCCGACACCCTCTTCTGACTTCCGCAGCATTGCACGACACGGGTGCACAAACTTGCATGCAGACAATACATTCATACACATACAGAAATAAATAAAATAAAATAAAGAACTGAAATACACCATTGCAGCATAAAACTTATTTTGAGCTGAGGATATTCATGAATCAACACAGGCAGAAAGAGGCCATGTCTGATACTTTACTCCTATGTTGGCCTTGACTGTCTGAAAAAAGTAGATACTTCTTCCAAAAGGAAAGTATAACCAGAAATAAATAACCAGTAAGGCCTGAGAAATTGTACTTCAAATATAAAACTTGAGATCTTAGTAAAAAGACAAAAAATAAAAAAATAAATAAATAAAAAGAGCACAGTCATTTTGCCCATCTTACTGGCAAGTGCAGCTACCCTGAGGCTGCCACTGCTTTTGCCATTGTTCGAAGACAAGAGACACAGCTTTTCAACCTTCCAGTATGGACTGAAGACTCATGTTTCTCCAAGAATCCTCCAAACCTTCAGCACCAGATGGGACTGCTGAGACAGCTAGCTTGTGAACTGAGCTGCTACTGGGGTTTCAACCTCTTCAGAGTATAGACTGCCACCATTGGACTACCCAGGTTGTATCATGGAGATCAGTACAGGAAGACCAAGCAGTATGAGGGGTTACTGGACCTCATTTGGTGACCATGGGAAGGGAAAACCCCAGTGTGGAGCACAAGGGCAGGACTGATGGTTGTTTGGGCTTGCAAAGGAGGGCTTTCAAACATGACATATTTCAGCTTAATAAAGAAAAAATATCATAAGCTGAAGATGCTAAAACCTATGATATATGTGGCATGCATATATGCATATTTTGGAGTGATGCAAATTGGAAGGAATAACAACAACAAAAGACTAGGTCAAAGAACTGACTGAATTGGTGAACTTCTGCTCAAAACAGTAAATTTCTGCATTGAAAATTTTAAAAGAGACTGTGAAAAAGATGAAAAGCATGTTTAGGAGAATGCATGAGCTCTGGTGGGGTTCAGGGGCAAGGAAGGAGAAATGGGTCTAGACTTTATTGGAAATTTTGTATGAAATGCACAAAGCTTCAATAAAAATTGGCTTTGAAGAAAAAAAAAGTAGATACTTCTAAAAAGATTGAGCTGCCCTAGATCCTCTGAAGAGAGGTGTCTTCCTCTTGGAGTTAGAGGTAAAAGGTGGTGCTGGAATGAGAAGTTGTATCAGCAAACACTGTCTCAACAGGATCCTAATGGTCCTGTCTACCTTCTTAAGAACCTATTTTTCTCTCCCTAAAGTCATTAATTTTTCCACAGGTGCTTTTCTCTCTCTCTCCTCCTAAGATGGCATGGAAGTCCCGAAGTCCAGCTGCTTCATTGAGCCACATTTGCTGTGACCTTCTGATTACCTTTGTGAATAAACTTCGGATTTTTTCCTATTAATCTGTCCTTTGTCAGTTTAATGTGCAGGTCTCCAACTGTAAAGTAAGAGAAAGTTGAGGAAAAGTTTTTCTTCTCTGACATTATTTCCTTAATTTTTACCTCATATTTCAAGTGCGTAAACAAAGGGTGAGAAGAAGCATAGACTACGGTCTAAAAAGGTACAAAAATCTGGGTCTGTCACTAACGGCTGCTTGTCAAGGTAACTGCTTCCATTCCCTACAGGCCTGTTGCCCTGCGGCACCTGGAGGTTTCCTCCCCTGTCTTTCTGTCTTGCTCATACTTCCTGCCCTCTCGGGCATTGACTTTGGGGTTGAAGGGATGGCTGGGTTGATCAAGTGCTTGCCATGAGGACCTGAATGAACCCACACGAAGTATCCAGGTGTTGTGGTACTTGCTGTTCATCCCAGTGCAGGGAGAGTGAAGACAGCTGGATCACTAAGGGCTCCCCAGCCAGCCAGCCGAGCTTCATGGTGAGTTCCAGGACAGTGTCTATGGAAACAAGGTGGATCACCAAGGGCTCCCTGGCCAGCCAGCCGAGCTTCTTTAGTGAGTTCCAGGACAGCGTCTATGGAAACAAGGTGGATCACGAAGTGCTCCCCGGCCAGCCAGCCGAGCTTCCTTGGTGAGTTCCAGGACAGCGTCTATGGAAACAAGGTGGGCAGTGGCTGGAGAGATGGCTCGGTGGCTAAAAGCACTGTCTGCTCTTGCTGAGCACCTGGTTTGATTCCCAGAACACACATAGTGGCTAACAACCATTGGTAACTCCAGTTCCGGGAAATCTAATGCCCTCTTCTGACCTCCTTGGGGATTGCATGGCACGGGTGTACTTAGATACATTCAGGCGATATGCTCACACACATAAAACTAAAAATAGGGGCTGGAGAGATAGCCTAGTGGTTAAGAGCACCGACTGCTCTTGCAGAGGACCCGGGTTCGATCCCCAGCACCCACATGGCAGCTAAGAACTGTCTGTAACTCCAATTCCAGGAGATCTCCAGTTCCAGGGGAATCCGAGACCCTCTTCTGACCTCCGTGGCATTGCACAACATGGGTGCACAAACATACATGCAGACAGTACATTCAAACACATACAAAAATGAATAAAATTAAAAAAAAAAAACTAAAAATAATAAATATTTTTAAAAACCAAGGTGGGCGAAATCTGAGGAAGGACACTGAAGGCTGACCTTTCCACATGTGTGTGCACTCATGTCACCCGAAAATAAACAGGCAGACATTACCACTCCCTGCACACACTGGACTTTGTCTGTAGGAGTTCCAAACTGCTGTGCTATTCAGAAGAGGTTGAAAAGAAGCCCCACAGGCCCTACTGAGGGACTGCATTTACAGTTCTTCAGTTCTGGTGGGAAACAGTTGCACTGGTTTCCTGAAGGCCTGTGCTGCTTACACGTCTTGCTTGAGTCTCTAATAATTTGCATCAAGAAACCTGCTTCTTAAATTGTAACAACCTAATGATTGTAAATGATTCTTAAGTCTGTCTAATGATGAGGCTAGGATATGAATGGATACAGCAGGGGAACACTGGTGATGTAGCGGAAGAAACCATGGCTACAATAACGGAGTTAAAACTAAGCTTTCAGCCAGCTTCAGCTTCCTGTCAGCCCTGCTCATCCTGTCTGCGGATGTCCTGCTTCACCTGAGTGCAGTGTTCCAACCTTATGTCTGGGGCTTCTTCAAGTGTGGTTGCTTTCTGGAATCACCGTCCCACCTGGCAATGAGGCTGTCCCTTACCCTCTTCCCCTAGCAGTGCTTCTCAAACTGTAATGTGACATAGATCACGTAATGTATGTAAAACCTACATTCACATGACAGGTCTGCCCTGGAGTCCAGGATGCTGCACTCTCAACTTTTTCCAGATGATGAGGAGATATCTGGTCCACACCTGGCCCTAATAGCACCCACTGAATTTAAAAAAAAGACAACTTCTGAGTGTTAGTTGTCCCTTCCCATACTTCCTCCTCTACCCTTGCCCTTCCTTAAAAGACATATGGAAACCTAGTACTGAAGAAGCTTCCCGAAATATATACATGTGCACATATAAAAAGAGACTAAATGGAGTTACCTGTATATGAGGAACAGTAACCCTCTTAGACACCATAGGCTATCAAAGGAAAAGCACCATGCTGGGAATGGATTACCTCTTATTAGGGAGCTGTGGGCTAGTGAGTTTCCTTAGACACTGAAACATTAAGGCTATTGCCATTTCTCTTGGTTACCCTCTGGTGCTTGATGGCAAGATCTTACTGCTGAAGATATCACATACCTGAACATGGAGAAATTGAGCTGGTACTGAGCTGGCTCGCTTTCATAGAGCCTGAGGGTGCTTTGCATACTACCAGAAGGGAAAGTAATCATCATTCTTATGCAGCTGTGAACCCTGAGAGCTACAATAATGACTGGAAAGATATGTCCGCCAATCCAATAGTGGCATGAGTGGTATGGGATTAAGGAATCACTCTCTGATTGGATTTAAGGACTTCTCCACAAGGTGGAGGCCATGCCAGGCATCTTTTGGGGGGCCGAGAATCTGTGGCTAGACAGGTTATATGCCCTGGGTGGGGGGAACCTACTACTATGATTCTGTTAAGTAGACATACTATTAAACTGACTCCTAATCTCAAAAAAGAATGCATCTGTTGAGCATTTGTGATATCCCAAGCATGGATAACACACTTAATATGGTTTGAGACAGAGTTTTCCCAGAAAGAAGGAGGATATGGTCTCAGTTATTCTGCATCCTTGATTCTTACCAATATCTGACATTCCTTTGTAGTGCAGGCATTTTAGAAGAAAAGGGAAAAATACCCTATTTTATTATGTTTAATATCTGGGGTTCATGAATTAAATTGACAAACAAAAGATTAATAGGAGGCAAAGCATATACATTTTATTTCATTTTGCATGCATGAGAGCTGTGTGCACATGGGAGAAAGGAAATGAAACCCAAAGACTTGTCCTCAGAAGATTATATATCTGTTTAACAAAGGGCAGTAAATTATGGAGAAGTTATTAGCAAAAGGCAAGTTGGGCTTTCAGAAGCAGTAAATTGTGATGCATAATGCTGGGAAATTAAAGAAAGATGAGGGCGATTTTAGGAAGGATTCTTGGTGAAGACTCACCTTAGAGCTGGGTATTTCATCCTCCTGCCCAAGGCAATTCCACAAAGAAGGGATTTACAGTGATCTTTATTTCTGTTCCTGATTTTAGTAAGATGAAGGAAGCTCTGAGAAATTCTTTCACTGGGTTTTCTTTTAAAAAATATTTTATTTATTGTCTTTATTTTATGTGTATAAGTGTATTGCATGCATGTATGTAAGTGCACCTGTGTCATGCAATGCCCATGCAAGCCAGAAGAGGGTGTCGGAGGTCCTGGGACTGGAGTTATGGATGGTTGTTAGCCATCATATGGATGCTGGGAGTCAAACCTATAACTTCTGTAGGAGCATCCAGTGCTTAACTGCTGAGCCATCTCTCCAGCTCCAGGATTTTCAACTGACATATTTTCAGCATTCAAAAAATGTTTAGTAGAAAAATGACAATGAGGAAGTTCCTCATCAACAAACCAGGGAAGTAGATACCAACTCAGATTCTCAAGGCAGGGTCTTTGAGACCTGGTCTCAAAAGACCAGGTCTTTTGACCTGCATAGATGACACATGGTTAGAGTGGACAGGGCAAGTGATCAAGGTATAGAGTATGATGTGGTCAGAACACATGGACCCATACTGCAAGCCTCATGGAAAAGTGCATCATTAAATTTGGAAGAGTGACTTTTCAAAAAAAGTTTGGCACTTTGTTTCCCTCCCTAGGCGCCACAATTTTCCTTCTGCTTGTGTGTGTGTGTGTGTGTGTGTGTGTGTGTGTGTGTACACACACATGTTCATGTATATGTCCAGGCCCACATGCAAGTGTATACCTGAGGCTGATGTTAATAATTTTCCTTCTTTCTCTGTGAAATCACCATGTTGGCTGGGACTCTGTGCACACACCCTGAAAACTGGACAGTTTTCGAGACTTTCATTGCTGCTCAGTACAGTGAGGCTCAGGTCCGTGTGCTCTCCATACCACCCCACTTCGACTTTGGCTAAACCAACTGCACCCCTGAATTTCTCCACAAATTTCCTGAAGACAAGGTTCCAGCATTTGAAGGCAGGATGGATTCTGTGTGTTTGAGAACAATGCCATCGCCTACTATGTATGCAATGAGGAACTGCCGGGAAGCACTCCAGAGGCAGCAACTCAGATGGGGCAATGGGTGAACTTTGCTGATAGTGACATGGTTTTTCCAGCCAGGACCTGGGTCTTCCCCGCCCTCGGCCTCATGCACCACAGCAAGGACGACACTAAAAATGCAAAGGAGGAGGTGAAGCGAATTCTGGGGCTGCTGGACAGTCACTTGAAGACAAAGACTTTTCTGGTGGGTGAATGAGTGACTCTGGCTGGTAGAACAGTTGTCTGCACCCTGTTGTGGCTGTGTAAGCAAGTCTTAGAGCCTGTTTTTTTGCCAGGCCTCCTGCAATATTAACTTCTGGTTCCTCATCTGCATTAATCAGCCCCAGTTCAGGACTGCCTTGGAGATGAAGCTATGTGATAAGATGGCCCAGTTTGATGCCAAAAGTTTGCAGAGAGCCAGGCTAAAAAGGATACCCCACAGAAAGAAAAGCGTTCCCAGGAGGAGAAGCAGAAGCTCCAAGGCTGAGTGGAAAGAGGAGTAAAAAGCAGCCGGTCAAGTCTCTGAGGAGGAGGAGATAGACGAATGTGAGCAGGCCCTGGCTGCTGAGCCCGAATCCAAGGACCCCCTTCGCTCACATACCAGAGAGTACCTTTGTGCCAGATGAATTTAAGTGTAGGTACTCCAATGAGAACACCCTGTCTGTGGCACTGCCGTATTTTGGGGAGCACTTTGATGAGGATGGCTGGTCTCTGTGGTTTGCTGAGTACCACTTCCCTGAAGAGCTCACTCAGACCTTCATGAATTGCAACCTCATCACTGGAATGTTCCAGAATGGCTGAAATGGAGAAACTGAGGAAGAATGTCTGTGCCAGTGTAATCCTCTGGAACCAACAACAGCAACTCCATTTCTGGAGTTTGGGTCTTCCCAGGCCAAGAGCTTGCCTTGCCTTTCTGCTGAGTCCAGATTGGCTGGTGAACTTTGAGTCACGGACATGGTAGAAACTGGATCCTGGCAGAAACCGGATCTTGGCAGCAAGGAGGCCCCAACTCTGGTTCAAGAGTACTTTTCCTGGGAGGGGGCCTTCTAGCATGTGGCCAAAGCTGTCAGCCAAGGCAAGATCTTTAAATGAACATCTCTTGCCATAACCTAGCTGCCTACACCCACCCTTCAGGGAGTTGGGGATCATTAAAAGAAACTGCCTATTGAAGAAAAAAATCTTCCTCAATTGATTTCCACTTTCTTCATTGAGTTCAAACAGAGAGGTTACAAACAAGGTTAGTTCTGCTAGCCAGCTTGCTGCAGTGATGTCCTGTCTTGGCACTCTGAGGTTAGCCAGACTTACCTGGCATATGTGTGGATTTAGGGGATCTGAGCTTTGGTCTTCTTGCTTGCCTGGAGAGCACTTTAACCACTCTGCCATCTCCCCAGCTTCCCTGGTGTCCACTATTGTGGAGAAAGCGCCAATAAGCACTAAGTTATCTTATGCTTATTTTTAGATGGTATGCCTTAGAGACTACACGTTCCATTCACATATTGTAATTTACTGTATTTTTCCAGAGTGCAAAGTATGTCACAACTAAACAGGAGGAAGGAGAGTTTCGGAAGCTGCTTGGATGGTGGGGCATTCTCTTCTTCTCTTACAGGATGTTTTTCTCAGTGCCAGGTGTTCTAGTTTACCTCCACCAATGGGGTAAGCAAGACTTGGAAATCCAAATGCTTGTAGGCACTTATAGGAAGTTAATCAGTGAAGATGATAAGATGCTTGCATTAGAGCCCAGCCTCACAGTCATCAACTACATCGCCCTTTGAAACACCATGCAGGTGACATGATTGGACAAGATAGCATCCAGTGCTGGCATGGAGTAGCAGAGAAGGATGGTGTGGTGGTGCCTGGCTTACTTTGATTCAGCCACCGAACAAAGGTGGTGCCCTTGTTCCACCTCTTTCCTGCTTCCTCAAATCATCCACGGCTTTTCCCGCTGCTGTCCTCCTTCAGGACTCAGTCTTTTCGTATTGCCACTCTGGGAATCCCACTCCACATTTCCTTCTACTATCTCTTCTGTGTGGTTTTTGCCTCAGTCCCTGGGTCTCTTCACAGGCAGATAAGTGAAGTCAAGGTTGATAATGTTCAAATGGTTACCCGAAGGCATTTGCATTTTACCAAGTACAGAAGCAGGTGGGACAGGAAGAGGAGCCTCTAGTAATGATTTTAAAGGCAAGTCGGGATTCTGAACCCTCCTCTTTTGTACCACAGTAATGTATCGAGGTCTCTTACTCTCAGGCTGTGGTTTCTTTCTTTAGGTTAGTTATTTCACAAAATGAAGTCCATAGATCATCTATATCAAAATCTCCCAGGAAGGTTGCCATAACATCTCCACTCTCACATGCTAATCAATAAATCAATGCATTTATAAAACTTATGTAATTAAGTACAAGGAAATAAATGCAAAAGCTAATCTTCCAAATTAAAAATAAAAAAGAGAGGAGGCCATAAAACAAATGAACCTGATTCAGTGTGATGTTGGTGATGCACTCTGAGATTTGGCAAACCACAGTCAGCAGGGCCTATTGCCACTTTTATACACACAGTTTGGCTAGAGCCTGGTTAGGTGGGCTGGCTATAGCTGTTTGTGTGTGTTGACTGCAGACTAGATGGATGGCAGGCAGTGTCGGACAGCTTTGCCATCTAGGAGCCTGGGGAGATGGCTTGGTGGATTAAGTACTTACTATGTAGCAAGAGTTTGGGTTCCCAATAACTCCATTAAAAGTTGGATGTGTCAGGGTATACATATTTAATCCCAGCTCTGGGGAGGTAGAGGTAGGTGGATCCCTGGAGTTCACGGACTACCCTAGATGAATCCATGAATTCCGGGTTCAGTGGGAGACCATGTCTTTAAAAAATGAGGTGTTAGACAATAGAGGAAAGCAGATGATGTCACCTTCTGGTCTCAACAAGTATGCTTGCATAAATAAATACAACACAACACACACACACACACACAGACTGACTAAAACAACATTTGCCATCTGAGAGTTAAAAGAAAAAAAACACCAACAATTCATACAACTAGAGATGAGCATAAATATTTCATGTGACTAGATTTTCTAGACTGTATATCCTTAATGGTCTAAATTCTGTGGACATAAAGAATTGCAACTAAATTTTAAAGTTTATTTTGTTGAATTGCTGTTATTATGCATATTGGCGCAGTTATTTTGAAAGCATTCCATGTCTATAGGATGGGAAATTGTGAAGAAATCATTATGGTAATGCTGTTAGGAAACAGGATCATCAGTATAAGAAAGCAAAAGTACAAAATCAGACAAGTGAAGGGCCGGTGTGGTGGCTCAGGAGACGGAAGCAGAAGGCAAGCCATGATCTCAAAGCCAGGCAGGATGACCATGTGAGGCTCTGTCTTTAAACAAAGGTAGGGGAGGAGGGCTAGGGAGACACACCAGTAAACCCAAGGGCCTGAATTCAGATTCTAGCTCTGACATAAAAGTCTAGTGTGGTGTTGCAAGGCAATAACCCCAGAGTTAAAGGTAAATGTGTGAGGGGGTGGGAGACAAAAGGATCCCAGGAGCTCATCAGCTAGCTAGCCTGGCAGAATTGGTGCACTCCAGGTCCAGTGAGACCCTGAAGGTGGTATCCGGGTGCCTTAGCATATGAACTAGACCTTGCAGGAACAGCAGCACCTATAGTTGGTGTGAACAAAAGGAGTCTATAATGTTCTGCTGAGTTGTCTCTCAGGGAAGAGAATCCAAGGCAAGAATGGCTCTGTCACAGCACTGGAGTTCAAGAGAAAGAGTTCTCAGAGCCAAAGATGAGAGAACCTGAGCACCACAAGTTTAAGCATCAGACTACAAACAAATAAACTAAACCCAAAACTTTTTGGTCCCCATAGGAGGTAACTAGGTCACCAACATCTTATATTAGTAATTGATAATCAAAAGAAAATAAAAGCATTTTTCCTTCCCATCTGGACTGTATTTCAGAATAACTATTGTTGGCAAGAGAAGTAATTTCATAGAAAATTTTTTGTTAAAACATTTAGTGAAATAATAGAATTTAAAAAGTATGTCACCAGCCCTTTATGAAACAGCACCTGTCCTGGTTAGTTTTATTTATCAACTTGATACAGCCTAGAGGCATATGACAGAAGAATCTCAGTTGAAGAATTGCTTAGGTCAGACTGGCCTGTGGGCATGTCTGAGATGAATTATCCTGATTGTTAGTTGATGTAGGAGGACCTAGCCCACTTAGGGCAGCACCATCCCTTAGGCAAGTGGTTCAGAACTATATAAGAAAGCTGAGTAAAACTGGCCAGTGAGCCTGCAGCAAACAGCACTCTCCATGGTACCTGCTGTACTTCTCGGCTGTGATGTGAGTTTCCTGGTAGGTAGCAAGCAGGTCTGTTTTCAAGTTCATCCCATGAGTTCCTGCCTTGACTTCCCTCAATGATGGACTGTAATCTGGATCTGGAATTATAAGCTGAAATAAACCTTTTACTCCCCCAAGTTGACTTTAGTCAGGGTGTTTCAACACAGCAAGAGAAAAGAACTACAAGTGTCTAAGCCATTGGACAACCCATAGGTGGGGAATTTCACAGCACAAACTCAGGGCTACTGTGATCATAAGCTCCTGAGGGACTTGTCATCAGAGGATATGGAATTGTGGGGCCGTCTGGTCTCTGCAGGTGATGCCCATGAAAACTGGCCATGCTGAGTGTCCACAGGCCTCTCTCCAAACTTGCGTCTGTGAAGAGCACTGGGCACAAAAGAACAGGTAGATGACATGTTGAAGATATAATCAGGAAATTCAGACTGTGAAACATACAACCAGAAGGTTGGTCAGTTTCTTCAATGTAATGGCATGCACTTACAGGGATGGATCAGTCAGGGACATACTGGGCTTGTCAACATGAGGATCTGAGTTCAAGTCCAAGGACCCATGTGTAATAGCCAGATGTGGTAGTGCACTTGCAATCCCAACACTGGGGAGGTAGGGCATGGGTAGATCCCTGGGGGCTTGCTGGCAAGCCAGCCTAGTCTACTTGGAGAGTTCTAGGCCTGTGAGAGACTCTGTTTCAAAGAGAAAACCAAGCCAGGTGCAGTGGCTCAAACCTTTAATCCCAGAACTTGGGAGGCCGAGGCAGGCAGATCTCTGTGAGTTCAAGGCCAGCCTGATCTACATAGTGAGTTTCAGGACAGCTGGGGCTACAGAGAGACCCTGTCTCAAAAAGACCAAAAAAAAAAAAAAAAAAAAAAACAACCAATAACAACAAAAGCCACACACACACACACACACACACACGCACACACAAATACACAAATAAACAGAAAGAAAACCAAGTTAGGCAGTGCTTGAGGAACAGTCTAGGTTGTCCTCCGGCCTCTAAACTTCTACACACATATGGACTTGCATACACACACACACACACACACCATGAGTCAATAGCATGAAGAAAGAGGATAAATGGAACAGATAGAATAAGAGATGGAAGAGACAGAACAAAAAAAATCTGCCACTGATTTGGACAAATGAACTATGAACATTACCTTTGGAATAAGCTGGATGATTTGAAACAGATGACAGGGTATTTGATGACAGCAGAGAAGTATTGTTAGGTAATGAAGTTATCACAAACATGTATTTACGTATCAGAGGTGCTTATGGAAATAGCTCACTGTAAGAGATTTTTTCCCCTAAAATCAATGACAAAATAAAGGAGGGCTAAAGTACAACAAATATTGATAATTTTAAAAATCGAGCAGTTGGCCATGTGGGTGTTCTTTAGACTATTTTCTTTATTTTTTATAAACTGTCATTATAAGAAGTTGAGAAAAATTGCCCATCTCAACAGTAAAACTGCTGGGCATAAAAACTGCCCCTCAAGAAATATGGTGTTCATTGAAGCTTTATTTATAATAGCAGGCAATGGAGTTGGATATAGCCTACTTGTCCACCCCTGGGAGAATGAGTAAGGAAAGGTGTTGAAAGAGCAGTGCAGGGATTGTACTACTCCGGAATTGGAAACAACAGGTTCTGCTGGCTGACTCCACAGCATTCTAGCTGGAGATGCAAAATAATAGTGTGTCGAGGGAAAAAGAAGCAGTAGAAAATTCTTTATGACATTTTATTTGTATAGAGGCTTTATATAATATGTATCATATAGTAAATGTATCATGTTTTGATTTATCTACCTATCTATCTATAGTATATCTATCTATTTGGTTTTTTATTTTTGGAAAGGGTCTCCCGAAAGCCTCTGCTGGCCTGGAACTCACTATGTAGACCAGGCAGGTGTTGAACTCAGAGCTCTGCCTGCCTCTGCCTCCCAAATGCTGGGACTAAAGGTGTGTGCCACCACACCCAACTTAAAAAAATCTTTTTAGATTTATTTTAGATTGCATGAGTATTTTGCCTGCATGTATGTAAGTGCACCTGTCTCATGCAACATCTGTGGAGGCCAGAAGAACACACTGGATCCTTAGAACTGGAGTTAGGACAGTTTTTAGTTACCCCATGGGTGCTGAGAACCATAAGTTCTCTGCAAGAGCAGTCAATGCTCTTAACCTCCAAGTATTTATTTTTTTTAAAGATTTGTTTTATTATATGTGTGCGTGTGTGTGTGTGTGTGTGTGTGTGTGTGTGTGTGTATAAGAGTCCATGAGTGTGCAGGTGCCAGCAGAAGTCAGAAGAGGGCATCAGCTCCCCTAGAGCTGGAACAGGCAGTTGTGAGCCACCCAACATGGGTGCTGGGAACCAAACCTGGGTCCTCTGCAAGAGCACTATACCTTCTTTTTTTTTTTTTTAGCAGACTTCATTCACTTTATTGAGATAAGGTCTCCCTTGATTTCCCCACCACACCAGCTCACTTTTTTTTTTTTTCATTAAAAAAACAAACAAACTCTAGTGGCCACAGCTGGAGCCTGGGTTCTCTGTACTGAGACTCTGGTGTGGGTCTTCACAAGATGGTCAGTGAATTCCTGATAGGGAGACTTGGTGAAGACTGTCTCTTTCCAAAGGTCAGGAGTCGGGTAGCTGTAGGTCTTAGAGATGGCATCAAAGGTGCCCAGGGTGGCAGTGCAGCCCCTGGCTGATGTGTAGCCGTCATCAATACCAGCCATCATCAGCAACTTCTTGGGCACAGGGGCTGAGACAATGCCAGTATCTCTGGGGGCAGGGATAAGGCGCACCAGAACAGAGCCACAGTGGCCTGTCACCTTGCAAGGGATGGTGTGGGGCTTGCCAATCTTGTTTCCCCAGTAGCCTCTCCACACAGGGACAATGGAAAGCTTGGCCAAGATGATGGCCCCTCGAATTGCAGTGGCTACCTCCTTGGACCACTTAACACCCAGACCAACATGACCATTGTAGTCCCCAATGGCGTCAAAAGCCTTGAACCTGGTCTGTTGGCCAGCCCCGGTCTGTTTCTGCACTGGCATGATCTTTAACACCTTAAGGGATGCTCCCAGGAAGAAGTCAATAATCTCAGATTCCTTAATAGGGAAGGAGAACAGGTAGATCTCCTCCAGGGATTTGATCTTCATGTCCTTGAGCAGGCGGCCCAGCTTGGTGACTGGGATCCACTCCTTGTCTTCAGCTTTGCCTCCACGAGCCCCACTGCCCCGACCGTGACTGTGGCCATGGCCCTGACCACAGCCCCAGAGACTACTACCAAATCCTCCACGGAAGCCACCACGGCCTCCCAAGCCTGGGCCCCCGGGTCCTCCGGGCCCTCCCGCTGCACCAGCGTCATCCGCCATGTGGTGTTTCCCAAGGAAAAAGGAGCACCATACATTCTTAACTGCTGAGCCAACTCTCCAGACCCTACATTGTTATTTAAAACATATAATTTATATACAAATTCACACAAGAGCACACTAAACAGCTTCCAAAGATAATTTGGAGTCCTAGAATGTACACAGCACATTGAAGTGGTTGTTTCTAGGGAGAAGGAAGAGGAAACTGAAAATGAGAGTGAGAGAATCACTGACTAAAACAAGGATGTAGCTTAGGAGTGAAAATATCATTGAGCCCAATTGACAAATATCATTACCAACAGTCACAACCCTGCCCAGAGCCTCCTCAACCAGAATGGGAGACAGAAGTACTATCGGTGGATATTGGAGTGCATGGGTTCCCCACAGAGGGGTTCCAGCTTGTGGCCAGATAAATAAATTGGACAAAGATACATGGAGAGTATCAAACAAAACAAGAGAAGTTATTAAAAAAGAATACACTTCTGAGGAAAGAAGTAGGCCAGAGCAGCGGACCTTCAGGAGCACAAAGGCCCCACTATACAGAGTTGGGTTTTTCCTGTCACACAGTGTGGTACTTTGGCATTCATTTGCATAGCATAGGCTTTCTTTGGCATGTTCTATCTGTTACATGAAGTTCTACACAGAACTTTTATGTGGAATGTCTTATTAGCATGTTAAATCTTGGGGTGTGTGCTTTAGTAATCATGAATCACAGGTCACCTTCAAACAAGTTGGTATGTCTTTGTGCCTGGAGATTTAGTACGCATTGTTACTAAATAGACCCTATAACTGCCTATCTCCTTTTCCCTAAAAACAGCCTGTGACACTTTGTAGTCTGTCCCTTAGGACAAATAACTGACAGGCACCTGCTGGGTCTGTTAGAGCACTCAGGTCCAGGGGTGGGAGGAAGTGAGCCCAGCCTTTCTCTTGCCCCCACTGTCTAGGATCCAGGCAACTTTGAATTTGTCCACAGTGCCTTCCTGACTTGTGACTTTCTCTGTGTAGGGCTATAAGAGGCTCCTGGCACTGAGAGTAAGGCCAAATCAATCTGAGTTGAAAGTGCACAAAGTCAGGCTTTTAACCCAGGGAAATGCTCTCTCAGGCAAATCTGATGGCATTTGGGGGTGAAAGACCAAGAGAAGTGTGTGTCTGGGAGGGGCTAAGGACCTTTTATAGGGCAGGGGAAGGGAGATGGTGACATGTCGGAATCTGGCCAATTAGGCCAGGTCAGGGCCCTGAGGGTGGGTCTTAGATCTGGCGGTCTCCTGGGAATCCAGAACTAGGTGTTGACTTGGTCCAGTGGTTTGTGCACTTTTGTCAAACATGAGCTCCTGACCGTAAAAGGAGAGGAGGGACCTTCTGGTCTATATCATCTTGGCTTTGCATCCTGAGCCTCGACCCAACATCCTGACCTCTTATGGCATAGGGGCGTTGATTCTGCTCTGACTTCTTCCTGCTGAGCTGGGATGTTGAAGGGAAGGGGGGGGTCAGGAGTAGGCAGAGCTGTGGGCCCAATGATGTAGGGATGTAAAGACCACTCTGAAGACCTCCTGTATGTGTTCATGGTTGGGTGAAGATTGAGAAAACAATGAGATGAAGTGCAACTGGGCAAGGGTGTCACAGTGTCTGGCACCTATGCTTGAGGGTTTCTGGAAGACCTGAGAGTAGTGGATCCTAGCTGCTTCATGGACCATCCATCCTGGGTTGGGGCTTTCTTGAGTCTGAACAAATGGTACCAGTGTGGCTGGCCTAGTAGTTTGGCTGTTTTCCTGAAGATTGTGGCCAGTGTGGTATGAATGATTTCCAGGAGATGTTTAGGGCTTCCGGACCCCAAAACGTGGGATGAACTGCTCCAGGAGTGTTTGTACCACCACATCTGCAGTTTCTCTGGAAGTAGGAAGTGCCTTGATCCACCCTGTGAATGAACTTGTCAACTAGAATTAGGAGGTAAGTGGAGTTTATTGTGGGATGGCATGTGGGCAAAGTCAACCTGCCAATCTTCTCCTGGTTGGTGTCCATGGAGTCGATGCAGGGGCTGGCCTGTCTGGAGGGCCCCCTGTGGGTTGGCCTTGGCACAAGTCTGGCAAGAGGAATGAACCTGTAAGATATGAGCTAGGCAATTGACAGAATCAAAGAGTGATTCCAGGAATCAAAACATAGCCTGGGACCTATGTGTCCTGTGTGGCTCCCTCCCTCAGGAGTGCATTCCTTTCTTTAGGTCAGTAGTCAGGTTTGTAAGAGAGAGTGAGGAAAAGAATATTCCCTGTGGGTCTGATAGGATGAGAGGCCAATCCCTGGGCAATGGAGTCGGCCCTGACATTGCCCAAGGCCACTGGATCCATGGAGGTCTGGTTTCCCCAGCAGTGTATTATGACAGCCTCTGCTGGGAGCTGTAGTGCCTCCAGGAGTCTGGCTACAAGAGGGCCATTAACTATGGGGGTACCTTTAGTGGTGAGGTGGTCTGCATCAGTAGATAGGCTGCCTCAACAGTGCTGCTGGAGGTGTGGTCTGTGAGGCCAGGTCAAGGCTGCTGGAGTGCCTTCATTATTTCTGGGCAGAAGTGAGAAGGAGTCCCAGAGGAGGCAAAAGTGGGAAGAAGTGTGGCCAGGTTTAAGGTGGGGCTGAGGGCTAGGGTCCAAGAGAAATAGGCAGAAATCCTGAATACTTGAGGGTGCAGGGAGGGGAAGAGAGGAATGACCTAGGAGGTCTGAAAGCCTATGCGGAGACTACACCTTAATGGGCTGGAGAAGAGTAAATTTGAGAGCTTCCCAGATGAGTTTAGCCACTGCTGCCAGTACTGTCAAACATAGCTGCCGTCTGCAGACAGTGGGGTCAAGCTGTTTGGAGAGAAATGCCACTGCCTGGTATGAGTGCCCAACGGGTTGGGCTAAGGCAAATAGAACAGAAATTGGTATTGAGAGTGGGCTATTGCTGTGACAGACCTGACCTTGGTGTTTTGGGGAAGGATTATGGAGGCGTTTGGAACTTTGGGCTAGAAAAATCCTTGAATGCCTAAAGATCATGGCTGTGGAACTTGGAACAGTTTTGCTGAAAGAGTTGTAGATGATGGAGGCCTGGCTTGTGAAGTTTCAAAGGGAAGCAGAGGTCATCAGGACTGTTTAATCTGTGGGTTCTGGTCAGCTGGGGCTAAAGAATCAACTGTAAGTAACAAGAGACCAGCATCACTGTGGTGCAGTCTTCTGGGGAAAATTTCCTCAGGGTCAGCACACAGAAGCTGTGTTCCAGAAGGGGCCCGAGCCTCCATGTCAAGCCAGAAGCAGGACTTGGTAACGTGTAAGAGTCTCCTATATGGTTCTGGTGTTGAAAGCATGAAGGGGTCACAGAGAGCAGCTGAGGCCTGGCACTGTGAGAGGCCAGGAAAGGCCACTGGTCAGAGTGTGGCCTTGGTCGCAGTGAAGACCCCAGGATTCTAGGGGTCAGGAAGAGAAACTGAGGTTTTGCATTAGGAGAGGTCAGAAGCAACCTCAGTTTCAGTGGCGACCCCAGCTTTTTGGAGATGCTGGGACCATGGGACGACCACCAAGAGCAGCGGCAGGTGTGGAATGGAGTCGGCCTGGGCCTGCGAGATGAGCTGTGTGTGCCACGGATGGCAGAGTCAGAGAGGGGGAGCTGCCGAAACCCTTTGGAGCCCAGAAGATTGTGAGTGAATCCCAGGTGTCCAGCCTTGAGCTACTTTGCTGGACTTAGGTTTTGTTTGAGAGTGCCTGATTCTTCCCTTTGAAATAAGACAATACTTGTTTTGGATTTTACAGCAGCCCACAGTTAAGAGACTTTTAACAGACTGTGAACTTTTAAGTGTTTGGACATTTTAAGGACTGTGAGGCTTTTGAGGTTGTACTGTCTTAGGTTGTGATTCATGTTAACATCATATTTTGGGGATAAGAACTGGAAAGGTGGTGGTTTAATAGTGATGTGTTTTGTGTGTCAAGTTGACAAGGGGTCAATTGTGCTGGATAGCTTTAGTGTCAACTTGACACACCTGGGTGAGGGAGCCTCAACTGGGGAATCGGCTCCATTGGATTGGCCTGTGGCCACATCTGTGGAGTATTGTCTTAATAGTCGAGCATTGTGAGAGGGCCCAGCCCACAATGAGTGGTGCCACCCTGGGCAGGTTGTTGTGTACCGTATAAGAAGGCGGGCTGGGCATGAGCCAGGGGAGCAAGCCAGTGAACAGCATTCCTCTATGGCCTGTGCTTCAGTTCCTGCCTCCAGGTTCCTGTCCTGAGTTCCTGCCTTGGGCTCCCTGAGTGATGAACTGTGACCCAGGAGATATAAGCTGAATAAACCCTTTCCTCCCCAAGTTGGTGTTGGTCAGAGTGTTTTGTCACAGCAACGGAAGACAAACTACAACCGGAGGGCATCCCTAAGGTGAGAGAAGTGGTGCCAAATGATGGCAGGGTGGGAGAGAGGCCCTGTGGGGGTCTCCTTAGCTGCCTGGTACAAGGGTTTAGCTGTAACAGCATAATTAGAGATCCAGTGACAGAAAAAGCCCACCAATCCTAGAAAAGAGAGGGTGTGGCCCACTGTCTTTGGAGGCCATAGATCTCACATAGCATTGACTTGATTTGGCATGAGAGTACTGGAGAAGTACAAGAACTCTCAGGCCAAGGTTTGGCTGCAAATCTGGTTTTTGGATCCTCCCATGCAAAGGCAAAAGGAAGTATGAAGGACACAGTAAAGAAGGCCAGGACAGTGAAATGGGAGAGTGAGGCATAGAGGTTAGGGCGGAGGTCCTGATGGAAGGTGCCAGAGGGCTTACAAACTGGAAGAATGGGGGTGTTGCAGGGTGAGTTAGTGGGGAAAAGGGGCCCCTGGGTTAGGAGGCGGGTAATGATAGGCTTGAGCCCATGGCAGTGGGTTTTAGAAACAGGAAGGAAAAGAGGCAGGGTTCTTGAGGCATATCAAGACTGGCAGGTGGTGAGAGGCAATTACTAGAGTGGAAATGTCCCAGACTTGAGGGTTGATAGGATCAGGGAGGGCAAGGCCTGGATAATCCAGGGTGGGAGCGTGGCTCACAGCAGCAAAAGCTTGCCAAAGGGTGTGTTTGCCTGGGCAGGGCAGATGCAGGAGATAGCAGTGCAGTTCTGGCTTGTGTAGCACAGGCTCACCTCTGTCTCTAACAGGTGCTGGGTTCACCAGGTCTATGTCATGTGGTTGGAGTTAAAATGGCAACCATGTCAATTTGAATTAGGTACAGGAATGTGGGAGGAGAGATGGTGGGGGGGACGAGAGAGCAGATCCTGGAAAGCCTGCATGTAGCCAGTTTAGAAAAAAAGAAATTTGATTAGACAATAGAGTTGCCCATCTCCAAACCTGGAGACCACAGGGGCCAGAAGAGCATCCTCCAGTGCACCCTGAGACTTGGCAGTGGGGAAGGGGTGGGGTGGATTTGGGATGGATGTCTCCAATCCGGCAAGGCCCTCACACCCAAGCCTGGCTCTGCAATCCTTCCCCAAAACATCCAGGGGACCCTGAATCCACCAGGCTGAGCAGATATCAACATGCATCCTTGGGCCCGAACCCGGGCCCCCGGGCTGAGGAAAGAGAGCTTGTCCTGGCGTTGCAACAACTTTTAGGCAGGGGGTCTGGACAGCAGATATGAGGCAACAGGAAATGAACTTAACCAGGTCAGGAGCTGTATGTGTCAGGAGAGGAGAGGGGTGTCCCTGAGTCTGTGGGAGGCTCAGGAAAAATAACCTCTTTCCCCACAGGGCCACCAAGATGTAAGGTTCCCGATGGTGAGAGGAAGGCGGAATCCATCAGAATTGAAAGTAAACAAAGGCAGGCTTTTATTCCAGGGAAATGCCCTCTTGGGTGAATCCAATGGCCTTTGGGGGTGGAAGACCAAGGGAAAGCATGTATCCAGGAGGGGCTAAGGGCCTTTTGTAGGGCAGGGGAGGGGGGAGGTGACGTGTTGGAATCTGGCCAATTAGGCCAGGTCAGGACCCTAAGGTTGGGTCTTAGATCTGGCGGTCTCTTGGGAATACAGAGCTAGGTGTTGGCTTGGTCAGTAATTTTCGTGGGCCTTCTTCCTACAATTTTGCAATCACAGGCTCCTGACTGGAAAAGGAGAAGGGGGACCTCCTAGTCTATACCGTCTTGGTTTTTCATCCCAAACCCCAACCTAACAGGCTAGGATAGACTAGATCACATGGTGTGGACATTTCTATCTCCTTGTAAAGGAAAAACTTGTAATAGTCAGAAATCCCCTTTGTTCTCCAGATTTGAAGAGAAAATCCTCTCTTTAAGACCCCATTATAGCCGCCATGGTGCTCAGTCTGTCCTGATGTTCCAGGCGCTGAAGGGTCTGTCTTTCTGCTCTTGTAGTTCTGTACTTGGTGGCTTTCTTTTCTAATGCTCTCCCACTTCAAAGTTCTACCATGGCTGCCTGTGATCACGAGGCTCTCTCTCCTAATAAATCTCATTTTACAGGGTAATTTTCTGTCAGTTACCTTCAGTGAACCTGAGGTAGTATTTAATAAGCCTCAGGTTGGGGTTTTCCTGCCTTTGTCTTTACCAACTTGTTCTTTCCACATGGTAATTTCACAGACTGTGCACCAGGTTCTTTGTCATACTCTTCTGCCTCAGGAAGAGTGTGAATCTCCGTTTTTGTTGTTGTTGTTTGTATTCTAGTTTGTCTTCCATTGCTGTGACAAAACACTCTGACTGACACCAACTTGGGGAGGAAAGGGTTTATTCAGTTTACATCTCCTGGGTCACAGTTCATCACTCAGGGAGCCCAAGGCAAGAACTCAGGGCAGGAACCTGGAGGCAGGAGCTGAAGCACAGGCCATAGAGGAATGCTGTTCACTGGCTTGCTTCCCTGGCTCATGCCCAGCCCACCTTCTTATATAGTACACAACAACCTGCTCAGGGTGGCACCACTCTTGTGTGCTGGGCCCTCCCACACTGCTCGACCATCAAGACAATACTCCACAGATGTAGCCAATCCAATGGAGCCAATTCCCCAACTGAGGCTCCCTCAACCCAGGTGTGTCAAGCTGACACTAAAGCTATCCAGCACAGTTTGTTTTTAGTCTTCTGAAATCATTTTTAAAGGACAACAAACTAATCTGTCCTAAGGTGTCCTGGTTCTAGATCATTAGATAAGGACTAGAGCAGAGGAACCTAGACTCTGCCAATGAACAAGCAGCTTGTGTTCCAAAGGGGGATAAGAGAGAGTTTATTATGAGCAAATATTAGTGACCACAGCCCAGGAACATGAATTCAGGTTAGCCCGAATGACATGTTCCACTAAAGAATGTGTGACATGGACTTTTATCATCACAGAGCAAAAGAAATTAAAAAAAAAAAATCAATGCATTTACCAGATATATCAGTAGAGACAGCTGGCAGGCTGAAAGAGCAGGAAAAAGCTCTTCTATAGCTTGCTCATGTTATCTGATAATATTCTTAGCTTTAGCTCTGGTGGAGGGTAAGGGTGTGCTAAGTTAACAAATAGACTTTAAAAATCTTATTGTTGTGTATGTAGCTAGACAGATATTAATGACTATGGAGGTCATTGAAGATGGATACCTCCCTCATAATCAGCTTTGGACCCCAAAGTCATTTCCCTAGCAACACTAGAAAGGGAAGCATCAGTTTTGTTTCTCTTTAAGATTTAAAATACCATAGGAGGGGTCTAGAGAGATGGCTTAGCAGTTAAGAATACTTGCTGTTCTTGTAAAGGACCTGAGTTTAGTTAGTTCCCAGAACCTGTATCAAGTGGCTTACAGCTGCCTGTAACTCCAGCTCTAGGAGATCTGATATCCTCTTTTGGACTCTGTGGGCCCCTGCACTTCCACATACACCTCCATCCACATACACGTAATTTTAAAAAATCTTAAAAAATAAATTCAGAGGAAAATATTTTAAAAATAAATAAAGTATCAAATGAACAATTGGAGGTATCAGGGATTTATTTGTTGGGACCCACTGAAATAAAACAATCTGAGTTCTATCCCTCATTCTAGGTGGAGACAGGACATAATTGCCCAAAACATTACATGCTATTGCCTCCTCCCTTAAAAGTTCATCTTCCTGTCATGGTGGTGCACACCTTTAATCCTAGCACTTGGGAGGCAGAGGCAGGCAGATCTCTGTGAGTTCAAAGCCAGCCTGGTCTACATAGAAAGTTCCAAGAAAGCCAGAGCTATAGGGAGTCCCTGTCTCAAAAAAGAAAAAAAAAAGAGTTTATCCAACTGGGCCTATCAGTCATCTGGCAGGAACCAGTCCTTGGGAAAACCAATTCATCTCAAGACATATGACCCAGTTACTTTGTATTGTTGTGATAAAACACTGGCCAAAAGCAACTTGAGGAGGAAAGGGTTTGTTTCATCTTACACTTCAAAGGCACAGTCTATCACTGAGGAAAGTCAGGGCAAGAACTGAAGCAGAGATCATGGAAGAGTAGTCCCTACTGGCTTGCAACTCCCTCCTGTGCTCAGCCTACTTTCTTTTTTTTTAGACTTTTTTTTATTTTTATTATTTTTTTAATTATTTTATTTTATTTATTTATGTGTATGAATGTACTGTTTGCGTGTAGGTCTGTGCACCCGTGTCGTGTAATGCCGCGGAGGTCAGAAGAGGGTCTCGGATTCCCCTGGAACTGGAGTTCTCCTGGAATTGGAGTTACAGACGGTTCTCAGCCGCCATGTGGGTGCTGGGGATCGAACCCGGGTCCTCTGCAAGAGCAGTCGGCGCTCTTAACCGCTAGGCCATCTCTCCAGCTCCTCAGCCTACTTTCTTGTACAACCGAGGACCACCTGCCCAGGGCTGGTACCTCCAACAGTGTGCTGGGCCCTTCCACACCATTCAATAATCAAGAAAATAACCAACATATACACCCATAAGCCAGTATGTTGAAGGAAAATCCTCATTTAAGGTTTCTTCTTCCCAGGTACCTATAGCTTGTGTAATTTTGACAAAAACTAAAGAGCACAACATGCTAAATTAATGTAGGAAACATTAAATATTAGTCTTTTCTTTCAAACTCTGTAAAACTTGCTTTACAACAAGAAATTCAAATCTTTTAATCCTCTCACACCCTGTATGACTTTTGTTTATGAAAAGACCCTGGTATATTACCAAACTGAGGACTTGTGGTAATAGAGTGGCCCCTCTGAGGTCCCTTTGTCCAGGCAGGAGCTGAAGCACAGGCCATGGAGGAACACTGGTTACTGGCTTAATCCCCTGGCCCATGCTCAGCTTTTGTCTTTGAAATTCTTTTAAATGAACCAATTGGGAAAAACTATAAAATGGGACCCCAATCAATGGGGGAAAGGCAAGACACTCTTGTGTTAGTAGTAAAAACCTGTCAAACTTCCAGCCTGGTGTGCTCGATGGGTATCAATAACTGTCCGACACACCCTTTTGCCAAAAGTGAAATTTGCCTTGCTGAGTTACTTTTGCTTTGTTCCTGCTTTCTTTGTGCTGTATTGGTGGGGCTCAGATTTTCTTCGTAGCACTAAAGATGTAGGAAGAATAATTATTGTCTTAATGAGATACTGTAACTACTACACCCTCTTCCAACTACTCTTTTGATACAGTTGCTTCAGGGTTTCACTGCTGCGCCTTCCTCCTTTTCTGAGCTGTAATTCAAAAAGTGTTAAGTATTCTTTTTCTTTCTATCTCTCTTTTTTTAAAAAAATTTTTTTTAATTTTATTTATTTTTGTATGTGTATGACTGTACTGTCTGCATGCAGGTTTGTGTACCTGTGTCGTGCAATGTCGTGGAGGTCAGAAGAGGCTGTTGGATTCCCCTAGAACTGGAGTTCTCCTGGAATTGGAGTTTCAGACGGTTCTTGGCCACCATGTGGGTGCTGTGGATCGAACCTGGGTCCTCTGTAAGAGCAGTCAGTGCTCCATCTCTCTTTTTAAATACTGACCAAAAACCTAGGCATGTTTGCCCTGACCCACTATGGTTTCTTACTTTTTCTGACCACCCCCTGCATTGATGGAGCTCCTTACTGACCTCCCATTGTGAAACTCTCCTGTTTCTTGGACCTTAATTCAGAAGACATAGTGCTCTAGTTTATTTCAATTGCTGTGACAAAACACTCTGACCAATACCAACTTGGGGAGGAAAGGGTTTATTGGTTTATTTGCCTTACATCTTCCAGGTCACAGTTCATCACTGAGGGAGCCCAAGGTAGGAACTCAGGCCAGGAACCTGAAGGCAGGAGCTGAAGCACAGGCCATGGAGGAACACTGCTTACTGGCTTGCTCCCCTGGCCCATGCTCAGCCTGCTTTCTTATATAGTACAGAACAACCTGGTCAGGGATGGCAACTGCCCACAGTGGGCTGAGCCCTCCCACACCACTCAACTATTAAGAAATTACCCCATAGGCCAGTTCAATGAGGGAAATCCCCCAACTGAGGCTCCTTTAACCCAAGTGAGTGTCAAGCTGACAACTAAAGTTATCCAGCAAGCATGGCCATCTCTTGTCTTTTTCTCCATCTCCCTTCTTTTCTTCCAGCAGCTGCTAGGATTTTTCAGCTTGTCTGCTGTTTTTCTTTCAATCACTAATAAAATGTTTCTTGAGCTTCCTTCTGAGTCCATTTCTTAAAAAAATTCTTACATCAACAAGACTAACAACCCAAAAAAGGAAACCCTAATTCCCTGATAACATTAACTAATAGTCACAAAGATGCTAGCTAGGTCAGATGCAGGTAGAAGTTGGTAATTAATGCAACATTTCATGTCTCTACAGTCAGAGCTCCAGTCAGTCCAGCAGTCTACAGAGTCTTCAACACAGATGTGGGTTTTTTATTTTTCTTTTTTTCTTTTCCAGATAACTTCTGTTCATAGCTCCCAGAAAGGCCTGCACAATTCTCTCTGGTGTCAAATTTTTGTTTGTGTATAAATGTGAGTTAGTTAAGGCTGCATTACCTCTGAGAATGAGAGCTATATAAATGCTAATTACTCCTGGGCAAAGTTAATCTCCTATTTACCACTTAGGGAATTTCCTTTTCAATCCTTCTGTAATGGGGGGGGGGAGAATCTATTCTTATTCTGACCCATGTTAATTATGATGAGTTAGGCATAACACAGAAATGAAAGGAGGAAAGATGACAGGCAATGTTTCTGAGGGTTGGAGGAGTAGCCAGCCCCTGTTTTTGCCAATGGGAGTATAGACATACAGAGCCAGCAACCTGTCTCTAAATTCCTTCCTATAGGAATTTATCCTCAGAAATGCAAATGTCAGGCCATGTACCAGTGATGAGAAATGAGAGATAGAAACCAGTCAGGCAGTTCAGGGATAAATACAGACCTTGATTCCTGTGCAGAAGCCTGACATGTCTTTGGATCTGTCCTTGCCAGAGGTCAAAGATGTCCAAAGGGGACTCTGGTTCCTACTCTGGTTTCTTCTCTTTTCCATACAACTTTAACAAGCCCCCACTGCCTGGAAGCTATATGAGAGCATGTGAGCAATACTGAGAGGCTCCTGGATAGCTTGTGGGTGGGGCAACTGGGTTGGCCATCCTACTTCTCTATGCTTCACTCCTTTCTGTCATAAGTCCTGTATAAAGATCCTGGACTCACAGCTCAGAGAAACTACATTTCCTGGGACCTAATCCTGCTATTCAGGAGCCCTAGCTCCTTTCTTTCACTTAAGCTCCCATCTAAACTCTATGATAAGACTCCTTTATAAACCAACTTCCTATCCTCTGTGAAATTCATTCTCTGAGCCCATAAGACAAAGGACCAGGCTTTTGTTGCCCTGATTTTTCTGGCACCTGGAGTTATTCTCATGCAAGGTGAGAAAGAAAGCTTCCATCATTCACAAGGACTCCGTTCACAAGGATGCATAGATTGTCATTGAGAAAAGAAAGGAAGCAACCTAAATACCCTTCAGCATGGAAATAATTGCACATATTATGGTAAATCAGGAACTGTTCAGAAGAATGAGAATCTATACATACTAATGTAGAAACAGCTTTCCAAAATAAAATGCTTCCAAGAAATATTGCTAAGAGAGAGGGAAAACATATGGGAGAACAGTGTGTATGGTATGACAGCAATTTTGCTTTTTAAAGAAGAAAATGAAAATAAAATATGTTAGCATGTGTGGAAAAGCAAAGTTGAATATAGATGCTCCAAACTGTTTGCAGTGATTATCTCTAGGGCACAAAATTGGGGATCTTTCTATTTATATATGTTGTATATATTGAATAGTTATATATGTCAACTAATTATATTTATAGGCAGAGGGAAAGCAATCAACATTCATTGGCTTCCCTACCTTCTTAAAGAGACAGAAATCTAAGAAGTTCTCTTCTACAACATATTCTACAGGATTTAAGAAACTATGTTGTGAGAACATGCCTCAGTCAAGTAGGAATTTTGTGGTCAAGGAAAGTTACTAACAAATAAGAGTAATTGTTGGGGCCAATGACATGAATGAGTGAGTAAAGACGCTTGCCACTCAAGCCTGAGGACCTAACTTTAATCTATGGGACCCACATGGTAGAAGGAGCAAATTGACTTTTCTAAGTTATCCTTGGATCTACATGTGGACACTGTGGCATGCTGCCAGCATGCATGAGTACGCGTGCACACACACACACACACACATATACACATGCAGGCACACACACATAATATGCAAATAATTGTAAAAACAAATATTAAAAAGAATTGTCTTATTGTTATTGAAGCAAAGTATTTACCTCATAATCAATCAAGAATTGACACCAGCAAGATGTCTAGTTAGAACAACTTGTCATACATAGAAGGACCCAAAAGAATATACTTATCTCTAAAACCCAGAATCAACTACTTTTCATAAGGTTAACAATCTTCCTAACTGATTGTTATCTTTGCTTTAACCACAACTAAAGCACTGGACAGATATCTAAAATGAAATATGAAATGGTTCTTAGTGGACATTTTCTCTTTTTTTTTTAGATTTTTTAAAAAATTTATTTTCATATGTATATGAATGTACTGTCTGCATGTAAGTTTGTGTACCCCTGTAGTGCAATGCCACAGAAGTCAGAAGAGGGTGTCGGATTCCCCTGGAAGTGGAGTTAAAGACGGTTCTCAGGCGCCATGTGGGTGCTGGGGATCAAACCCGGGTCCTTTGCAAGAGCAGTCGGTGCTCTTAACCGCTAGGCCATCTCTCCAGCCCTGACATTTTCTCTTTATCTTCCTCCTCAAGCGGAGCCATGAATCAGGCACAAGAGGAAAGCTCAGTCTGTGCAGTTATGGATAAGACGCCAAGGTGATTTCACTTGCAGTTACCTGGGGATAAATTGACAACCCAAGCTCATGCTTAGTTGCTTTCTCTGGCATCTCTCAGGGCAGCTGCACCCATGAAACTCTAGGAAGAACAATGGACGCAGGATGCAGGGCAGGAGGAGCAAAGGACGGGATACATGCAGTTTAAGGCTCTTTGGAGTTTTCAAGAAAATAACACTTTCTGAGAGCCACAGTAGGGTATCAATGAAGAGAGTCATAATCTGGCTCAGAACTGAGTCTCAGCTCTATCACTAAGTAGCTATTGATACTCAGCAAGTCAATTGACTTTCTAGGCTTCAGTTCCCCTATTTGGAAATGAGACTAATAATAGCACAAATCTAATTATGTCACTCATCAAATAAGGTGGGTATGAGGATTAAATGAGGTAATGCTTTCACAATGCTTAGCGTAGCACCTGACAGGTGGTGCAAACTTGATGAAACAGGAATATACTGAGGTCAATAGTCTTTTAAACTGTACGTTACTGATCTCTGTAACAAGCTGCAGTAAATTCTTATGATTTCATGCAATTTCTATTGGTCAGGAATTTAAATGGCTTCTTTAGTTTTTCTCAGGGTCTCTCATGAGGTATTACAGTCAAGATGTCCCCTAGGACTGTGGTCTTTTAAAACCTTGCCTGAGGCTAGCAGATTCTCTTTTAAGATGATTTTCTTACATGCTTGGTAATTTGGCCTGCTACTGGGGAAAAAGTCCCAGTTCATCCTCATGTGGACTGCTTCATAAAGTTGCCTGAGGGTCCTTACGACATGATGTGTGGCCTTCCCAGAAGTGAGTGCTCTAAGAGAATGAGGCAGGAACCTCCTTTCTTTTATGGCCTGACTTTGGAAGTGACACATCTTCGTCCATTTTCTGGTACTAATAGTGTAATAGCACACACTCGGTCAGTTATAAAAAATGAGGTTTGTCTTGGCTCATGGTTCTGGTGGAAGGCTAAAGAGGTTCCCCTGGTTATGGATTTCTTGCTGGTAGTGTCCCAAGATAGTGCCAGGTATTACATGGAGATAGGAATACTGGGAAGACCTGACAAAGTAAAGCTGTTACAGTAGACCCACTCTCATTGGTTTGTTAATGCATCAATCCATTAACCCATCCATCAGATTGTAAGTAGAGGCCTTCCCTTATCCCTTCTCTTAGGATGGTTACCAATGGTTTCGGTTGGGGCAGGGTATTTCCAGATTTTTTGGCCTATTATTCAAGTAATTTAAATAAAAACCCACACTGATTTTCAAAAGTAATGAGGAAACTATTTAAAGCCAAGCAACAGAAAATACTAGAATACATTTCATGGGAGCAGAAGGCCATATGAGAGAAGAAACTAAAAGCTCCCAGTTATTGTTTGGGGCTTCATTATAACCTTGGAGAGAAGGAAGAGTTTGGTTACTGGGGGGTAGTGAGGGTGATTCTATGTTTGATGGACAGAGTACAGCACATAATCATTTTTCTATTGCACATATCCCTTCCCATAATGCATTCTCTTTAAATCATACACATACTCAATTATGCATAGGCATAAGATGGTAAATAGAGAATTCTCCTTAATAGTTTGTTTGGGGCCACATTTTTTTTTTTGCCTTACTGCACATGCACCCAAGGGAGTTTAGGCTGGATCACCCCTTCCTTCCACCCTTACCAGGATATATTGAGAATACAATATATTTGACTAGAAGCTGTCCAAGAGTGATGGATGTTAAGGGACAGAGGAACTTATTGTTCAGACATGGGTGTACACATACCACAATGCAGGGGAGGGTCCGAGGTTGCTAGGTGCATTGTTTAGAGAGGGGTGTGTGTATGTAGATAATGGAACTAAGCTTCCAAGTGCATTATTAGGATAAGAGTGTGCTTAACTAAAACTAAGTAGAATCACAGGTTTTTACCCCAGTCCCCAAGTTTGCCTGCCTCAGTATCTCATAATAGGAAGGATAGTTTATTGTGAATTTCAAGAGGACAAACCATATTCAAGCCACAGTATCCTGCACAACATTTTCACAGTGCTCCATTGGTTAAAGAAGTCAGCCCTACCTAGCATGTAAGGGGGATATGCAGAGACCTTAGGATCAGAAGATTCATGAATTCCCTTGAAAGCCTAGGACCAAACGATTTTAAAGTTTCTTTAGACCGAGTGTAAGCACAGTTTTCAAATGCTTAAAATTTATTTGAGTCACTCATGGGCCTCTTGCTAGATGATGAAATGCACGCATGGAGCAAAGTAAAGAAAGGAAGGATTATACTTGTACTTGAGACAGTTTTAATCTAGTGAAGTAGATTTTAATGCAGCAAACCAAGGCAGGAAAAGAAACTTGTAAATCAGTGTGATTGTCACCTTGATTTGATTGATAAGTACCTAGGAAATCAGCAAAGCACACTTCTGGTTGTGCCTGTGAGGGAATTTCCAGAGAGGATTAACTAAGGTTGGGGGACAAGCTCTGAATGTGGGTGGCACTGATACAGAAATATCTGCATTTCTTTGAGAGTGATGAAGCCTTTCTTGGCTTTATTGTTCTTAGCTTGAAATGCTGGGGTCCTGGAAACTCAGCAGCCACCAAAGCCACTTCAAGCCACAGGCTCTTAGATTCTTGTCTTGGGGATTCAAGGAATGGACTTCATGGACCACAGAGAGTGAATTTTAAAAGACGTATTTTATTATAGGGAACTTAGGAGAGAAAGAAGGCAGACTCCCTGGACAGCAGAAGGGGTCCCTGGGAGTGGGTTACTATAGAGCCTCATTGCTCAGGAGTTAATAAGGCTTTAGTGGAGGGAGGAAGGGAGGGAGACATGAACTGGTCAGTCCAGTCCCCATTCCCGTGTCCAGGTCCCTGGAGATTCTGTTCATGTCCTCAGCCTGGCTTCCAGGAACAGGGTACTCCTTTAGGGAAAAGAGATAAGGAGAAACAAGAAGACCCCCTTTCTGACACCCCCAGCCTCCAGCTATGGCAGAACATAGAGACATCTTAAATTTAGATCATTGTGGGTTCTCTGGCCTCAGGCAAGGACAAGTGTACTGGCCTGGAAAGGTCCAAGGACATTTCCAGCTCTTAGCCAAGAAAAAAAATGGTGACTTTTCTTTTTAGGTCTTTCTATCCTAAACTTCTTAGCAAATTTCTACTTCTTATTCTCATCAGCACCACACCATTGGCAGGGATCCCAGTTGGAACCAAAGGGGGAAAGGAGGAAGCCTTTGAGCACAGGACTTTTCTCTCTCAGCTTCCTGTCACCACGAGGTGAGCTGTTCTCTTCTCCCCAACCCTCTCTGCCAAGATGGACTAAAGCCTCTGAAACTGTAGGAGAAAATAAATCCTTCCTCTTTCAGTAATTTTGCTCAGGTATGTCACAGTGACTAGTATCTGACTAATACAGTGTTTTATTTCTTGGTAGGCAACAAATAATCATAATCATGCTATTAACAGACATATATTATCTGTGTACTTGGTGATGTATCAAATGTCTCACATGCAGGAACTTCCTTAATCCAGGCAATCGGTCTGCAAGATGGCACCTTTGGCATCTGTTAGGAGCATAGTTAACATGTAGAAGTTGCGTGAATTAAAAGTAGTTAGGATTAAACTAACAGTAGATAATGTGTAAAATGCTGTAACTTTAAAGGAATTAGCACATGTTAAACTTAGTTTAGCAAGATGCCTGCTACAGCTCAGGGCTGCTTTAGAGATAAGCTCTCAGCACCAGGCTGGCCACAAAGGGGCTCAGCAGAGCCCAAAGACTGACCTTACTCAGTTGATTAGGTAACCAGAGGGGGGTATGAGCACAAGGACCTGATAACCAGTCCTGGCTCCCCTGCCTTGGGCATGACCTCAGAGAGGAAAGATAGCCATCTGCCATGCAGAGGGACCCTGGGCCCAAGCCTGAGATTAGCACCTGAGACCCAGAGCACCCCATAGGCCCAGCTGCTGCCTATTTAAACCAGGGAGTGCAAATGGTCACCACTCACACCCCACTCCCAGGGTCCCCTGCTGGTTTGCCTGAAGGACATCCTGACTCTGTGGGCCCCTGACGCTGCCCGCTGCCCAGACCGGCTCAACTGGAAGCTGCCCCAGCACCGGACTGAGAGATCTGCTTGAGTCAATCATCTGGCTTCTTGGAACTCCCTGGTGAGGACGACGTCCATTGCCTCCAGGGGGCTAAGAGGGGCCTTGGGGGAGTAGGCCAGTCCAGGATAGGATTAGGATTTTTAGAACTATAGAAGTAGGATTTGAGAACTATAGAATAGACCTGTGTGGAATTAATAACATTAAATTGCATTATATATTTGTGTCTTAGATTCCTTTGCACTTAGCCTAGGCTAGTCCATGCTCATGGCAGCATCTCATTTAGGACGCAGAAATTAGGTCCCCTCCCAAAGATCACAGACAGTAAAAGCAGACTCTATTTGTCTAAACAGTTGCAGGCTCCTGTCCATACTCTCGATTGCTACAAGTATTTGCCTGGGTTTGATCAGGACAGCAGAACCTCCGAAAGTGTTGTGGAATAAGAATTAATTGCAAGAATTAGACCTTGCTAGTTGTGGGGAAAACTGGAGAAGTAAGAGTCCCCAAATAAAAGTGGAGGGGTCAGGAAAAGTTTTGTATTAGTCAATGCAATGTCCCACAAATGAGAGACTTTGTCCGTTCCCCAAGTCTAGTCCTCATAGTTCGGCTAAACTTCTTGGAAGTCCTAGGTCAAGGTACCAGCAGGTCAAGCTTCTTCTAGACCCTTCCCCCTGGCTTCTTGGTAGCTTTCAGATGTCCTTATAGTGAGTCATAGGCATCATGCATATAATCACATTTTACCTTACCTCTTGAAAGCTTCTGTCTACAAATAGTTTCATCCTGAGGTTCTGGAATCAGGACATCAACATGTGAATATTGGGGTGGTGACTGCCTAGAGTCTGGAAGAATTAAAGCTTGCATTACAGCACACAGCCACAGTGTATTTGAAAAGAGAGGGGCTCAAGATCTAGAGCCCTGTCACAGGATCAGATGCATAGTGTCGGTTGCTTCACTCATATGAAAGCAGGAACCTGATTGGGTAAAACGAGGGCAGGACATTTGAAATTGCCAAAAGAGGGAGCCTGCTGGTAAGGGGAGGGGTGGCTTTCTCCCCAACGGGTCAACTTTGGGCAAGAACCCAGAAGGAGACCAGCTTATACAAAAGTGAAAGTAACTGGAACACAGCTGAACTAGACCAGGGCCTCTTCCTAGAACTAGCTGCCTAATTTACAAGTATCTCCTATTCCCCTTGAGGGGGCCATGTCTCAGTCTCTGAGGTTGCTCTCCAACTCTGATGTGAGTGAATGTACTAAGCTGTCAGGGAACTCAGGAGCTACTTTTCACATCCAGCTATTGGAGTAGCACAGAGAGGCTGATGGAGATGTGCCTGGGGTTCATGAACTCTGTGATGGGCACTTGGTGAGCCTGGAATCCCAAGGCTACTAATCTTGAGAAGGAAAGCTGGATGTGTAGACAAAGGGAAAGTACACAGTGGAGCCCACTTGTACCTCGGTATCACTTCCCAGCATCTCCTGTCAGCATTCAACTTCAGGCAGGAATGACTGCTGGCTCACTTCAATGTTCCAGACCTTATACAACTTCACTGATGATAGTTCTGATCCAGACTATACACACAAGAGGAAGAATTCTGGGAAATGTAGTTCTGAGCATATCTAGAACACTATTGCAACACCTTACTTCTGGTGTGGGATTACCTCTGGAAAGACAGAATCACTTCTGTTTGGAACTACTCTCTATTTGGGTTTCTCTGAGATCAGCATGTTGGGAAGTCTTACAACCCATTTGACTTGCTGATGAGCCTCTCACCACCAGGACTGGGCAAGAATTATCAATCCATGATGCAGAGAGTAGAGGAAATAGCTTTCATTAAATGTTTATTTTATGCGGCTGGAGAGATGGCCTAGCAGTTAAGAGCGCCTACCGCTCTTACAGAGGACCCGGGTTCGATCCCCAGCACCCACATGGCGGCCGAGAACAGTCTGAAACTCCAATTCCAGGAGAACTCCAGTTCCAGGGGAATCCAATACCCTCTTCTGACCTCCGCGGTGTTGCACGACACAGGTGCACAAACTTGCATGCAGACAGTACATTCATACACATACAGAAATAAATAAAATTAATAAAAAAAATGTTTATTGTATGTCCGGCATGATGCTAGGATCTTTAATGTAGTGTACCGTTTAATCTAATGGCTGTCCTAAACAGTATTATTGACACACCTGATTTGAAAATGAGAGAACACAGACCTAGAGGCAGAAGGCTTCCCCCCAACCCCCACAATCCCATAGTTAGTAATCATAAAGCCAACAAATGACTTTTACAGAATGGTTGCTAAGTACCTGACACCGTGATTTAAAAGCCCATTATCAATTCTTTTTTATCACAATACTTGAGTTGGAGGCTATTATTATTCTTACCATACCAAGAAGGAAATTGAAACATAGAATATTCAATACCCATCCAAGGTTATACAGCAACTCAAGGCATAAGTATGGCAGAAACAAAGGTGCTTATTAAACATTCTATTTGATTTCTGTTATCTCCTAGAGTTCTTTGCAGTTAGCTGTGGCCATGTGAGTTCCTCTGGACAGTGGGAGAACTGAAGTAACATGTGTTCCTGCTAGCTGAAGTATGGAAGGTTGTATGTGGTACATCTACATTCTCTCTTCCCTTACTTTGGTGTCCTGGGCTGGTCCAGATGGTGATGCCACCATCAGCCTGGATCCCCAGTGACTGAGTGAGCAATACCACCTACCCCAATGACAGTTAGATGCACAATCCAAGGAAGAGATAGCCTTTGCTATGTTGAATCAGAAGAGGTTCATTTCTTGCCATAGCAAATCTAGGTCAGCCTGGCTAACACAAGATTTACTAGTATGTCTCAGGGACTCCATGAGTTTTTTTCAATCACTGAGCCGTGCTACCTTTTGCCCAATTGATAGCATGGGATGATAACCTATGCATGAAGTCCTATGTTGTGGCTGCCTTTCAAAAAGATCAATAAGAAACCAAGATATCATGAAAGGGCTTGTGATGAATAACCTTGGTTTTCAACATGATGGGATTTAGAATCAGCAGGCAACAAATCCCTGGGAGTTTGTAGGTAGGGCTAATTGAAGTGGGAAGGCCCACTCTAACGTGGGTACAATGTGAAGCTCTTGCTACCATGAATTCTCTGAAGTGACAGATGGTACCCTTCAACTAAGAGCCAAAATAAACCCTTCCTTAGATTTTTTTTTTTCCAGATATTTGTGACAACAGGAAAAGTAACTAAGACAGAGCCCAAGTGGTTACAACTACTGGACTCCTTAAGGTCAATCCTATCAACCAGTGGTGATTCCTCTTGTGAGAATTTCAAGGATTAATTTAAAACTTTCACATGATAAGAGGGCTGTGTTTCTTAAAAGTAGCAAGAAAGAAAGGTAAATGAATAAAAAAAAAGTCTAGATCCAGGGTCAGTAAACCCTACGTCTAACAACTGTCTTTGTCAACAAAGCTTTATTGAAACATAACTGGATTCTACTCATGGGCTCATCCAATTATCTTTTGTTTATGGCTAATTTTGAGCTGCAACTGCAGACCTGGATATTTGTGACAGAGCCCATTTGACCCACAAGGTCTAAAATATGTTCTCTCTGGCCCTTTACAGAGAAAATTTGCTAATCTTTGGAGCCAGAGGTACTGAAATATGACCCAAAAGTACACGGCTTTCCCTTGGAGACACAGCCCCGAAAGACCTTCCAGATCTACCTTGTTCATGCTCTGACAATTCCTTCCTTAATCACCCTTTCAGGTTGAATTAGGCCTTAAAAGAGCACATAAAAACGCAATTGGATTATCTGCTAACTCATTACCCCAATTAGCACCTTGAGGCAAATTCCTTTGGCAGCCCTGTCTAACTCTAGCAGTCTGCAAAGAGGGTGGAGAGAGGAGAGGAAAGAGTTGGGGCAGGCTAGGTGCCAGGTCGGGTGGCTTTAATTAAGCCACTGGTAGGTCATTGTGGAAGATAGAGAATCACCATCATCTGCTTCCTTCTAGGTGGTTAAAACCCCAGATAACTCCTCTGTAGATGGATCCAAATAAATTAGTATTCAGATTTTTTTTTTAGATTTTAGGGTGAAGGTCAAGAGGGTGCTTTCTCTGATTTGGGAAGACAAAGACGAGGCATAGGTCATGAATGATTTAATGTTTTATTCATTTACTTATTTTTATGTATATGTGTGTATTGTCTGAATGTGTGTAAGTGTAATGCCCTTGGAGGTCAGAAGAGGGTGCTGGATCCCCTGGAACTGGAGTTACAGACAGTTGTTAGCCACCATGTAGGTAGGTAGGTGCTGGGAAAGGACTCTGGGTCCTCTGTAAGAAGAGCCAGTGCTCTTAACTGTTGTTAACAGCCCCAGGAACGACTTAAAAGCATCCTTTAAGGGTGAGGCTCCTCTGTCTGCTTGGCACTACATGCTCTGATTGACTGAACTTTGCGAACCTGTCAGAGCTAAGTTTGACAGTCTGAACTTTATACATCTGTCAAGGCTCAGTTTAGACTCACGTGTTCCGGGAAGCCTTCCATCACTGCCATGTGCAGGCTGGCTGTTTTCTGACCTCTTTACCCATTACCAATATTTTCCAGGCGGCTGGGCCCCTACTTTGTTCCCATACTTTCAAAGACTTTTATCAGACTCTTGCTGGGCTTCATTCTTCCTTTAGGGACTCCTTACAGAGTTTCCCTGCTTCTAGATCATTCTCTGAGTAGCCAGGACCTTGGGATTCCCAGTATAATCAGCCTTAAGCTTCATCTAGGAGCCTGCAGAGGCCTGCTGTGCAGTTTGTAGCAGTGTTAGGAGTGGGTCCAGACACCACAGTGCTCTGGCATCGCCTCAGTTTTGCTTTGACTCCGCTGTCTTTGGACTGATGGAATTGAGGACAGGTAGTCTTTCTCACTCCCAGCTTCCTGGAACCACGGTTCAGAACAGCACCTTGGGATGGGGCTGAGTGGCAGCTCTTCTGGCTCCCCACCTGGAGTGGTATTTTTCCCTAGGCTGAAGTTCACCTGGCCTCCCTCTTTGTACCATCTGCAGCAGGCAGTTGCTTGGGGGCTGTGGGACTTGAATAATGAAGGAATCCTTCCCAGCAGACTTTCCTTCTGCTGACCTACTTCCTAAGGGTGAATCTTCTCCTAGCAGGCTGGTGAATTAGATAGCTTTACCATATTATACTGAGGCAGGAACAGCACAGGGGACCTGATCTGAGTGCTGAATGTGAACACAGGGAGGGGTGTGCTGGAAGCCAAGCTGAGGGCTATCTTTCCAACACTGGATTCTCCTCCACTGCCTGTCTTCCTTCCTTCCTTCCTTCCTTCCTTTCTTCCTTCCTTCCTTCCTCCCTCCTCCCCCTCCCTCCCTCCCCCCTTTCCTTTCTCCTTCCTTCCTTCCTGCCTCTTTTTCTCCCTCTCCTTCCTTCTTTTTTTTTTTTTTTTTTTTTTTTTTTTTTCATGTTCTTTCTTCCTTCCTTCTGTTCCCCCCCACACACCCCACTTTCTCAGGCCCTGGGTACTGAACCCAAGTCTTCTCATGTGTTAGGCAGAAGCACTGCCACTGAACTGTGTCCCCAGCCTTCCCTGTGGCTTCTGACTCAACTTGGTTAACTGGGATTTCGGTAATTCAGTTCTCTCCAACACCTATTTGAAAACAGTTATTTGTCAAATACTATAATGGTTACTATCGATTGTCAACTTGATAGGATTAGAATCATCAAGGAGACAAGCCCCTCTGGGCATGTCTATGGATTAGGTTAATTTTCTGGATTAGGTTAATTGAGGTAGGAATTGTCAGAATAAATAAAAAGGAGACCTGAGCTGAGCACCAGCTCTCATCTCTCTCTGCTTCCTGACTGTGGATGCCACGTGACCAGTTGCCTCACACTCCTGCTGCCAGGATAGACTGTGCCCTTGAAGTGTGAGCTAAAATAAACCCTTCCTTAAGATGCTTTTGTCAGGAAATGTTTTGTAGGAACGATACACACTAATGTAACTATTAAGTTAAATATTCAAGAATATGGTGATCATTTGGAATTCATCATGGTGGGAATATTTACACAAGGGAAATCAATAAGAACTACAAATCAGGGCTTCTACCAACCCTTCCTCAAACCACTGAGGCACTACTAGCAGGCCACGGCTTCTGTTACAGGATACTCTGCTCTGTCTGAGCAAGCTAAAGTCAGACATAAAGGATAAGTAGTTATCTTCGTAGAATCATTCTCTCTCTTCTCTCTCTCTCTCTCTCTCTCTCTCTCTCTCTCTCTCTCTCTCTCTCTCTCCCCTAGCATTCTGTGTGTGTGTGTGTGTGTGTGTGTGTGTGGTACTCATGTGTATGTGTGTGTGTTTCACTGTGTCCACCCACCAGGAAGCCAGAGGAGACCATTAGATGTCTGCTTTATCCTCTTGAAGACAAGATCTTTCACCAAACTGGAGCCCTCATTTTAAAATCTAGGCCAGCAAGCCCCAGTGATCCTCCCATGTTGATCTTCCCTCCTCTTGCTGGGGTAACAGGCACATATGGCTGTGTCTGACTTTTATGTGGATACTGGGGATCTGAACTCAGATCCTAACATGTAGGCACTCTTACACGTTTTCCTAGTTAGTATTAACCATCAACTTGACACAGCCTAGAATGACTTAGAAAAACAGCCTCAATTTTGTCTTTTATCAGTTTGGTTTGTGGGCAAGTCTGTGAGAGAATTGCTTTGACTGTTAATTGATGTAGGGGGCCCTGCCGAGGGCGGGTGGCACTATTCCCAGGGTAGGTGGTCCTGGAAGCAGGTGCCTGAGCAAGCCAGCAAGCAGCCGAATTTATGGTTCCTCTATGGTTTCTGCTTTAAGCTGCTACTTGAGTTTCTACCCTGACTTCCCTCAGTGATGGGAGTGGATGTATCAGCCACATAAACCCTTTCCTCTTCAAGTTGATGATGGTCAGAGTGCTATATCACCGCAAAAGAAATAAAATTAGAATACCCACTGAGTAATCTCTCTGGTACAGAATCATTATTCTTGGAGGCATAAAATACACATTTCCTGTAACAAATTCAAAAGAACAGAATGCAGGAAAGAAAGGACATTATCTTCCGATCTAACATCTTCTTTCCTAAGGAAGAAAATGGAGTGTGGCTTTCTAGAGTTTTTCTATATGTTGGCAAACACATAAAAACAAATACCTATATTTTTTAGGCAAATGGAATAAAGCTACACATATTTTATACCTTATTCTTTTAGCCTAAAAATTTATTATGGACTTTTGTCACAGTTACAGCCAGACCATTTATTTGAATGATTGCAGAGTATTCAGGAATCCTGTGCCCTTAATGGGCAGTTGGGTCATTTTTGTTTGTTTTTCTCTTTTATTTCTTGTTCTACATACAATATCCAATAAACAGCCTCTGTGTGTGTGTGTGTGTGTGTGTGTGTGTGTGTGTGTACCTACCTCTTCCTGTGCACACAGTAGGTGTATTTCTTTTTTTTTTATTTAATTTAATTTAATTTTTTTTTATTTCTGTATGTGTATGAATGTACTGTCTGCATGCAAGTGTGTGCACCTGTGTTGTGCAATGCCGCGGAGGTCAGAAGAGGGTGTCGGATTCCCTTGGAACTGGAGTTCTCCTGGAATTGGAGTTTCAGACGGTTCTCAGCCGCCATGTGGGTGCTGGGGATCGAACCTGGGTCCTCTGCAAGAGCGGTCGGCACTCTTAACCGCTAGGCCATCTCTCCAGCCCCAGTAGGTGTATTTCTTTAGGATGGATTCCTAGGGTTAAAATTGCTGAAGTTTCGAAAAAAAGTCTCTTGGTAAATAGGGATAATTTATCTTGCACAAAATTATATAAATGCCCTCCACTTCCAGAAAGTAAGGGATGCTCATTTTTACAAATTCTAACCAAAAAATAAATGTTACAATACTGTCAAGTTTTGAAAATTTGTTAAAGTTGCATTTTATTGTTGATTTTTCTTGAGTTTCCTTATTCACTAATCAATCCAAATGTCTTATTTTTATTTCAATTTCTTCTTATTTGAATTATAATCCATCTTTTTTGCTCATTTTTCTCTTGAGTGATTCACTCTAAAAATTAACTTATAGGAGCTATTTAAGATGCACCAATGGCAATTACTCTATAATGCTCATCTCACATATGAAACCTCAAATCTATTTGCTTTTTAATTTTGTATTATGCTTAGCTATATAGATCTTCTAGAAAATTAGACTATCCAGGGTTGGTTTTGTATAAAAGCTGTCTATACCCTAAACCATAAAAGAAGCACCTTAATAATCTCTTCCACATTTAGGCTTGTTTAATTTTTATCTGACTAGGATTTATTTAGTGTGTATGATAGATGGGTGGAGCAGTTTTATGTGTCATAGTGCTTCTTCTACTCTTGCTTATGGCAGCAAAAATTAGGAACCAACCTAAATGCTCATTTCCAGGTGTTTGGAGAACCTTCGTCACATGGAGGCTAGCTGGAGGCGATATGTCACTGGGGCGTGGGCTTGGAGGTTTTATAGTCTTGCCCCACTTCCAGTTCTCTCTCTCTCTCTCTCTCTCTCTCTCTCTCTCTCTCTCTCTCTCTCTCTCTCTCCTTCGTTTGTGGGTGGATATGTGATCTGTCCGCTTCCTGCTCTGGCTGCCTGTTACCACGATTCTGCTACCATTATGGACTCACCCTCTGGAACTGAAGCCAAATGAACTCTTCCTTCTCTAAGCTGCATTGGTCATGGTATTTTATCATGACAACAAGAAGTGACTAAATATAGCAGGGGCTTAATTTTTTGGCAGTTCTATACCATAGACATTGTCTAAGTCACATAAAGAAATAGTTGGATCTATGTTCATTGACATGGAAGAATGTCTTTGTATATGAAAATTTCATGGCGTGTACTGACAGGACCTGTGTTCAAAAGCATGTATGTTATATAGTGCTGAGTGTAGAATACAGTGGACCTGCTCACTGAACTACCTCTGACATAACAAGGTAACATAACTTGCTGAGGTGTGAATTCTCTTTATGTCTTTTATCCTTTTAGAACGTTTCTGGGGTTCCCTTCCTTGGTATACCCCATTTGGATTTCAAGCAGGATCCGGGATAGCTGGATTCTAAGATATCCACTAGGACCATTCTAATGTCTAGAACTGCAGTCCGTCTGGATCCAGTGACTCCTCCCAGCTACTTAGGGAGAGGGGCTATGGGCTAAGGTGAGAGCGCTAGTGGGTGGGTCTCTCTCTCTCTCTCTCTCTCCCCTTCCACCAGTGGCATGTCGTGCGGAACTCATGGGGATCCTACCCAGGTAATGTGAGGGGGAGTGGCAAAAAGGACACTGTAGGTGATGATCTCCCCCATTCGCTCTGTAGAAAAGTCCATTAAACTCACTAGTGTCCCCTAAACTGAAGCTTCTAGAGAGCCTGCTCCTCAATCAGTCTTTGGGCCCATGGGGTGGGAAGGAGGCCGGGTGCTGAGATGGCTGTCATGTTGCGCTGCTTTTGAGCGAGCACAAATGCTGCTCTCCCAGGAAGGAAAAATTTTTGTGATAGCGAGCCACAGCAGTGTCATTTCGGGAACACCACTGACTCTCCTGGTCTTATTTTCTCACCTGCCAATGGCCCTTCTGACCATGTGAAATCATCGATAGCTTGACTGACAAGAAATTTGCTGTCTTTTCTGGGATTTTTTTTCATAGTAATATGGATTCTACTAGGACTTTCTTAGCATTACTGCACTCAATGAAACAGACCCCAGACTAAGCTCTGGGAGGGAATTTAGCGGAGGGAGAATCAGGTTTAGCACACATTTTATTTATAATGATTACACTAGTTTCTACACATCTAATAAATGATTTTTTTTTTCCTTTTTTTCTATAAAGGAAACTGGAGGAGCAATTAAAAGTGTAAATACTGGGCTGAGGAGAGCGCTCAGTTGGTGAAGAACGTGCTACACAGCATGAGGACTTGAGTTTAACACGCAGAAGCCACATAAAAAAGCTGGGCATGGTGTCACATGCCTGTAATCCCCGTGCTGGGAGGGGGTGGAGACAGGAGGATCCCCCACAGCTAACCAAATCGAAGAGCTCCAAGTGAGAGACCCTGACTCAGAAAAATAAGGTGGAGAGCAATGGAGACAGGCACTCATTGTTGACCTCTGACCTCCATACATGCATAAAAATGTGTATATCTATTAAATTCACAATAATGTATGCCTGCATTTTATGCAATGGGTCTCCATTTAGCCCGATTTCAGGATTTTATCATAATACCTTCATGTGGCTATACCAGAAGTGTCACAAGGACCATATGACCCATAAGGGGACAATCCTTTGTAAAAGCTTATATATAGACTGTTGGTTTTCAATGAAGAGAGGGAACGTGACTGACAGCCACTAATAACTCTGGGCCATAAAGTCAGCTTCAAAGAGACAATACAGAAAACACAAGTCACATGCAAACAAGAATAAGATTCCATCTTTGCAGACCTCTCTGGAATGTGGTGTCTGGGAAAATTGTGATGGAGACATCTTTAGATCATCACAAATAATGAAGAGGCAATGGAAGCAACAAAGAGGATAATGGCCGAGTTAAGCCCTTTGCCTGAGAAATGCATTATGCTATAATTGTTACTGTCACAGACTCCAGTGTGTTATTAAGTACGGAGAATTATTATGAGGATGGGTACTGTTGCAATTATGGAGTGAATTGACTCTTTTAAAGCACTTTCAAAACATTAAATAATTTTCAGTTAGAACTGCGACCAGAGTTCTCCTGTTATAAAGCTTGCCTCCAGGTCTGAACATTTGGCTAAATAAAGAGGAAATGGCATGGTACATAGAGATATGGAAAAATAAGCTTATTTCCAATCAAAACCTGTGAAAAGCAGAATTCTCAACCTGTCTCCACCTTGCTCACGGTAATGTCAAAATTCCTAGAAAAGATGAAACAAAAACCAAGAACTAGGAACAGCGATGCTTTCTTTCTCCCAGAGGCCTGCTCCAGGGATGCTGGGGTGTTCTTTGCTTATGTCATTTCTGGCTTCCTACCTCGTTTTCATTCAATGAGTCATCTGTTCACAGTGCTCATTCTTTGTATCCACTGTTATGGACTGAATATGAAATATTCTCATAGGCTCATGTGTTCAACAGGGGGACTATTTAGGAGGTTTGGGAAACTTGAAGGCATGGAGGAAACAGGTCATAGGATCTTTTCATCCCTTAACATGGCTTCTGTCAGCTATTCAGTTATAGTGACAATAAAGTAATATATGGGTTTATTGGGAGTGTCCTGAACAGTGAGACTCAGGAGGGTTCTAGCTTCATTCCCTGTATCCTGTTGCAGGCATTGTCTGAAGCAGCAGCAGCAGATCACCTGTCATCATAAAACCTGGAGACGATGGTTGGTAGATGTTAGTGCATGAACACCCACTGTCTCATCCTAGGTGGGGTAACTCTGAAGCATGTCTTTTGTACAGTTTTTCAGAGTTACCCCTTCTGACTGAAATTCAGTTACCCAAAGTAGCAGTGGCTTGATAAAGACATTTCTACTTTTGTCTTCTTTCTCCACCCATTACTCTCCTGGGTCTATCTGGGATTTCTTTGTGAACATCCTGTATCTAATTTATGTTTGAGAGGTGCTCAAAGGCATGGTCCTTGCTTCTCAGCTATTATGGACAAAGAATTTCAGACTGAGTTGGTGAGCAGGGCCAGGCAGGTGTATATACTAATGAGTTTTCTCCTAGCTGTGCTAAAATACATGACAAAAGCAGCTCGAGGAAGGAAGGAATGAAGGAAGGGAGGGAGGGAGGAAAGGAAAGAAGGAAGAAAGGAAGGAAGGGAGGGACAGAAGGAGGGAGGAAGGAAGGGAGGAATGAAGGAAGGGAGGGAGGAAGGGAGGGAGGGAGGGAGGGAGGGAGGAAGGAAGGAAGGAAGGAAGGAAGGAAGGAAGGAAGGAAGGAAGGAAGGGAGGTACGGTCCATCATAGCAGGGAAGCTTGTACAGCCCTCCCTGGCCAATCTCCTTCACTAAGCTATGGTTGCATCAAAGTGCGGCAGCTAGTCACAGCATGTCTGACAGTCAGGAAGCAGAGAGATGCCTGGTGCTCAGCTCAGTGTCTCCTTGTAATTCTTTCTGGGTCTCCAGCCCATGGGATGTTGCCATTCACATTCAGAATGGGTCCTCCCTTCTTAGTTAAATGCTTCTGGAAATGTCCTCAGAGACATGCCCAGAGGTGTGTTTCCTGAGCAACTCTCATCCATTCAAGCTGCTAATACAGATTAACTGCCATAGTTTGATAAATGAGAGAAAATTCACATTCTTACCTTGAGTTTTTAACCACTATTCATATACTTAATATTCAGAAAACTCTGTCTAAAGACCTTGCTTACAAGTTATTATTTTCCAGAATGGTTAGATCTTCTACATAATGGGGCTGAGGTGGAATAATGAACTGTTTGAGAGTGGTGAGCTGGGCGGGGATGAACAGAGAGGGAAAAAGGTGAATGGCAGGGGTGGAAGGGTGCATGCGTGAATGGATAGTGAGTTGGTGGAGATGGATGGATGCATGGTAAGTCACTGGGGGCTGAGGAGGAATAATGCACTGAATGAATGAGAAGGGTGTTCAATAAGCCATGACCCATTCATCCACTACATAGTATCCCACCCACTAGCCTTCTATGCATCCATCAACCCATCTTCTCTATATTTACTATGCAGATAATTTGTATTTATCTTTCAAGGTACTCTTGAGAGCTATCGTCTGCAGTGGATGTTGCTGTGGTTTGTTATAGAGACCAGATCACAGTGGTTGGACATATTTACCACACTCTCTATAATGTTGGTGATGGCATTGCTCTGGAGCTTGACTGAATGATGTGGAAGAACAGAGTCTCCTTCCCTCAATTTAACATATCTTTCAAGGTTTCTTCTGGTACTAGAACATCCGTGGGGTTGATAGAGGTCCAAGTTCCAGCCTCAGTGCAGTTCATCTTTTTCCTCATTCAGTTCTAAATTCCTTACTCCCTTATACAGCCTTCCCCAGCCAATCTGCTTCACTCAGATTGTGGAGGCTTAGGGTCTGTTTCTTTCTTTTGTGTGTGTGTGTGTGTGTGTGTGTGTGTATGTGTGTATTCTTGTGAGTGCAGATGTGAGTGTGGAGGTTAGTGGGTGTTGATCCTCGCCTTCTACCTTGTTTGAGACAGGATCTTTTGTTGTTTACCAGTATGTATACCAGGCTAGTTGGCCCATGAGCTTCGGGGACATTTTCTGTCTCCCCCTCCCATCTTGTTGTAGGAGCTTTGGGATTATAGGCCTGTGCTGACAAGTCCAGCTTCATGTGGGTTCTGTATACCCAAACTCACATCTGCCTGCTTGTTTGGCAAACAATATATCTCTGGAGCTATCTTCCAAGCCCTTTGGGGTCTATTTCTCAGGAAACTGACCTAAAATGATATCTGTAAAGTCTTCTTCTCTTCTTTCCATCTTTGTTCAAAAAGATCAAACAGAAGAAAAACTCAATCACTTTATGGCCTTCTCCTCTAGGTCTCTAAAGATGTAGCTATATAGGTTAATGAGATCAGCCACCATTCCTGTCATAGGACTATGAGATATGACATGAGACCCTTTTTTTTTTTTTTTTGTGGAAACGTGATATTGGGGGAATCAAAGGTCTGGGAGCAGAGGGTCAGAGCTTCTAAGAAGTCATCACACATCGTGTCTGCCAGAAACATGAGTGTAAGCGGCAGCTGGAGCTGGCAAGGAGAGCTGGCATTCTGTGGGCAGGTTGATGATGTGGGACAGACGCGACACTCAAAAGAAACGTAGGAGTTGTTGAGACTATGAAAGCTGTCTCCATGGGCACCTGCCTCGTCAGAAGGTTACTGTCAAAGGACTGTGATGAACTTGAGTCTACTCTTGGGTCAACATGACTGGCAGTCAAGAAGATGACCTGACTGCAGGGTGAGAAGAAAGGAGTGACATGCTGGACACCTCCACTTATCCTCATTTCTGACCATGACATCCTGCTCGCAGGCATGTCCAGTCTGCGGCCAGCCACACATAGCCCCAGGAAAGCTGTGATTATGGCCCAACACAAAACAAAACAAAAAAAAGCACATAAAACATCACAAGATTTTGTTTCGTTTTGGGAACTCAATTGCATGGTTCTCAAATATGAACTTTGTAGATGACATCTATAATAATGTCCAGAGTTAGATGTGCCTGTGAACAGTGACCACTGGTAGTCCCATGTCTCTCACAATTTATCTCATAATTAACTCTAATCCAGGGTCATAATGGAAGCTGGTTCAGGGAAACACTTTCCAGCCACAGAGAGGAGCAAAGGTGCCATCTTACCAATGTTCTTGGCAAGCACTTTGGCACAAAGGCATTTAGCAAATTGCTTTAGTGTTGGCTTTTCATGCTATAAGACTTCAGAGTAGACCCATTATGGCCTGTGATGAAGGTGCTCAGAGCTCTCTTAGCTTCCGTCTCCTCAACAGTGAGTGAGGATAGGAACATTGGCTTGGCCAAACTCACAAGTGTTTTTTTTCAAGCTACAGGCACATGATGTGCAGATAAAAGGATGGCTTTGCCATTTGAAATGGCTTTCAGAAGACTATGGAACAGGAGGTTAGTCAAACCCATGCTCTATTTTTGTTCTCCAAGGAATCTTAAAATTTTGTTGGATTAATTAGGTCCTATGACTGTCCATGCTGTGAGATGACAGGTCTCACTCATCAGAATATGGCGGGATGGTAGTGAAAGCTGGAACTACCCTTCTAAAACATCCAAGCCTTCTGTTGTACCCTGGCAATGAAGTTCAGGCTTTTATGGAACCACATCTGATTCGTCAGCAACCTTTAGGTAGCTTATTGATTTAACATTTCTTCAGAGATGCTAAGAAATATGTGGTCTGCTGACAGCCATGGACAGTCCTGACTTAAAAGGGAGTCTGATGGCTTCCTCCCAACTGTCCTGGCTCAGGGCCTTCCCAATCACTGCTTTTCAGAAAGATGTTTTAAATAGAGCTTATGCTGCATTTGAGCAGCCTTTTTTCCCTCTTTCTCCTTCCCCAACAATCAGTGGAGATTGCAGTGTCTTCAGATGGTATCTAACATACTGCTGCTGAATGGAGTCATTTCATGGTGAAATAACCCAAATGGAGGAGCAGTCGCCTTGCTAGAATGCAGAAGCCAATGTGTCAGAGCAATCGGGTTCTGGAGATTATTTGCAAAAATGGATTTATGTATTGTTTCCAAGTGTGGAGACAAAAGACAATCTATGGATCTGCTCTGTGAGACAATTTAGAAAGCAGTACGGGTGCTGAAGAGACAGCTCAGTGGTGAAAACCACCTGTTATTCTTCCAGAGGATCCGAGTTTCCCCAGAACCCCTTGTCAGGTGTTTATAACTACCTGTAACTACAGCTCTAGAGGATCTGACAACTTCTGGCCGCTGTAGAGCTCCACTCCCCAACACACATAGGCATACATTCACTCAAACGTACACACCCCCACACAAATTCAAATAAAAATAAATCTTTAAAGAAAAAAGTTCATGTTGTGCTAAGGATGTGACTCAGTGGGTAGAGTGCTTGAAGTCCTGGGTTCAGTTCCCAGTACTGCATAAAAGCCGGCGTGGTTCTCTATGCCGGTAATTCTGCACTGAGAAGGTGAACGCAGGAGGATCAAAAGTTCAAGGTCAGCTGGGTATGGTGATTCCTTTAGTCTCAGCTCTCTGGAGGCAGAGGCAGGTGGATCTCTGTGAGGTTAAGGCCAGCCTGGTCTACATAGTGAGTTTCAAGCCATCTGGACAGAGAGACAGAGAGAAAGAGGGAGAGGGAGAGAGAGAGAGGGAGAGGGGAGAGACCCTGTTTCAGAAAACATAACAAGGGGCTGGAGAGATAGTCTAGTGGTTAAGAGCGCCAACTGCTTTTGCAGAGGACCCAGGTTTGATCCCCAGCACCCACATGGCGGCTGAGAACAGTCTGTAACTCCAGTTCCAGGGGAACCCAACACCGTCTTCTGACCTCCGTGGCATTGCACGATACGGGTGCACAAACCTACATGCAGACAGTACATTCATACACATAGAAAATAAATAAAATTAAAAAGTTCAAGGTCATCTTCAGCTACCTGATGAGTTTCATGTCAGCCTCTACATGAGACCCTATCTCAATAAACCAACAAAATAACCCTAAACCCAAACCAACAAAAGGCAGGAAAGGCTTTTTACCCTTGGGCTGTGTGGCTTTGGACACAACTGCTTGCAAAATGGTTTTACACGAAGGATGCTTGTACACATAAATTATCACTTATTGTTAAAAAATGAAAAAAAAAATAAAGAAGTAATAGAAAAGAGAGAGAGAGAGAAAGAGAAAGGAAATGCATGATGCTGCCTTTCTTCCCATCCCCTTTAGAGCTCTCCATTTCTGAGGCAGAGCCATCTACTATCTAACTGGCCCCTGCTTTATTTGTTTTTGCATGGGCTGCTGTGCCTTCAGGCTTAGAAGGCACTTAAGGGTTTTCGTCCTTCTTTCCTTCTATTCTTACAAAGAAAAAGGATTCCAGATTGGCTCTTTTCCTTATGCCTACTCCTACTTCTGCACTCTTTGGAAAGTAGGGGTGAATGGTGGCCTTGCTCCCTGCCAGATGGCTCAGAAAATGATTCTTAACATCCAAAATGACTCTGCTTCACAGAGAGAGAAGCATTGTTGGAGATAAAAGAAGTGAAAAGAAAATACATGCTTTAGAGAAAATGAGCCAGTCTTCTGAAGGGGTCTCAGTCAAACAGATATTCATTTAGGTTAACAATGCCATGTTTCCATCTTGTGTGGGGCCCTGTGCTGGGCCCTAGAGACAATAAAGTGGGTGATTAGATCAGAAACCTGACAAAATGACTTAAAGAAAAACTTATTGTGGCTCATGGTTTGAGGAGATGTATTTCCTCATGGGGGAATTCTGGAGAATTATCTCATCTTGGTCTCTTCCATTGTCATCCTAAATATTGTTGCAGAGGATCCGGGTTCTATTCTATTGATATCTCCTGTGTAAAAAATAATTATTATTATTCTTTCCTTTTATGTATATAAGTGCATTATGTACGTGTATATAAGTGCACCCTTGTCATGCAATACTCACGGAAGTTAGAAGAGGCCTCAGAACTGTAGTGATAGACAGTTGTTACCTGCTACGTGGGTGCTGAGAATTGAACACGGTCCTCTGCAAGAGCAGCCGGTGCTCTTAATCTCTGAGTCCCCTCTCCAGCCCCTAATACCTCCTTCTGTGATGACTAATCTTAGTTAGTTAAGTTGATACACCCAGGAAGAGGAAACCTCATTTGAGGGATTTCCTCATCAGGTTGGCCTGTGGACATAGCTGTGGGGCATTCTCTTGAGTCCTTTTTGATGTGCTATGGGAAGTACCACCACTGGGCAGATGGGCCTGGGCTGCATAAGGAAGCAACTGACTTGAGCTTGAAGCACGCCTGTGAGCAGCTTTCCTCCTGTGGTCTCTTCTCAGTTCCTGCCTGCCTCCAGGTTCCTGCCTTGAGTTCCTGCCTCAATTTCCCTTGATAATGGATGTAACCTTTAAGCCAAATAGACCCTTTCCTCCTCCTAAGTTTTTTTTTTTTTTTGGTCATGTGTTTATTACAACAACAGAAAACAAACTAGAACACCACCTTTTTGTTTCCTTTTGGTCTTTTTTTTTTTTTTGAGATAGAATCTCCCTGTAGCTCCACCTGGCTTGGAACTCAATATGCAGGCCAGGCTGGCCTCCATCTCACAACGATCCACCTGCCTCTGCCTCTTGAGTGCTGGGATTAAAGGCATGTGCAAACATGCCTGGGTGAATAACTCCTTTCTTGGCAGTGATATTTATGGTGATCTATCACATAATCATCATTATTTATTTGTCTTTAAACACACAGCAATTAAAGAAGAAATTCGATTTTATAAATGTTATTCAGACAGTAAAATATTTTATATATGAGCTGAACTTTTCATTTTCTAAGTAAAAATATTAAGGCTTGTCATTCGTATTCCTTTTCATTTGAAAATATTTTATGACAAATGGAGACTCCAAGTGCTCTCATGGTAATGGAGATTCTCTTTCTTCCCATTTGTGGCTCTTATGCCTCCCTGTCACATAGAATCTTCAGTCCAAATGTAGGAATACGTGGTTCTCTAGGGACTAGGGAAATAAACTCCATCTGAACTAAGCTGGAACAATTCTAAACTACTCTGAATTTATTCTTCACAGAAACTCATAACTGAGTTTGGATGTGTTGATAGCCAGGTTATAATGGAGACTTTTCTGGAAACTTCTCTATTAGTCACCTTGTGTCATTGCAACAAATATCTGATAAAAGATATGGGTGAAATAAGGAGAGGGTTGCATTGGCTCATGCACGTGGAGGTTCAAGGGCAAGACTGGCTGGCCCCATTCTGCTGGGACAGCCAAGGGAGACAGACCACAGTGGGAATATCAGAACAAATGCTCACATCTCAGACCAGGGCACAGGATGGAGAGGATGGGAGCAGAGGCCCCCAAATCCTACTTAGGGGCTGAACCTCAGTGCTGTAAGGACCCTCACACTGTGCCTCACCTCTTTTAAAAAAAACAATTTATTTTTATTTTATGTGTGTTAATGTCTTGCTTGCATGTATGTAAGTGCATTAAGAGTAGAGAATACCTGTGGAGCCAGAAGAGGGCATCTGATCCCCCAGAGCTGGAGTTACTGACAGGGACAGTTGTTAGCTGCCACATGGATGCTGGGAACTGAGCCCAGGCCCTCTGCAAAAGCAATAAGTACTCTTAACTGAGCCATCTCTCCAACCTTATATCTCACCTCTTAAAGATCCACAGCACCTCTGCGGACCTCTGTGGGACTCATGGACTACAGCCAGAGGTAGGGACTATGCACAGGGGGCCAGCAGAGGCTCAACTTCCTGCTCTGACCTGTAAGGGTATGGGCACCTCTGTGCACTTTTGTATACCTCTGTGCACCTCTGTGTGACTCATGAACTATAGCCAGAGGTAGGAACTGTGCCCAGGAGGCCACCAGAGGCTCAACTTCCTGCTCTGACCTGTAAGGGTGCGGGCAACTCTGTGCACCTCTGTGTGACTCCTTGGTGACTGCAGCTGAGGTAGGGACTGTGCACAGCAGGCCAAAACCACTCCCCCTCTCCCCCTTAGAGTAGCCATCATTGTGGGAACAGCTATAGAGACTGGGGTCACAAGGTAAAAGAAGAGACATCAAACCTGCTACTCCTCAGTTAACCTAGAGGAACATCCCTTCAACCCAAAGAAGAAACACTCCAATTTCATATCAGATTACAGTCAACAAATCAAATACACATGCCAAAAGCACAATGAAAAATCAACCACAATGGAAAAGCAAATAATAAATGCCTACCAAATTCTATCAGTCCTATGGAAGACTCCAATGAGTTCTCCCTGGAGGTAACCCAGGACACAGATTCTAAAAGAACACTCATAGACATACTCAAAGAAATCAAGGAATGTAAAGAACAAATCAAAGAACTGAAGGGAGAGAATGACAAACTCTGGAAGGAACTAAAGGGAGAGAAAGAAGAATGCTGGAAGGAAGTGGAAACACTGAAAAGATCTCAGGCTGAAATGAAATAGGAAACCAAGCAGAGAATCAAGGATCTAGAAGGGGAGAAAGACAAGCTCCAGAAGGAAATGGAAATACTAAAGAAATCACAGGGTGAAATGAAAAAGGAAATTGAACATACACCCAATCAGCAGGAAAGGATGGGAGAAAGCCTCAGTAACAGATTAGATGAAGCAGAAAATAGAATCTTAAGTTGGGAAGATAAGATAGAAGAACTAGAATGCTCGAGTAAAGATTATGAAAAATTAAAAAAAAAACCCACAAGAGTGGAATGATCAGGAAATGTGGGACACATGAAAACACCAAACCTCTATATCATAGGGATAGAGGAAGGTGAAGAATCCCAGGAAAATGGTATTGATCAGCTCTTCAACAGAATAATAGAAGAAAATTTCCCCAAACTGAAAAGGAAAACCCATACAAATAGAAGAAGCACATAAAACACCAAATAGATAAGATCAGAAAAGAAATTCTCCACACCATGTCATAGTTAAAACATTAGATGCCCAAAAGAAAGATAAAATACTGAAGGCAACAAGAGAAAAACAACAAGTTACATATAAAGGGAAGCCCATCAGAATTACAGCTGACTTTTCTATGCAAACCATGAAAGCCAGAAGAACATGGGCCAAAGTATTTCCTGTGCTAAACAACTATAGATGCCAACCCAGATTACTATATCCAGCAAAAATGTCGATTATAGTTGAAGGAGAAAGAACAATCTTTCATGATATAAACAAAATGGAAGAATTCACATCCAGAAAACCAACCCTTCAGAATATACTCAAACAATTCAAAGGTCAGAGGAAAGGAGCAGCTATCCCCAACCAGCTAAAAAGAATAATTGATAACAGTATGACTGGAAAAATACTAACTTAAACCAAGAATGCAAACAGAAAATAAGGTGAAAGGAAGAAACATATATCTCTTAATAATAACCTAAAATATTAATGGTCTAAACTCCTCAATCAAAAGACATAGATTGGGAGAATGGATTAGGAAACAGAACCCATCTATATGCTGTCTACAAGAAACCCATCTCACCCTCAAGGATAGGCATCAACTTAAGTTGAAAGGATGGAAAAAAATGTTCCAAGCAAATGACACTGAAAAGAAAGCAGGAGTTGCTATTCTAATATCAGACAAGATAGACTTCAAGGTAAATCTAATCAGAAGAGACAAAGAGGGCCATTACATCCTTATCAAAGGAACAATTAATGATGAAAATTTTACAATCATGAATATATACACAAATATATATGCACCAAACTCTGGTGCAGCAAACTTTATAATCACAATTCTGCAGGACCTCAAGACACAGATTAATAGTAGTACACTAACAGTAGGGGACTTCAATACTCCACTGAGCCCTTTGGATAGGTCAACTGGACAAAGAATAAACAGAGAGACATCTGAACTGAACAACACAATACACCAAAGGGACCTCACAGATATCTACCAAATATTCTACCCAAACACCAGAGAATATACTTTTTACTCATCACCCCATGGAACATTCTCCAAAATTGGCCAAATACTGGGACACAGAAAAGACCTCAACAAATATAAAAGGATCAAATAATCCCATGCATTCTATCAGACCACAGTGCAATAAAACTCAGTATCAACACCAGAATAAGCCTACTGTCTACAGGAACACATGGAGACTAAAAAAACACACTCCTGAATAGTGAATGGGTCAAGGAAGAAATAAGGAAAGAAATAAAAGTATTCCTGGAACTAAATAAAAAAGACGATGCAATACAACAAAACCTATGGGATACTTTAAAAGTAGTCCTATGAGGGAAATTTATAGCACTAAATGCCTACATTAAAAAAACAGAAAGCACAAATAAATGATCTAACACTGCAGCTGAAAGCACTTGATAAGCAACAACAACTGAATCCTAAACCCAAAAGACAAGAGGAAATAACAAAAAATAGAGCAGAGATCAATGAAATAGAAACAAAGAAAATGATAAAAAGAATCAATGAATCCAAAAGCTGGTTCTTCAAAAGGATAAACAAGAAAGATAGACCTCTAGCCCAGTTAACCAAAAGAAAGAAAGAGCTGCTCCAAATTGATAGAATTCAAGATGAAAAGGAAACCATCACAACAGACATCAAAAAGATTCAGACAATAATACGAGAATATTTTAAAAACCTATACTCTGCCAAATTTGAAAACCTCAGAGAAATGGATGAATATTTGAAAGCTTGGGATTTATGAAAGCTTACTCAAGAAGATGTTGACAGCTTAAACAGACCCATAACATATGAGGAAATCAAAATAGTAATTCAAAACCTCCCAACAAAAAAAAGCCCAGGCCCAGATGGATTTACAGCAGAGCTCCATAAAACCTTTAAAGGGGACATACAACCACTGTTACTCAAATTGTTCAAAAAAATAGAAACAAAGGGAAATCTCTCAAATTCTTTCTACGAAGCCAGTATCACTTTAGTAACCATATCAAGCAAAGATACAACCAAAAAAGAAAACTATAGACCCATTTCATTAATGAACAGAGATGCAAAAATTCTCAATAAAATACTTGCAAACAAACAGACACACATATAAAAGATCAGTCAACATGGCCAAGTCAGATTTATACCAGAGATGCAGGGATGGTTCAACATACACAAAACAATAAATATCATAAAACACATAAATGGTCTGAAAGACAAAAACCACATGGTTATTTCAATCAACACAGAAAAAGCCTTCGACAAAATCCAGCATGACTTCATGTTTAAAGTCCTTGGGGCTGGAGAGATGGCCTAGCGGTTAAGAGCGCCAACCACTCTTACAGAGGACCTGGGTTTGATCCCCAGCACACACATGGCAGCTGAGAACCGTCTGAAACTCCAATTCCAGGAGAACTCCTGTTCCAGGGGAATCCGAAGCCTGCTTCTGACCTCCGCAGCATTGCACGACACGGGTGGACAGACCTGCATGCAGACAGTACATTCATACACATACAGAAATAAATAAAATAAAAAAAAGTCCTAGAGGGAATTGAACTGGAGGGAACATTCCTCAACATAATCAAAGCCATATAAAGGAAACCCACAGCCAACATCTTCCTAAATGGGGGAAAAAATTAGAAGCATTCCTCTTAATTAGCAGCATTCCTTTTAAAATCAGGAACCTGGCAAGGCTTCCCACTATCTCCACTCCTCTTCAATATAGTGCTTGAAACACTTGCTATAGCAATAAGACAAGAAAAAGAAATTAAAGGAGTACTAACTGTAAAAGAGGAAGTCAAGCTATCCCTTTTTGCAGATGATATGATATTGTATCTAAGGGATGCAAAAAACTCCACAAGAAACTCCTAGAAATAATCAAGAGTTTCAGTAAAGTAGCTGGATACAAAATTAACCTAGAAAAATCAGAAGCCTTTCTTTACACCACCAACAAACAAACAGAGAAGGACTACAAAGAGACCATGCCATTCACAATAGCCTCAAAAAAAAAAAATACCTTGGAACAAACCTAAATAAAGACACCAAAGATCTCTACAATGAAAAATTTAAATCCCTGAAAAAGGAAATTGAAGAAGATACCAGAACATGGAAAGACCTCCCATGCTCATGGATTGGAAAAATTAATATAGTAAAAATGTCCATCCTACCCAAACTAATATACAGATTCAATGCAATCCCAATCAAACTCCCCATGAGTTTCTTCTCAGACTTAGAAAAAATCCTTAAATTCATATGGAAAAACAAAAGACCCCATATAGCCAAGGCAACCCTGAGCAAAAAGGGCAACACATAGGGGATAACCATACCTAACTTCAAACTATGTTACAGGGCTATTGTAATAAAAACAGCCTGGTACTGGCACAAAAACAGACAAGTAGATCAATGGAACAGGATTGAAGATCCAAAACTGAGCACATGCAATTTCAGCCACCTCATATTTGATAAGGGGGCCAAAAAGACCCAATGGAGGAAAGACAGCATCTTCAGCAAATGGTGCTGGCAAAACTGGATTGGCACTTGTAGAAAGATGAAGCTGAACTCTTACCTTTCACCGTGTACAAAAACCAACTCCAAATGGATCAAAGACCTCAATGTGAAACTAGAAACTTCAAAAATAAGAGAAGAAAATGTTGGCTGTAAACTACAAGACATAGGTGTAGGAAAATACTTTATAAATCAGATAGCCACCTCATTGGAATAAAGGTAAATAATAGACAAATGGGACCTCATTAAATTCAAAAGCTGCTGTACAGCAAAAGAAACAATCAGTGAAGTGAAGAGAATGGGAGAAAAGAGAGTGGGAGAAAATCTTCACCAGTGATATATCAGATAGAGCATTAACATCCGGAATATATAAATTACTGAAAAACCAAAAGATCAAGGAAAAAAGTGACACTATCAAAAGATGGAGTAAAGAGATGAATAGAGAATTCACAAATGAAGAAGCGAAGATGGCTGAGAAACATCTCAGAAAGTTTTCAACGTCGTTAATAATTAAGGATATGCAAATTAAAATCAGCTTAAGATTTCACCTTACCCAGGTAAGAATGGCCAAGATTAGGAAAACAAATGACACCAAATGCTGGAGAGGTTGTAGGGAAAAGGGAACACTCATCCACTGCTGGTGGGAATGCAAACTCATGTAACCCCTATGGAAAGCAGTGTGGAGAACTCTTAAAAGACTGAAAATGAGCCTGCCACCTGACCCAGTCATACCACTCCTGGGTATAGACCCACAAGACTCATCCTATCAAAGACATGTGCACATCTATGTTTGTGGCAGCTTTCTTCACAACAGCAAAAAGCTGGAAGCAACCCAAATGTCCCTCAACCAACAAATGGATACAGAAAATGTGGTACATCTACACAATGGAATTCTATGCAGCAGTAAAGAAAGATAACATCATGAACTTTGCAGGTAAATGGATGCAATTAGAAGACATTATGTTAAGTGAAGTAACACAGTCCCAGAAAAACAAACGACATATGGTGTCCCTCATTTGTGGATGCTAGCACAAAATCCTTAGTTGCAAGGCAAACTGAGCATCATCTTTGTTATATTTCTTTTTTATTTGAAAGCAGCAGTATGGTTAAAACGTGAATCCCTTAATGGGCTTGAGAATTAACATACCGCTTATGTTCAGATTTTATAATATTGGTATCTGGGTGGAGGTTATGTACGCATATTTTGAGTAATATACAATTAAAGGGGAAAATGTGGCAAAAAAAAAGACTGAGAGAAAAATGCAAGACATGTATGGCAGAATGCAGGAACAGGGGTGGGGTGGGGGTATGGAAAGGGGAGTGTGTCTAAATTGAACTGAATAATGATGTATGAAATATGCAAAACATCAAGAAAAAGAAAGATCCACAGCACCTCACATACCACCATTCTGGGGACCAAGCTTGCCATAGTTGCCCTTGTCAATGTGACAGGATTTAGCATTACCTGGGAGACATACCTCTGGGTTTGATTGTGAGGCTGTTTCCAGAGAGAACTAACGGGGAAGTTCCCACTCCCCATGTGAGGAGCCTTCCCACAGGCGGTGCAGACACAAAGGGGTCTGAGGACAAAGCAGAATGAGGCTGCCTTAGCTTCCTGAGCGAGTTCATTGCTGCTACTGCCATCAGACTCCAGGCTTTACTCAATACCAGTGACTCTCCAGGGAGCTTCAAGGCTTTCAGCATTGGACTGGGTCTGCTGAGGTATCCAGCTTCTTGGACTGAGCAACTATGGGGTTGTCAGTTCATTCAGCCTTTGTTGGACTGTACAGTGTCTCTCCTGAATCTAATAAGTCCCCATATATATACATATATATGTATAAATGTGTGTAAATGTGTATGCATGCATACACATTCACATGCACACACCCATGCACACACACACAATACACAGACACACACATATAGACATTCTATTGGTTCTGTTCTTCTAGAGAACTCTGCTAACAAAGCCTTTCAGACATAGACCTTTAAAGGACATCCAGCATACACATTATTGCAAACTATAACATCTTTCACGTGGGGTAAAATGCTTAGTAAAAATGAAAGGCATGAAAATGCCCTAATTTAAACCTTATATATATGTAAGACTTGAAAGTGGACACTGACCACAGGAATCAAGTCAACAGAAATTTTTTTTGGTAGACAGATATATTTTATCACTTGTTTGACCTGTTGTGCATGGTGAGAGTAGGAGGCTCTGCTATTGTTACTTTCTTTACACACATTGCTATTGAGGTATAGAGTAGATGGCAGGCAGTCTTTACACACATTGCTATTGAGGTATAGAGTAGATGGCAGGCAGTCTTTATATATTGCTATTGAGGTGTAGAGTAGACGGCAGGCAGTCTTTATACACATTGCTATTGAGGTGTAGAGTAGATGGCAGGCAGTCTTTATACACATCGCTATTGAGGTGTAGAGTAGATGGCAGGCAGTCTTTATACATTGCTATTGAGGTATAGAGTAGATGGCAGGCAGTCTTTATACACATCGCTATTGAGGTGTATACAGTAGATGGCAGGCAGTCTTTGTACACATTGCTATTGAGGTATAGAGTAGAGGGCAGGCAGTCTTCCTGCTGCTCTCTCTCAGAACACTACTGGTGATCTCGAGCCCAAAGGTAAAAAGCTTGTATTACTTTTCTTGTTGCTGTAACAAAATACCTGACAAAAGCAAGGGTTTATCTTGGCTCACAGTTTGAGCGTCACCATGGTAGAAACTCCTGGCGGCAGATGCTTAAGGAAGCTGGTGGTCACATTACGTCCGCAGTCAGGCAGCTGAGAGTGATGAATGCTGGGCTCAGTTTTCTTCCTTCTTTTAAAAATATTTCATTTATCATTTTTAAAATTTTATGTGTATGAGTGTACTGCATGCTTGTGTGTAAGTGCACTTGTGTCATCCAATGCTTGCAGAGGCCAGAAGAGGAAGTAGATGCCCTAGAACTGGAGTTACAGACTATTGTTAGCCATGATGTGGGTGCTGGGAATCAAAACCGGGTCCTCTGCAATCCATCTCTCCAGCCCCCATTCTTTCTTCTTCTTATTTAGTCCATGACTCCAGCTCATGGACCCACACTTAGGGAGGATATTGCCAATTCAAGTAATCCATTCTATAAACCTTCGCTGACATGCGCAGAAGTTGGTCTCTTAGGTGGTTCTATAGAAGATCTTGTCAAATTGGCAATCAATATTAACCATTAGAAAACTGAAGAGTTGAGAACAAGAGAGGAGAAGAAACAGGAAGCTGAGTCTATCAAGAGAGGATGGAAAATACATTCATGAACTCAAGCAGAAGAGAGTGATAAGAACACTGGGGGAGGTTTGACCACAGTATAAAGAAAAGGAAGTTTTTTGGGAAGCAAACTGGGGTCTTTGTATCTAGTAGTTTGCAGGTGAACTGGAAAGGATGCTAGTTGTTGGAACCTGAATGTGGAGACCTAGCACAATGGTTTTTTTATTAATTCAGAGCAGAGTGACCAAGAGAAGATATCACGGAGGAAGAACCAGAGGGAATGGGCGCACGGGTCCATGAGACACAACGGCAGCTCCGGAATGGGCAAGGGGCAGGTGGAGGGAGGTGCGTCTGTAACAAAGAGAGATATATCTAAGCTGATGTGAAAATTGGAGCTAACGAAAGAAACCTCTTCATCTGCAGAGCTGTGAAAAATGTCCTGGGTACCAGGTAGTAACGCTGAAGAGAAAACAACACAACGTAATGTGCCCTGGTAAAACCGCTGTACTTAAAGGGTGCAGAGAACAAGCCTATAGAAAGATAAATTACTGAATTATAAAAAGAGGCTCAACTTGTCATTTGAGCTTTATTCTGGCAACAACATGAGCTAAAGGACAGGAGAGTAATGTCTCTATAAACTCTGGTTTCGTTTCTTTCCTGCTGTGATAAAACAGTCCACGAAAAGCAACTTAGAGGAGGAAAGGGTTTATTTGGCTTACACTCCCAGGTCATAGTCCATCATTGAGAGAAGTCAGGGCGTGAGCTCAAGCTGAAACAAACATGGAGCCAGCTCACAGGCTGATGGTCAGCTTATGCTTATTCTTATACACGCCAGGGCCAGGGAATGATGCTGCCTACAGTTGCCTGGGCCAATTCCCCCACAGGCCAGTTTGATTTAGAGAATCCCTCACTGATGTGACTCCCTTCTCATGTGACTCCATGCTGGGTCAAGTTGACAGTTAAAGCTAACTAGGACCACCTATAAGAGTGAGGGTGTGTGGAGAACCCTTAAAAGATTCAAAATGAGCCTACCACAGGACCCAGTCAGACCACTCCTGGGGTTATACCCACAAGACTCATCCTACCACAAAGATACATGCACGTCTATGTTTATTGCAGTTCTCTTCATAATAGCAAAGACCTGGAACCAACCCAAACGCCCCTCAACCAACAAGCAGATGACAAAAATGTGCTACATCTACAGAATGGAGTTGTATTCAGCAGTAAAGAGAGATGACATAGTGAAATTTACAGGTAAATGGATGGAACTCAAAGTCATTATGCTAAGTGGAGTAACACAGTCCCACAAAAACAAAGAATGGTATCCCTCATTTGTGGATGCTAGCACCAAATCCTCAGTTGAAAGGCAAGCTGAACAGCATTATTGTTATATTTCTTTTTATCTGAAATCAACTGTGCTGTTATAATGTGAATCTCTTAACGGGCACTAGAATTAATTTACCACTTATTTTCAGACATTTTATTTACCATATATGGGTAGAAGGTATGTATTCATATTTTAGAGTACTATAAAATCAAAGGGAAAATATGAATTCCTAAACATATTTTGGAATTAACATACAGCTTATTTTCGGAAGGCATAATTTTGGTATATGTCATGTTTATATAGGCATATTTTGGAGCAATAAAATGGGAGGGAAAAACAACATAAGGACTGGGTCAAAGAACTGATTCAGTTAAATTCTGCCCAAAATAATAAACCTCTGCAGAGAAAAACTTTAAAAAGACTGAGAAAAAGATGCAAGACATGTATGGCAGAATGCATGAACTGGGGTGGGCTGGGGGGGCATGGAAAGGGGAATGTGTCTAAATTGGACTAAGGAATGATGTATGAAATATACAAAACATCAATAGAAGTATTTTATTAAAAAAAGAGTAAGAGTGTGCCTGGAATACTTTATATGCATTCAAGATATTATTCATCTGCTGTGATGAAAAAATTCCATTTATGGGTATTTTTTAAAAGTCAGAGAAAGTGAGCACCTGACTCACCATTTACTCTGTGAATCAATTCTTAAGTAAGGATTCTAAACAAGTAGATCCTAGAGTAGTAAGCCGTGGTTAATGTTACATGAGTGGGACCATGCAATATGTGAGATAGTAAGGAGTCTGAGTTATAGGCAGCTACTACCTACTGAAATGGAGGAAAGTTTGTGTGGGGGGGTGTTGCTGCTTGAGTCCAACAGAGATTTCATCATTTTGGGTGACCTGTTATGGAAGGGTTTCCTCTGAATGGAAACATGCCCTCCAGGAGGGAGGGGAAGCTCATGAGGCTCAGGAAGTGACAGTCTGGAAGAGCTGAAACTTGGTGGATTCTTGAAGGCCTCTCCCAGCTTTATAGAAAGAATAAAACTCTTGCTGGAGGAGTCTCCGAGCAGCCTAGTTATGACAGGAGATTCTCGGCTGTGGAGCTGCCTCCAAGTTCTGTGGTAACTCTAGGGATACAGCTTTCATGAGTCCCCACCCATGTTGGGGTAGGCTTTTTGGTGACACAGATGCTTCTGAGTCTTCCTTGCTCCTGTAAGTAATCCCTTACCCAGAGTCCCTTACCCCAATTAAAGCTCACTGTTTTACCGAATTGGACTCGGGTGCAACCATTGCTTTGATCTGTTTTGAGTTCCCATATCTGGTATGAAGAGATATGCGTGTATTGTCTCTTCCCCAGGAAAATTCTCTCACACGACTAAGAGAGCGCCGGCATTGGGCAATCAACAGCCAGCAGAGCCACTCCAGGCTAAGAGTTTTTGTATCTTTTGTCTCATGGACTTGAATGAATTTCATGGGAAACAGAAGAATGAGTTTTAAAAAGAGGTTTTATTGTAGAAGAAAGCTTAAAGGAGATTTTTGGTTTTTTGTGTTTTTTTTTTTTTTTTTCAGAAAGAAAACAAACAGAATTGCCACAGGAGGGGTTCCTAGTGGGTTGCCACTAACGGTCTTTGTCTAGGAGTGAATAAGGCTTTGCTGGGCTGAGATAAGTGGGTGGGGATGGGATCGTCAGTCTAACTGGTCCAACCACAGACCCTGTCAAACGTTTATGAAGCTGTCCAACCCCCTGGCTGGACTCGAGTTTCAGCGTACACTTTCAAGGGTCAATGAAGTAGCTTTTCAGGCAGCTGCATTTATTAGGCTGCTCTGTAAAAGGAGAAGAAAGATAGCAGGAAACCAGAACTGGAGCCAATGCCCCTAAACATTTCTGACATTTCTGGCCTCTAGCCTACACAGAACTGACAACAGAACCAAGGTCATTGCTGGCTCTGGCTGAGATAGACCTGTCCACTTTTGAGGTCCCTGGCCCAGCTACCTGACAAATTTCTTTTCCTTATTCTTACCACTGCAAGGTCCTCTGGAAGCAAAAATAGCCCATTTGCCTCACAACCTTGGGGTAAAGCTGCAAGGCACAGCCTCTGTGTTAGACTCTCACCTCCAGACCTCCCACTTTCTACCATGCAGAAGTGGTAAATCCTTGTGTGTGTGTGTGTGTGTTGTGTGGTGTGTACTTGAATATGTGGAAGGCTATTCCAAATAACAATTTTTAAGTAGAATTTTATTTGTAACTATGTGTGTGTGTGGGGTCTGTGTTTGGATAGGTATGTGTGTGGGGGGGGTCTGTGTTTGGATAGGTATGTGTGTGTGGGGGGTCTGTGTTTGGATAGGTATGTGTGTGTGGGGGGTCTGTGTTTGGATAGGTATCTGAAGAGACATTGGATCTCCCTGGAGCCAGAGTTACAGGCAGCTGTAAGTCACTCAGCATGGGTGCTGAGAACCAAACTCTAGTCCTCTGCAAGAACAGTATTTACTCTTTTTTTAAAAAAAATATTTATTTATTATTTTGTATGTGTATGAATGCATGTAGGTTGGTGCACCTGTGTCGTGCAATTCTGCGGAGGTCAGAAGAGGGCGTCAGATTTTCCTAAAACTGGAGTTAAAGATGGTTCTCAGCCACCATGTGGGTGCTGGGAATTGAACCTGGGTCCTCTGCAAAAGCAGTCAGTACTCTTAACCGCTGAGCCATCTCTCCAGCCCCAGTATTTACTCTTAAGCACTGAGCCATCTCTCCAGCTCCTAACAGCTTTAAATGTGGAAAGTAAAGCACATAAATTAAAATATCGATTATATTAAAATAAAGATATCTAAATAGAATCCCCCCTCCATAAATTTATGATGTAATCATATGTGTGTTTCTCTAATAATGCCATAGACAACAAGATTCAGTGGTAGGCTCTGGGACAACCACCATTTTAAAGCAGTGATGAGTGAGATTTTGATACATCTGCAACTGTAACAGGGCATGCAAATATCTATAATGTTTATGTTGACAAACATACAAATATCATTGACATTATTGCAATCTGTTGCCTACATTCCAAATAGAAGAAAAATAACACAGTCTGGTTGAAATTAGTGTAACTAATATTGTTTTTCCACCAAAAGACACAGATTCCTGCCTAAGAGCCCCTGCCTTCCTTAATCACTCCAGGTGAAGGTGCAAGGATAATTTCCTCCTCAAACTTCTTCCATTATGTCACTTCTTTCTTCAGCCTTCTCTGTCTCTTTTACTGATCACTGGGACAAAATCAAAGTCCCAGGCTTGACCTTTTCCTTCTCCTCCAGACTTGCACCACCACCTTTCCTGGGAGTCAGATTTGTCTAGGATGTGTTCCTGGTTGTCAGGACACCACTGCAGGTTCTATTTAGGTGTAACATTTGTTGGTGAAAGAAACGTGGTTTGCCTAAGCAAAAAGGAATTCAAATACAAGTAGATGCAGGTGTGTACGTAAAGCTCCTCAAGGTCCTTCTAGATTTCTCAACTGCTTTTCTTGCATTGGTTTGACTTCAAGCAGGGTCTTCCCTTAGCTCAGGACTCCTTCAACTTTCCCTACTTCCCCCCTTTTCACTGGAGAAAGTTTCCATGATCCTGAGTATATAGCTGTGTAAGGTAGGTACACCAGTCAAGCGTTTACTAAGAGTAAGTTACAAATAAATGTATTTTAAATAGTTCCCGGTAAACACATAATTTTATCATTTATTAAAGATGAAAGCAAATTTGCATAGTAATGAGATGGATGTGTTTTGTTTGTGTTTTACATTAAAAAATAAATCTTGGCTGGATATTTGGTACTGCAGGACACAGATTATCTTCAATGTTTTTCTGAGTTGATCGATATTTTGATCTTATAATAATCAATGTTGAGAGTGCTCTTTTGCATAAAATGTCAGAAATATATTTAGGGCCATTTCAGAAATTGTTGGAATTCTGTCCTAATCCCAAGCTAAAATCCATCAAGTGACTTTTTAGATGAAACTCAAGTCAGCAACACAAATAGCAATTTAAAAAATGGAGTGTTCTAACCCAATACAATCCCCCAATATAGTAATTTGATACTTATATGCTGAAGAATGTTAGGAAAATATTAAGAGTCTCCATTTTCTGTAAACCATTGTTTCTGTAAGAGCAGAAATCTTCATATATCCGGTTAAAAGACTGCATAGAAATACTGCATATAGTTGGTCTTTCCAGCAGTGTTTGTTGGTGTTGTTTGGTGTGATGGAGTGCAAGTGTGTATGATGTGTATTCAGAACCAAAGGTACAGTGAAGGCACTCAGTGCTACAGTGGTGAGCATTGCCACAAACACCTCAGATTCATTACCTGTTTAATTTTGAATTAACATTTTAACGTTCAGAAACATTTTACTATTGTCAGTTTTGGGGGATCCCCTATATTCACTTATGGAGCCCTATATGAGGTGGTAACCCATAGCTTAAGCAGCTGAACCTCATCCTGTTAAGGCAGCACCAAAAGCCCAGTCTTTCTTATGGTTTTCAACTTATCACATTGAGGAAAAGGAATCTTCATTCCAAATGGGGACAACCACAGCCCTTGGGATTCCTTGTTGATCTAAACCTGGGGTTCTATTTCTTGTCTTGAGCTGACTAGAGAGCAAATATTGAGACTGACAAAACTTGAGTAGCACGCTGTGTCCCAGCACTGGGGTTAGATCAGTTTATCAGTCATAGGCAGAAATGGGCAGAGGTGGGAACCAAAGGAAACCCAGGTGTTTTTCCCAGTGAGGCCGGCGGAAAGAGCAAATATCTGCCTCTTCCTTCAAGACTGGCTTCCAGCCGGGTGTGGTGGCACACGCCTTTCTAATTTATTTATTTATTCATTTATTTATTTGTTTGTTTGTTTGTTTGTTCACTTATTTATTTATTTGTTTATTTGTTTATTTATTTATTTATTTATTTATTTATTTATTTATTTATTTATTTATTTATTTTTGTATGTGTATGAGTGTACTGTCTGCATGCAGGTCTGTGCACCCGTGTCGTGCAATGCCGCGGAGGTCAGAAGAGGGTCTCGGATTCCCCTGGAACTGGAGTTCTCCTGGAATTGGAGTTACAGACGGTTCTTAGCCGCCAATGTATGGGTTGTGGGGATCGAACCCAGGTTCTCTCAGAGCAGCGGTCGACGCTCTTAACTCCTAGGCTATCTCTCTGCCCCTAGTTTTATTTATTTTTGTATGTGTATAATGTACTGTCTGCATGCAAGTTTGTGCACCCGATTGTCGTGAATGCGTGGAGGTCAGAAGAGCGTTTCGATTCCCCTGGAACTGGAGTTCTCCTGAAATTGGAGTTTCAGATGGTTTCGGCCGCCATGTGGGGTGCTGGAGATCAAACCCTATCCTCTGTAAGAGCGGTCGGCACTCTTAAAGCCACCTAGGCCATCTCTCCAGCCCCGGCGCAACCGCCTTTAATTCCTAGCATCTCGGGAGGCAGAGGCAGGAAGATCCTGCTGAGTTCAAGGCTCAGCCTGGTCTACAGAGTTAGAGTTCTAGGACAAGCTGAGTCTACAGGGAGACTCCTGTCTTGAAAAAGACCAAAAAAAATAAAAAAAAATTAAAAAAAAAAAGACTGCCTTCATAGGTTTCTCCCACAAAGTTGCATTCATCCCCTAATATTTCCTGCGACAGTCCTTTCTTCCTGGACTAGCCAGGTTCTCCACAGGGACAGAAATGCAGCTTTATATATATAATAATAGGAATTTATTAATCAGCTTACATCAAAATTGTAACAACTACTGAACCACATCCTGATGTATGAGGAGAGCCCAACTCTCCTTCTTGTCCACAGGGTCTACGTGCTCTCAGCAGTCAAGTACTGGATGTCCTAAAATATAGGAAGGTTCACTGAAGATCCACAGGTCTCCCAGTCAATGATGATATCCTGAACACTGACTTCCAGAGGTCCATGAAAGAAAACCGGCTTAACAGCAGCAAACAGGATAAATCAGTCCTCAGCAAGGAAAGAGGAAAGGCCAGACAGCAGAAAGGAATGCCTTTCTTCTTCCAGGTCCTTTTTTATCTGGGCTCTACCAGAAGGCACCACCCACATTCAGGGTGGGTCTCTGATATCAATTAAAGCAATCAGGACAGTTCTTTCACTGATGCTACCTACTCAGGTCCTTCTCATTTGTGGCAAGTTGCCATGAAAACCAAACATTACACCTGGTTGGAAACTGAAAAGATTTCATTCACAGTGGGTAACCCTTCGTACCTACTCTGTGTCCCCTGTCTTACACTCCTGTACCAGGCTTACAATTTGGAGATCCAGATTCCAAGTATTACTGTATAACTTAATTTATTTCTTTATAATCAAATTACATTTGCTTTTTATTGGCAAGTCATTTATCAAAATAATTTAGATTCCTCTGCTTAAAAGTTCATTTTTTTTCTGAATCAATAATCGATTCAGGCTTTAAATTGAGTTAATTCAAAGCTGAAACTCTGTCAAGGCTGAGCTCCCCTTTTTTTAAAATATTTATTTATTTTGTTTTATTAATTTTATTTATTTCTGTATGTGTATGAATGTACTGTCTGCATGCAAGTCTGTGCACCCGTATCGTGCAGTGCCGCGGAGGTCAGAAGAGGGTGTCGGATTCCCCTGGAACTGGAGTTCTCCTGGAATTGGAGTTTCAGATGGTTCTTGGCCGCCATGTGGGTGCTGGGGATTGAACCCGGGTCCTCTGTAAGAGCGGTCGGCACTCTTAACTGCTAGGCCATCTCTCCAGCCCCCTAAGCTCCCTTTTTAGGGCTCTCCCTGGCCTCTTCTCCTCGGTAGCATAGGATACGAACATAGGAAATACACGTGGTTTCATAGATGAAAGAAAGCATGTGTTGCACTGGGCACCCTTGCCATCTCTGTTTGTTCTTGCTTACCCGGAGAGCTCCATGGACCAACCCATCACGTGTGGTCTGTGTGCTTAACACCCAGGCCCCTCCCAATGCTTGAACCCTCTCTGTCTTCCTCTTGTTCTTGGCACTGGAACACAAAGAGTTGTGGGTATCTCATGTCTCTCATACCACCAGTGCTATCTCACGGTCTCCCATGTCTAAATGTACAAGCCTGTATTTTGTGCTACGTTCATGCTTCCCTGGGAAAGCCATACTTTGAGGGTTTTCCTTCCATAACTATTCAAGTGAGTTGGTAGGATGGTTAATATTGTCAACTTGACAGGCTTGGAAATCACCTAGTAGACACACCTCTTGGCATGACTGTGAGTTTCTAGATTGGTTTACTTGAGATAGGAAGACTCATCCTAACTGTGGGTAGCATCATCCCATGGTCTGGGGTCCTGGACTGACTAAAAAGGAGAAAGTGAGCTGAGTACCAACCTTCATCTCTCAGCTTCCTGACTATGGACGCAATGTGACCTGGCTCTTCAAGCTCATGCCTTTCCCCCATGACAGGCTACACCCTCGAACTCTGAGCAAACCCATTTTTCCCTAAGTTCCTTTTGTCTCATCTATTTTTCATAGCAAGGAGAAAAATAAGGAACACAGTTGGGAAGCTCCCCAGCTCTCAGCATATCCTCATGTCAATCTGTCCTTCCTTTCCAGCTCATCCGCCTTCCTGCCCATCTTTCCTTGGAGGACCATATCCACCCTTTAATCTTTTCTCCACCACCCCCAGGCTTTTACCTTGTCTCTGTGCGTTGCCTGGGCTCTTAGGATGCATTTCTTTCCTCTTCCTTCTGATCCTTGGAGTTTATAAGCTTTTAGCTCTTTGAAGCCAGTGACCCCTCTGCTTCTTTTGCAAAATATCCCAGCTTTTGCAAAATGGAAGTTACAGCTCATAGCTCCTGTCCCCGAGTGAGCTCAGAAGCCCACTTTGCATGTACAAAGCTGAACACCTCATCCTCTCCTCTCTGAGTTCTGTTTCTCATGTAATAATGATGCCTTGCTTAGATGGTACAGCTGGTCAGCTAGTCAGCAAAGCAACCTGCTCTACTGAGCACAGAGGGCATGCATTCTTTGCTCTCTGCTCCTGATAGGATGCGATGTGACCAGTTCCCTCAAGCTTCTGCTCCTGTGACTTCCCCAGTGTTCAACCTAGAACTGTGAGCCAAAATAAAGCCTTTCTCACTTAAAACAAAACTAAAGAACAGCCTGACCTAACCTCTTGTCGCTGTTGTGATGAATGTCTACACAGTGATTTGAATGACTTACATTTATCATTTCTGTTTTCTAGAACTAAAAATGCCCAGTGGCTTTTGTCAGGCTGATGTCATGGTGTCTGAGAGGCTGCACTTCTGCAGGCTTTAGGTGACTCTGTTCTTTGCCTGTTCCAGCTTCTAGAACTTCTCTGAATTCCCCGGTTTGTGGATCTGCAACATTCAAACGGCTATGCCTGCCCTCACATCTTCTCTAACTTGCCCCCATTGACCTATCAGTACCTATGTGACGGATTTGCACCACCCAGATGACCCAAGATAATCTCTCTATCTTTAGATCCTTAACAGTTCATGGCTCTGAAGCCATTTCGCATAGACACAAGGATTAGGCTGTTGTCATCTTTGGGCCTGATTTTCACTTTGCTTCACTATTCCAATGGAAAGGTTTATCAAAAATACATTGAGCAAAATAGTATCTTGCTCATTCTCCCAATATCCCTATGATTCGGGTGCTCTATGTTCCTTTGACTGAAGACAAAAGTAAAGCCCAACAAGCGAGGAGCAGAATTGTGCTGAGAGTGAGGTCCTGGAGGCTTTGGGAAAGTTACAAAATTAGCATATGAAAAAACAAGTTGGCAAAGAAGGCTGGAAACTGTGACCTAAGCCATCTAAAACTGGCTTGTTCCGTTGGTGCAAGTCAGAGACATTGTAGAGTGTCCATGAGTAACCTGTCGTCCACCATACACTTTGCCCTGGGTGGAGATTTAAGACGCTAATGAGACATACCACTCAAGAGAAGTACATCTATCCTTGTATCTTCCAGAAAAGCTCGGTGTATGCAAATGAGCCAGAAAGCCTGTACTATGCAAATTTGTGGGACAATTGGGTTTGAATTAGGGGCCAGTTCTCAGTTAGCATCCCTTAGGGTAAACGTGGAAGTCATGGGATTCCTCTGACCCTGCCCCAAGAGAAAGCAACGAGGCCCAGGCACATGATGCAATATACACTGAGCCTGGGGTCTATGATTAGCTCTGGGAGATGACATCATTTTGCTTACAAAAGTGACTTGCAGCAGGCAGTAAATTGAATTCTCTATTACCACCACCACAGAATTCCTGATCCATTATTTTGTGCATATACAGGCCAAAGCAGGCCTGGATTTTGAGTGTCTGTGGCTAGTGGGTTGAAAGGGGAACTATCAGATCACTAACCTGGTAAGGTAGTGTCAGGTTGGACAGAGACTAATCAGGTCACCAGCCTGTGGAGTGAACTGTGAGTGGGTGTAGGCTGAAGATCGGCCATCAGCCATCAGCCATTAGCCTGAAATTCCTGTCCAGAAACCAGCAGTCCTTGGGCAGGTGGGCTAGCATGGCAAGATGGGAAGCGCTCTGCTTCCCAGACTAAGGGCCTGGGTTGGAAGTACCGCTCAGGTCAGGTTATGAAAGTAACCTACTGACCTCTGCGCCAAGGGGTCAGCTCTCCACAGTGCCTGCAGGTGACCACTGCTCCCCTTCCCTTAGCAGGACTGCGCAGTGTAGCAAAAGAAGCTTCCTACACAAATGAGTCAAAAACCCCCCATTATATGATATAAACAACCCCCATTATATGATATAAACAATCCCCATTATATGATATAAACAACCCCCATTATATGATATTAACAACCCTCATTATATGATATAAACAACCCCCATTATATGATATAAATGACCCCCATTCTTTGCGCTGTCTTACCACTGTGCTTCTAAGCTTTCTCCCTGCTCCGCCCTCCCTTCCTTGGAAGCCGTCCTTTTACAATAACTCCTCTCTTGGCTTGCTACTATCTGCATATGTCAAAATCTTTGTTCAGAACACAAGAATTTGGAACTCCCAGCCAGTGCCTACGAAACAGTGATATAAGCTGATATCAGAACCTCACCATTAGGCCTGGGACTATCTGACCCCACTGACAGAGTTCTTTTGCCACTCATTTGTGCAGAGCACCTTCTCCCCAGGAGGCCAGAGTGAAGCCTTCTTAAATTTAAGTGGACACGCTGTGTCTTCATGTCTCAATTCTCCATCTGACTGTATAGTTTACAAGATTCAGGGTGCAGTGTGTGTGTGTGTGTGTGTGTGTGTGTGTGTGTGTGTGTGTTCTCAGGAGTGTAAGCCTTTCCTGGCAGGTAAGATTGTAAATGCCTAAAACTCTCATGATGTTTATTGCTTCTTTTTAGCCACCACAGCAATAGAGAGGGCACCTTGGTGTGGTCACACTAAATGTATCATAAAATGTGCTGGTCTGAGGGTTGGTGTTGGAATCAGTGCCATCTATCCAGGTAGCCAGCAACGGTGTTTGGAGTTTTGACTCTGGGCTCTGGGCTCCCTTGGGAGCTGGACATAAGTGAAGGGTATATTCTGTACTGAAGATAATCACAATAGCATCCACTGTCCTTTTCCTCTCTACCCCAGAATACCTGGAACGAAATTTGTTTCCCTTTCACTCTTTTCTATGATTCTCCCCTTATTTTTCAGACAATTATTTTCCATGATTTTCTCTGAATTTTACATTCACAAAATAGAGCAGATTTGGTGGCCTCAGAAAGGGGGAGAGAGACAGAGAAGAGAGAGGAGAGAGGAAGAAGTGGCATAGATGGTACTGAGGAGGAGGAGGAATAGGAAAAGGAGTAAGAGGGAAGAGGAGGGAGGGAGGGAGGGGGGAGGAAGGGAGGGAGGGAGGGAGGGAGGGAGGGAGGGAGGACATAGCCAGACAGGGAAGGACGCTCTGTAGCATGATACCAGGAGGAGTAGCTGTCCGATCCAATCACTCTTTGACACTGCATTAGACATGTCCTAGTTATAGGAAATTCACTGCCCGGTTCTCCCAGGCACATTCATTCTTATTATGAGACCACTAACTGACAGGAGGCTTCTGTAATTGGCCAAAGCCAACTGCAAAGCTGCACCCTTAGGGCCAAAGGGCCATTGCTTGCCAAATCTAGCTGCCTGGTGGCTCCTCTAAATCCAGAAAGTCCCCAGCTGCACTTATCGCTGGCCACACTAGTGTTCCATCCATCTCCTGGCCACCATGCTGGGCACATTGCCAAATGGAAATTCCAACTCTGGTCTGTCCTTTCCTGTCTTGTTTCTTAGTTACCAGGACCCTCTCTGCACCCTTTGTTCACATAGAAATCCCTGCTAGTCCTTAATGCAGGATCTACGAAGATCTAAATACACACATTAAATTTTACGACATCGAACCTGGGCGCATACGTCCCTGGAGATTCTTTTGAAGCCTTCCTCTTAATCTCCTGATGGAGAACTCAGGCATGGACATTATTTTTATATGTATGTTTTTAAAAACCATGTTTGCAGGGCTGGAGAGATGGCTCAGTGGTTAAGAACACTGGCTGTTCTTGAAGAACACTTGGGTTTGAATCCCTGTACCCACATGGCAGCTAACAACCATTCTTAACTCCAGTTCTATGGGAGCCAGTGCTCTCTTGTGTCCTCTGCAGGCACCGTGCCACATGAGTGCAGTTACACACATGTAGGCGTAACACTCATGCACATTTTAAAATTTTAAATAAATAAAACAAACGTGTTTGACTCTCAAGCAGTACTGGCCACTTCCCCTCTCTTGGACGCCCACCAGAACTTCACAGTAAGACCCTAGTGCTGAAGACACTGTATGTGAGCTGTGGAACAAACAAGGAGGAAGCCAGCTGGTGTTGATTTCAAAGCTTCATTATAGTACCTCGCTTTCTTTTTTTATTTATTACTTTTATGTGTATGAGTATACTGTCTGCATGTAGGTTGGTGCACCATGTGGTGCAATGCCGCAGAGGTCAGAAGAGGGTGTCGGATTCCCCTAGAACTGGAGTTAAGACAGTTCTTAGCTACCATGTGGGTGCTGGGGATCGAACCCGGGTCCTCTGCAAGAGCAGTCGGTGCCCTTAACCACTGAGCCATCTCTCCAGTCAGCACCTCGCTTTCATAGTGCTGGAAGGTGCTGTGCAATTTACTTGAAGAGAAATTAATCCTCAACTTTACCCAGCTGTGAATCCTGCAAGCTACAACAACTGGCCTGGCAAGATGGGCCACCTACACAAGAGTGACACCAATATTATGGGAGCAACCAACCACTTTTTAATTGGACTTAAGGTCTGCTTCATAAGATGGAGCCCATACCTGACATTGATATCAGACTTAGGAACCTGCGGCCGTAGGGGAGAGCCTAATACTATTAGTTTGCCAAATAGATATAGCATTAAACCATCTCCTAATGACTTACTGGTATAGTTATAGATTAATGCAGCTCTCAGCTTTCAGCACAGAAGCTTCCTCACATAGCGGACAGTGATTAATACAGAGAACCACAATTGGCCATCATACAGAGAACAAGAGATGGCAGAGTGCTTGTCCCATAGGACAATTATATCAAACTGCTGCCTCCTGAGGCTCAGAGCTCATTGCAGAAGAGGGGGTGGAAAGATTGCAAGGGGCCGAGGAGGTGGATGACCACAAGGAAAGAGAGTTTTCCAGATACCTGGGAAGTTACTCATATGAACTCACAGCAATAGTGACAGCATCCACACGTCCCACGTAGGCTCGAGCCAGACAAATCGCAGCATAGACACGGGGAAGTGGCTAAGAAGCCCCAACCTTATCTGAGAAACTATTGGCTACTGATGGCTGCTGGGAGGGGAGAGTAGCTTGACCAGGCTCTAGCAGATGAACTCTGTCACACCAAAGGGCATTTGGGGATATAAATGGGTGTGTGTGGGGGGTAGCAAAGGCGGCAGAGGTAGGGGAGAGAGGACCTAAATATGATAAAATATGTTGTACAAAATCTGCCAAAATTCAATTACAATGCTTGCCAGAGATTTCTAGTCCTCTCAACACTCTGACGCAGGTTTTTTTCTTTGAAAATTTCATACATGCGAACCTTTTGGGCATATTTAACCCACTGCCTCCCTTCAACTTCTCCCAGTCTCCAACACATCGCCATCCTCCCAACTTCATCATCTCTCTTGTATTTGTCTTTTTAACAATCTACTGGGTCCATTACTGTTGCCCATATGCAATGGCTCAACCTCTCAGTTGCCACCCTCTCCTCCCAAGACTCTCCCTCCCATGGCAGCCATCTACTGCCATTAGCTCCTCAGCAGGGGTATGCAATTTGGAGTCCTTTCTCCATCCATGTTGGAATTTTTAACTGGTTTGATCTTGTGCAGGTAATCGCAGCTGAACTGAATTCATGTTTCAATGGCCATGTCTTGTCAGGAGGACAGCGTGTTACTGCACTCTTCTCCATTCCCTGGCTGGCTCCTACATTCTTTCTGCCCCCTCTTCTATGATGTTCCCTGAACCTTGATGAGGGGTGGTTGATACACATGTTCCATCTACAGCTGAGCACTCACAGAAGCTTATTCTCTGTGTTTCGGAGAGCAGTGTGTTTTTGCATTAAGCACCATCCTTTGGTAAGCAGCTTTGTGACCAAAGTTGATAATAGCACAAAAAGCCTGCTGCTGCTGAGAGCTGGGGGAGCAGCCTTGTGCAGTTCTCTTCCTGCTGCTGCTGGGAGCCAGGGGAACAGCCTTGTGATAAATATCCAAGGTTTTGAGCAGCACTCGGACAGCTGAGACACCCAGCCGCAAAGACTGAACAACTACTGGGTTATCAGCCTCTAAGGTGTGAGACAGCTGCTGTTATTATTTCAACATAAACTGACATATTGTGATAAAATATCCCAAAGCAGACATGGGTGGAAAGGGTTTATTTTAGAAGATTACAATTACAGGTTACAGGTCATCATTTTGAGGAAGTCAAGGTAGGAACTCAGGAAGCTGGTTGTACCACACCCAGAGTCAAGAGCAGAGAGAGGATACGCCCATGCTGCCCATGCTGTTTGCTCCCTTATGCTCTCTGTTAGCTTTCTTGTACTGGGCAGGGCTCCTGCCTAGGGAGTGGGCTACCCACAGTGGGCTGGGTCTTCTCACATCACTTGATAGTCAAGGCAATCCCCCACAGACATGCCCACAGGCTGACCTGAACTAGACAATCCCTCAACTGAAGCTCTCTTCCCAGGGGACTATAGGGTATGTCAGGTTGACAGTTAAAACTAGCCAGCATAATTAACATATGGAAGACTGCTACCTGCAAGGTGACTTGTAACTTAAGTGTGTCATTTTCATGTTTTGATACTCAGGTTCTTACCTTTCCAAGACACAAAGCTGCCACTACTTCTGTGTGAATAGAGAACACCAGCTTAGTACACGGGCACCCCTCCCCCACTTGCTTTGAAGAGAATGTGAAAGAAGCAGAAGAGGAAGGAGATGAAACTTCTGGGAAGAGCCTCTTGCTGTTCCTCCTCGGAATGCAGGGAAAGGATCCCAAACTCTCCCTCATTTCCTATGCAAAGTCAATCGAGTGATGGACTGTGTGGGTCACCTACCACTTATAGAACTCTAATTACAATTCTGAGCCACTAAGGAGTATCTTGCCCAGTCCATTAGCTGATGGCGCAATAATATCAAGAGGATGATTTTCTGGACCGAGGAAAACCAAATAGCAGGAAACAGCCTCTCCCTCTGTTTTCTCGGGTCTTGCATGTTTGCGGCTGCCGACCTTTCAGCCCGTACACCTCGAGATACAATTTTACGCTAAAAAGCAAGAGAATGCATTGGATGGATTCATCATGACTGGCTTTCCACCTGGAGGAAAACAGACTCCCTAGGCTGGCAGGAGAAGGGATACAAAACCTGGACTGGTTTTCCCCAGCACTATAGGACCCCAGCAGCCAGAGAGATGAGGACCACGGAGCTTGCCTCCTGCCCGTGAGCCTGGCCTGTACACTCTCGTGGGTGTCTTTCCTACGGAGGACACTTCTCATTGTGGGAGGATTTGGAGTTGGAAGTGTGTGGTGAATTATGCAGCTAATGAGCTCTGGAGATCTCAGTTGAAGTTGCCGTCCCCTGGAGTTGAGAGGAAAAGAACCGCATGTCATTATCGTCAGCCCTTGGAGAGCAAGTTCACAGAGTAGGAGTCAGATCTGTGAAAGGTGTGTGTGAGAATTCGTTGAAAGAAGCTGTGTTTGCAAAGGCTGGCTGACTGATAAAAACTTCAACAGTGTGGACAAGTTGGAGTGTTCTAAGTCTAAACTCATATTATTTGGGGGCATCTTTAGTCTCCTTAATCATCACCCCGGCCCATATGTGCTCTAACATCTATGCGAGCATTAAATAATTCTTTTGGAATTTATAAACTCACTCTAGTTCCTACCAATCAAAGACTAAATGCCATCACTCAGCATCTGAGGGCTGTGGCTGAGATTTTCCTTGCTTTTCTGTAATCTGCCTATCTTAAGAACTACCAGGACATTTGGAGAATGTTACTATGTATAACTTTCTTTGTTCTGTTAATATAAAACTTCATGGAACTGTTACCATGTTGGAACATGTTATTTTGGCTTGACCTGAATCTGTGTTCGCAGGCCATGGTCACTCTCATATGGCTTTGGAATAAACCATCTCTTTTGTTTCTTTGAGGTGAGAGTTCTTTCTTTCATTGACAAAGGTAGCCCGTTCATCAGAGTTCAACACACTCCTGGCTCTGTCATGTCCAGTCTCCCTTTCTGGAG
>VZQC01000400.1:1109739-1260219 GCA_009823505.1 Rhizomys pruinosus
TCTCTCTCTCTCTCTCTCTCTCTCTCTCTCTCTCTCTCTCTCTCTCTCTCTCTCCTTCCTGGCACCTGTGCTCCTTTATCACCACAGACCCAAAATTATGAATTCACTTGGCCATGTGCTGGAACTTCCATGAGATGAAATGAACCTTATCTCTTTAAAATGTTTAAAGATTTTTATTTCACTTTATTTTGTGTATGAGTGTTTTGCCTGCATGCATATAAGTGAACCACCTATATAGAATACCTGTAGAGGCCAGAAGAGGGCATTGAATCCCTGGAAATGGAGTTACAGATGGTGCTTAGCTGTCATGTGGGTGCCGGGAATCAAACCTGGGTCCTCTGTAAGAATAGTCAGTGCTCTTAACCACTGAGACACCTCTCCAGCCTTAAACCTTATCTCTTTTTAAGTTAATTACCTCAAGTATTTTGTTATAGTGATGCAAAAGTGGCCAGTTTGGGAGAGAAATTCTTCCTTTATTTTATCTTTTATTGTGTTCTTATGGAACACAAAAGAAAGTAGAGACTAATAGCAACATTGATGACATAGACCAGCAGCACACATCAAAGACATGAGTTATTTGATTCCCAGATGTTAGGAACCTCCTCCTGGCAAGTCCTGCATTTTTATACTGTGACTTATTTAATTCCTAGAACTTTAGGTGGTAAGAAACAGCGACCTAATCTGAAGATCCTGATTTTGCCTGATTATGTAGATTCTACAACTGATCTTCTAGACATTTTTATGGGACTATATTTCCAAATTGAAGCCCATCTCTGATGTAGAGGATGTCCACTCTGCTTTAGCTTCCTTGTCTTCACAAATGGAAGCCATGTGAAAGCATCCACAGGAGGGCAAAGAGAAGCAAATGCTGAGATGGGAAACGAGACAAATGAGGGGCAGTGTTCAAAGTAAAGGCAATAATACAGTCTTCAAAAGATAGCTTTTGTAGGGGCTGGAGAGATAGCCTAGTGGTTAAGAGTGCCGACTGCTCTTGCAGAGGATTCGGGTTCGATCCCCAGCACCCACATGGCAGCTGAGAACCATCTGTAACTCCAATTCCAGGAGAACTCCAGTTCCAGGGGAATCCGACACCCTCTTCTGACCTCCACGGCATTGCACGACATGGGTGCACAAACCTACATGCAGACAATACATTCATACACATAAAAATAAATTTAAAAATATTAAAAAATAAAAGATAGCTTTTGTAATATTTGGATTGCCATTCCCTTTACTCTAGCATGGTTCACTAAGCACTAGTTTCTTTTCTCCACAAACCTCACTATTCTTCAATAGTTCTGTGAGCAGGAATTATATCATCCACTTTTATAGAGATGAGGAAACTCTTGAGACATGGGCCATTCCTACAGTCAGCTTAATCAGGAATCGGTGGGGATTGGATTTCAACTCCAAGCCATCCGGCTTTCAGTCTGGGTTATTTTGGGTAACATCTTGCCCAAAGTTTTGGTGGCCACTCTACTCTAGGCCCAGATGTTTCTGAACAGTTGCTGTCTGAGGCACTGCGCCAACTTCAGTGAAGCCTGTGCAATTCACCTGCACAGAACTCACTCCAAATGACCATCTCATTACATGGAAAGCACAAGAACATAGATCCAAAACTCATAGCTAAAATACAAGACTAGACACATGTCTCTGCTCAAGGTGGCCCTGGATTTTGTCTAGCTATGAGTACTTGTTCATAGTATCCCTTTTCCTTCTCAAAACTTCCCTGGTTTGGGTAATTAATGAGTGAGAATTGTAGCAGACAGGGGCACTGCCCCAGTCACAACCTCCCTCACTGGTGTTTTATTAAATTCTGATTGCCCGTTTACAGGACCTGGTGTCTTTCATCTGAGGTGCACGTATGCATATGCACATGCATATGTCCATGCATATGAAGGTCAGGGATCAAACCTGGGAGTTGTTCCTCATGTGCTGTCTACTTTTCTTTCTTTCTTCCCCCCCACCCCCTTTCTCTATTGTTTGACACAAAGTCTCTCTCAAGTCTGGTCCTCAGCACTTCCTAGGTTCACTGGACAGCAAGCCCCAAGCATCTGCCTATCTCAGTCTCCTCGGAGCTGGGATTACAGGCATGGGCCACCACATGTGGCTTTTGCACATGGGCCACCACATGTGGCTTTTGCACATGGGTCATCACATGTGGCTTTTGCACATGGGTCACCACATGTGGCTTTTGCACATGGGTCAAGGATCTAGCTCACATGCTCATGTTTGCATGGCAAAGGTCTGGAGAGTTCACGTCATCTGAGCAAAGACTGGTGACAGCTGGGTATCAATGCCCAGCCCCCCACGCCCTGGGTGTGATAGTCACAGTCTGCATCCTGTACCCATTTCCCTGTTCCCCACGGTGCCAGTTGTCCATGGTGGTAGGTGACTTAACACAGCTTATTCTCTCTCTCTCTCTCTCTCTCTCTCTCTCTCTCTCTCTCTCTCTCTGTTCCCCTGTTCCTCTCCTTTCATGTTTTTCTTCAACTTCTGTTTTTGTTTATTTCTTTGGGTTTTGTTTGTTTGTCTTTTTTTTTTTTTTTTTTTTGTATGGTGTATGAATGTACTTTTGGCATGAGGTATGCCGTGCACACCTGTGTCGTGCATGCTGGAGGTCAGGAAGAGTGTGTTGGATTCCCCTGGAATTGGAGTTCTCGTTGGAACTGGAGTTCTGGAATAGTATGGTTCTCAGCCTGCTGTGTTGGTGCTGGGAATCGAAACCAGGGGCTCTGCAGAGCAGTAGCGTGTGCTCTTACTGCTAGGCCTATCTCTCCAGCCCATGGAAATTGTCTTATTATTTATTTGATGACAGGGTTCTCCTATAGTCTCAGCTGGCCTGGGACCTTACTATGAGACGGCATGGCTCCTTTGAACTCACAGAGATTGCCTGTCTGTCTCCCAGAGCTTTGGGATTCAAAAGCATGTGTCATCATGCCTGGCTCACTTTTGATTTATTATTATTTATTATTTATTTATTATTCATTATTCTTTATTTTAAATATTTTATTTTTATATTTTATTTTTAATTTTATTTTTTTCTATTTAAAATTTTTGTGATCAGGTCTTGTATTGCCTGCTATGATTTAAGTGTACCCTATGCTTGGAAATTATAAAATGCCCTCAGACGTCAAGAAAAGGCTGCAGATCCCTTGGAAAACTGAGTTATAGACACTGTTAGCTGCCACTTGGGTGCTGGAATCAACCCTGTTTCTCTGCAAATCAACCAGTGCTCTTGACTACTGAGCCATGTTTCTACCCACAACTTCTGTTTGTCTTTTTTTTTCTTTTTTTAAATGTTTTTTTAATTTTTTATTTCCATTTCTGTATGTGTATGAATGTAGTCTGCATTGCAAGTTTGTGCACCGTGTTTCTGCAATGCCGCGGAGGTCAGAAGAGGGTGTCGGACTTCCCCTGGAACTGGAGTTCTCCTGGAATTGGAGTTTCAGACGGTTCTCAGCCGCCATGTGGGTGCTGGGATCGAACCCGGGTCCTCTGTAAGAGCGGTCAGAGCTTTTAACCACTAGGCATCTCTCCAGCCCTCTGTTTTTCTTTTAAAGTTTATTTATTTTAATTTAATGTGTGTATGTTGTGATGGGGAAAAAAAAAAAACTTGGGGAGGAAAGGTTTTTTTTTGTTGTTTTTTCTTACATCTCCTGGGTCACCACAGTTCATCATGGAGGAGCCCAAGGTAGGAACTCAGGGCAGGGACCTGGAGGCGGAGCTGGAGCTGGAGCACAGCCATGGAGGAGCACTGCTTACTGCTTGCTCCCCTGGCCCTGTCGCCTCCTTTTTTTTTTTTTTTTTTTTCTTTTTTTGGTCTTTTTGAGACAGGGTCTCCCTGTAGCCCCCGCTGGGTGGCCTGGAACTCTGTAGACCAGGCTGGCCTTGAACTCACAGAGATCCACCTGCTTCTGGCTCCCCCAGTGCCAAGATTAAAGGTGTTTGTCACCATGCCTGGCGTAGTCTGCTTTCTTAAACAATACAGAACAACCTACCCAGGGGTGACACCACCCACAGGGGACTGGGCCCTCCCACATCACTCAACAATCAAGAAAATACCCCACAGACATGGCCACAGGCCAGTTCAATGGAGGCAATTCCCCCAGTTGAGACTCCCTCAACCCAGGTGTGTCAAGTTGACACTAAAGCTATCCAGCAAAATGTACAGGAGTATTGTGCATATATCTATATCTATGTATGTATCTATCTGTCTATCTATCTATCTATCTATCTATCTATCTATCTATCTATCTATCTCTATATCTCTATCTCTCTGTATATCTTTCTATATATCTATATCTAGATAGATAGATAGATAGATAGATAGATAGATAGATAGATAGATAGAAAGATAGATAGATATGCATCATGTGTATGCAATGCCCATGGAAACTAGAAGAAGGTGTTGGATTCCTTGGAACTGAAGTTACAGGTGGTTGTTAGCCACTGTGTGAGTGCTGGGAACCGACTGAACCTTGGTTCTTTGCAAGAGCAGCCAATGCTCTTAGCTGCTGAGCCATCGCTCCAGCCCTACAACTCATAAACAGTGTATTTATATTAGATTCTTCATCTGAGCCCTTCTTTTCACCATTAACCTAAACTGAAGCAGCTCTCTCACCTACAGGAAACTTATAGAGGTGGATTGACTTAACACACACCCTTCGCGGGAGTGTAAAAATGTGCTGGATACTGTCAGCTGTCACCTTGGCACACCTGAGAAGGAACCTCAGCTGGGGAATGTCCTCTATCAGATTGTCCTGTGGCCACATCTGTGGGATATTTTCTTGCTTGTTGAGTGATGTGGGAGGGCCCAGCCCACTGTGGGTGGTGCCAGCCCTGGACAGGTGGGCATGGGCTGTATGAGAAAGCAGGTTGAGCACAGGCCAGGGGAGCAAGCCAGTAAGCAGTGTCCTCCATGGTTTCTGCCTCGGTTGCTGCCTCCAGGTTCCTGCCTTGAGTTGCTACTGCTCTGTCTTCCCTTGGTGATGAACTGTGATTAGGACATGGAAGGCAAATAAATGCTTTGCTCCCCAAGTTGGTTTTGATCAACGTTTGTCACTGCAATACAGAAACCAAACTAGGACCAAAGACTTGAATGTGACCTTGGCATCTGGAAACACTTAGCTGATGGTATGAGGAGAGAAATAGAGGTGAGTATGGCCTGCGTATAAGGAGCAGGTAATAGAAAGTGGGATGCTCAGAAGGACATTAACTATGGGAGATGAAGAGAGACAAAAGAGGGGAGGACAGGCCCAGGAGGACTGAGAGCTCTCAGGTAACTGAGCAGGGGGTGAAGTGTCAGTGTTTTAGGAAGTCCCGTCTGGCCCCTGGAAGGCACATAGGATGAAGGGAGAGCGCTGCATCAGAGAAGCCGGTGGGGGCAGTGCTGATTTCATAGCAGGAGAAGAAGGCCGGGCTCTGAGTGGCAAAAGGAAGCTAGGAGGACGGTTCAGATCACCTCAAAGGGGGGAATTAACTGCGTTAAAGGATGACTGGCTACCAGGACGGAGATGAATTCATGGTAAGTTGCCACTGCTCTTATCCTCTGCATTCTTCTTTCAGCTCAGGCTGCGTGCAGCACAGATGACAGGCTGACCTTTAAGGAAGTCTCGCTCCTCAAGAGTGAACCTGCGCTGTGTGCCTTGCTGTCTGGTTTCCATCTCAAAGGCCATGCTGAGCCCGTGCTGCATGGTGGCTGCTATCTACACCCTGCTTTTCTTTACCCCACGGAGCTGTAGGTGAGAATGCATGTGCTGGGGCTGAATACGCAGGGTTCATAGCCAGTGGGTCGGGTGGTCCTGAGCTGGCTGGACAATCCCTTGTGCCTCCTTTGCTAATCTTAGTGCAAATATAGTTCATTTTTTTTTCCATGAATTTGGTATTGGAAGTATTTCCTGAGCTGATACACGCAAATGTATTCACAGTATGTGGCACCCATGTCAATGCTTAGAAGATGATGCCAACTGTTATTAACTAGGTGGAGTGAGGTGATTCATCAGGTCTCAGGGGGGCTTTAGAAGAGGGCTATTAAAGTAAAAAAAGTCACTAGCTACATGTATAGAAATATACAGATGGCTAAATATTCCTCTGCTTCCATCGCCACCTGCCTTCCAGCCCCATCCCATCCCATTCTGTCCCATCTCCACTTCCATTTCCGTCTTTGTCCCTGTCTTCAGTCTTCATGACTGTCACAGGTCCAGAGACAGATCTGTCCCAGATTCAGCATCAGGACTGAGGAGGAAGTAAGTTCTAAGCGCCAGACATCTTTCTTTAAATTACTGGACACTGAGTTTCTGTTCTATTCTTCGCTGCAGACATCTTATCCTAGTCTATAGATGATTTTAGGTCAATAAAATAGGTCTATTTTTGCTCTTCAAATGGCTCCCAAATACAAAATGCCTTTTCTACATGTCAGCTGCCCCCTACCACCTTCCTTTCATGTTCCTTACCACAGAAAACGACCCAGGGAGTGCTTGCTCTGTAGTCCAGTCCAGCAGCTCTGCGGGCTGGATAGTGAGACGGAATCTACAGAAAGTCCTGAGCTCCGCCTGTGAGGTAGGGAACGGGACAAAGGGGAAGCACACCCGCTGCTCTTTCATTCTCTTCTGAGGTCCGTGTGGATTTTAAGCTTGCAAATGGCCTGTTCACAGTGCAGCCTTTCAGAGGACTTTTTTAGTTCAAAGGGACCCAGAAATGGCTGGGCTGTCTCCAGTGAGACTGATCTTAGAACTACCTGGGCGTGTCTATGAAGGGCTTTGGGTGTCCTTCTGGCTAGCCCAACCCCCTCAGGCTTCCACTAGCAGATGTATGCATGATCCTAGGCTGGCTCTTAAAGCTCAGTCTAGACATTCTTGGGGCTGGGATATATTTAACCTCCCAGGATTGAGCCTCCCTTGGGCCCACACCTAAGGTTTCTGATATTCAACAGAAATCTACAGATGCTAACTCTACCAGGGAATCAAGTGTTCTCTTTGGAGCTATATTAGTCTCATTAATAAAAGAATTTGAAAATGGATCCTGTCCTAGTTAGTTTTCTATTGCTGTGATCCAATGCTCTGACCAAAACCAACTTGGGGAGGAAAAAGTTTATTTGGCTTACACGCTCTAATCATGGTTTGTTATTGATGGAAGCTAAGGCAGGAACTTGGAAGCAGAGGCCATGGAGGAATGCTGTTTATTGGCTTGCTCAACTGGTTTGGGCTTGGCCAGCTTGCCCAGGGCTCACACCATCCATAGTGGGTTCAATCCTCTCATATCACTCATGAAAATGCCTCACAGATATTGCCACAGACCAATCTGATAGAGGAAATTGATGTTCCCTTTTCTCACCTCTAATTGAGGTAGGTCAAGTTGACAACCAAGGCTACCCAGCATTGGTTCCGAAAAAAGCTCAAGGATAATTATTTTTTATTGGCATTTGAGAGAAAAACAACAGGGCAGACAATCTGTAAATCTCTGGCAGCTGAGCAGAAGAGGAAGGTGGAGGAGAAGAGGGAAAATGCTTTTATACTGAGGAAATTGGGGTTTCCCTTTGGCGGCTCTAAGTCTCATTAATAAAAGAATTTAAGAATGGTGCACGCCTTTAATCCCAACACTCAGGAGGCAGAGGCAGGTGGATCTCTGTGAGTTCAAGATCAGCCTGGTGTACATAGCGAGCTCTAGGCCAGCTGGGACTAAAGGGAGACCCTGTTTCAAAAAGACCAAAAAAAAAAAAAAAAGAATGGATTCAAAGGGAAGGCTAAGGACCATTTTATAGAGGTAAAAAGAAACCCTTGGGGGCAAGCTGTAATCTCAGCAGCTGCTGAGAGGAGGAGAAGGGAGGGGAAGAGGAAAAGCCATGCCCTTTAGGGCTGCATGGAGCTCAGTCACACAAGGCAAACCAGCAGCTACATGGTGGGGAAGGGGGCTTTAGAGAAACAGTAAAGAGACCTAAAGCGTTGGGGAACCCAGAGTGTTGGGGAAAGAATGCTCAGAAAAGAGAAGAAAAAGAGAGGTTACACTCTTCTAGAAGTACGCAGACTTGGGAAGCTGCTGTACCAGGGGGCAGGGTTCACTTTCTTATTAAAGTCCTAATCATTCTGCCTATCTCTTTAGCATAGCTTCAGGTGAACCTGCCTTCCTAGGGTATTCCCTTGCCCAGGTGATTGACCTGGCCCAACTGGAATGTTAGGTTCCCACCCAGGCCTGAGGTTTTATTTTCTTGACTAGGGGTTTCCTCTTCAGAGGCTTGTACTGCAATGGTCACACTCTGTCTTGTAAACTGGGCATGGAGGTCAGCAAGCAGCTGTAGAAAGGAGATGAGGAATCTCCAGAGAAACAGGAAGATGGTCCAGAGACTCAGGGAAAGCAAGCTTAGACTACTTACTTAGGGTACTATCAAAAAAGAGATGCAGAGAAGGCAGAGGAAAAGCATGGTTAGTGACGGGCCATGGGAATCTGAGTGCAGAGGATGCCTCATGCCAAGCTCCTGTGTCCCAGGACTAAGACTGCTCAAGGGACACAGACTAGAAATAGAGATACAGTTTATTTTTTATTTCATTTTATTTTATTTATTTATTTATTTTTGGTCTTTTCGAGACAGGGTCTTCCTGTAACCCCAGCTGTCCTGGAGCACAGTCTATAGACCAGGCTGGCCTTGAACTCACAAAGATCCACCTGTCTCTGCCTCCCAAGTGCTAGGATTAAAGGCGTGTGCCACCACACCCTGGCCAGAGATAGAGTTTACTAAGAAAGGGAAAGCACGTCTGAGAAGAGGGCTGGTGAGCTGAGAGAACAACCTCAAAGCTCATTGGCCCATGAGTTGCATAGCAGTTATAGGACATTTACATGGTAGACACTTCTCCCATGCTTGCCTATCAAGGGATTTCTTGAGCATGCTCTGTTAATTACAGGTGAGGTAGGATCTCCAGTCTCTCTGCAAACTAGCTTTTTATATATATTTTTTTACACGCTAATCTTTCTGCTACAGTTTCCTGCCACACTAGAAAGGAGAACTGCTTTGTATAATCTTCTCTTGATTAAAATGATACAGGCCTGGGGAGCCTGCTGGGCCTATTCAAGGCTTAGCCTTCATCCCACAGAGCTGGGACCATGAGGCTCTAGAAAGGCTCAGCTTGGTGTCCTTGAAAAAAAGAGTATAGAAAGGAAACTCTTAACAGCCAGTGGAAGTCTCCACGTAGGCTCCAAGGGGAGATGGGAGGTGAGAGGGTGAGTGACACATCTTTGTTATTTATGGAACCCAGGGTATCAAAAATGTTATGCAAGTGCTTCCATTCAGGGCCATTCAGGCCAGAACACTACTTGCTGCAGAAAAGAAAGTCTTTTCCCTTAGTTCTTGCATTGGGTCATGATATTCTGCTTATGACTTGAGGATTCCTTTCTTTCTTTAGGATGTGCCTGGCAGTCTCCTCTGGGACAGGAAGAATTTGAGCACTCTGATGTGGCAGATGCTCGTGTAGGAAGCTGGATAGTTAAAGATCAAGACACATTGTATACATTTGTGAAATCAAAGAATAAATAAAAAAATTATAAAATAAAAATAGAATAGACTTAAACCTCATGTCAGGATCCAGAAGAGAGGGACTTGGGGGCTCCCTGGGACTCCTTGTTCTTCCCCAAATGAGCACATTGAATAAACCTCCCTTTTCTTTTCTTTTCTTTTCTTTTTTTTTTACTATTATTTGTCTTTTTAATTTGTCTCTGAAGGATGGTGGCTGAGCCTGGCTTGTTAGGGCTGCCTGGGTCTAGGTTCTGACCCCAGCAATTCTGGTAAGATTCCCAGACACAAGAGTGCTGGACTTTTTGACCCTCAGTAAATCTTTCATTGGCTACAGGCTGTCTGATGGAGGTAGGAAGACCAGGAGATGTGGCTGCTGCCTCCATCTCTGGGTAAGAAGCATCCATAAGGACAGATCCTCTGTAGAGGAGGGGAACAGTTAGCAAACAACACCTTCGGGGCCTACCAGTGAGCACCCAAGCTGGTGAGGTCACTGAGGGATGGAGTAAGGTTAGACCACCTACAACCTCTTCTGGAGTTGCTTTTGTATCTTCCTGGCCCTGTGCCGTTCAGTGTCTTACAGGTTGTATCTGATGGTCTGAGGACAACACTGGATACTGGCCTAAATCTATCTTGCCTGCCTCTAGCTCTGTTATTTTTTTATTTTTTTCTTTTTAATTAGTATTTTCCCTTGAGTCCAGAAATAAAAGACTGGTTCAATAAATATCTTTATGACAAGGAACTGAACACACTCCCAAGCAATCAGTGTCCACAAGAGATAACACCCCAGTTAAGGGCAATTATCACCATGGTGAAGCTGGAGTCTGGGGCAGGAGTGATCTATCAGCTGTGGGGACCAGATTGTCTCCTCAAGGGATGAAGCAATAACATACCTCCTAGTGGTAACCACCTTGCTGAGCCAGGACAGAGACCAGGATTGACCAGACTACACCTTGGCCAAGATTATTCATTACACTTGCCTCTCACCCACTACCATAATCCTTCCTCTATCTCACCTAAAAGCTCATCTCAGTGCCCTCAAGATGATCTTGGGGGCATCTCTGGATCCCATTATCCATCCATCTTCGCAAAGTCGCTACACTGATTACAATTCCTCTCCCTGTGTTTTACACTTGATCTCTAATTAGTTTCTCAGGATGTGTGGTCCACTTAATCTTCTGTGACTCCCAAAGCTGGAATTTTTGACTAAAAAATCCTGGTAACATACGCCTATTGTTTTCAGACTTGGGGCACAGCCTGTGTCCCAATAAGCCAGGTTTGGACAGCTGTCTTCAATAAGCCAATGAAAACAACCAAGTTAATCATAAAAGCAGAAAGGATTTATTCAGTGTATCCACATTGAAAACAGGGACAAAGAGATCTAATGACACCACTCCTCATCAAGTCCATCTTCAAAGTCCTGAAGGGAGGCTGAGGTTTGAGTAGAAGTCAGAGTCCTGTTTATCTAAGCAGACCTGGTCAAGGTGTGCTCCTGACAGTCACTGACCACTTGTTCTGGCTCCATTCTTCTGCACGGTGATCTGACAAACTGCAGATCTCTTTCTGGGAGAAAAGTTTTCCCACTCACTGATCAAGGCTTTAGACTTTCTTTTCCCAGGGTAAGATTTCTGGGGTTTCCTAGTTTCTTGACGTCTACAAGACGTTCTTGACATCTTGTTTCTTTACATCCTCACTATTCACACGTGTGAGAACCCTTGCTTCAGGGTCTGCTCTGACAGAACCCATTGTCACAGACTTGGCTCACGAAGGAGCCAACTGGAAAGCAGGCTAGCTTCTGTTTCTCTTGCCCAGCATTCCCTTCAAGTAAATTAGGCTTCCTTATGGGCATGGAAAAGTTCCTTATTGATGGCGATTCTCTTGCTTGTCTTAAAGAAAAAAAACCCCTTCTTGATTTCTATTAATGTCTTCCTACAAATGCTCAGTGTGGCCTGGGATTCTTAGAAGTTTTCCCCTAATTGGAAAGTGACTTTCTTCTCCTCCAAAACACTTACACAATTATCTGACTGCTGTAGAAAAATTATAATTTAGATTTTTATTCCATGTGTTTCAATTCTTTTTTGCCAAAATCATGACTTTGAAGTGCTTGAGTTTCCTCTTAGAATTAATTAGCTATAAGTATATTAAAATGCCCTTTTCCTGTCCAAAAAAAAATTATATCTACCCACACAAACATTCCAAAAAGAGAAAGATCTCTGATTTTCAGGGCTTTTGTTCTGAGTGGATTAAGTGAGCCCCACTGGGAGGGGAGAGAGGACACATGAATAGATGTATGTGACAAAGGAGCGTGGACTCTGAGAGTTGGGGGCTTTCTCCAGTATATTGTACCCCCTGAGCTTGATTGTACTCTTCAGTAAAAAGGCACTGGCTCCTAGTGTAACAATCCTGGCAGAAATGAAGTTATTTTAGAGAGACACTTGTACTCCTCTCTTTTGCTCTCAAACTATTGAGACAATGGACCCTCAAGAAATTGGAATTTTTCCAGGAGTCTCATACTGTGAGAAGGGAAAGGGGAGCTAATCTCCCAGGGAGTGATTTCATACAGATCACCTTCCAGAACAGAACGGAGCCCAAACAATGATGGACTGGGCCACACCTTGACCAGAACTGCTTTCCTATGGACAACTCTTATCTTTTATTTAAACCCTACCTCCCTGTTAAGACCCTGAAGATGGACTTGGGGGTAACTCAATCCCTTTGTTCCTCTTGTCAATTTGATTATGTAGAATAAATGTCTCTTTTCTGCTTTTCACTGTCATTTCTTTAATTGGCTTATTGAGAATGGGTGGTAGAACATTGCTTCCTTGGGCTTCCAGGTCCCAAGCTGACCCTAACAACTTTGGTAACACTATTAAGATCTCCCGAGGTGTACCATGAGAGGGAGGAGCGTGCATGTCTGCCTTCTTTTAGGTGGGCAAAGTGGCTCCAGTGCTCCAAAATTTCATAGACAAGCATAGGTGTATCCCGTACAAAGTCCAATACAGAAGAAGCTGGGAGAGGGTTGTATGAGAGCAGGAAGGGGAACCCAAAAGGATCTAGCTGGAATTCTCACAGTCCTCAGTGAGGAGACCATGGGAGGAGAACAAGCGGAAAGGAGGCTTGACCCAGACCCATCTGTACTTGAGGCCTTCTCCGGACTATGATCCAAGCTGTACATCAGCCCATGCATTGCTGCAGCAGGTCACCTTGCATTCCTGAATGCGATGATGGCAGGTGCTGAACCTCGACTTCCACTTTCCTTCAGTGCCTATGGGCAGGCAGCTTTCAAGAGAAGTGGGTTTTAGTATTGTCAGTTGGAGTTGAACAAATTAAATTTATTGTAGGGATGAATGCTTATCATTGCAGATGTGAGTTCTGGGGTGCTGGAGGTACCTGAGGCTGCAAGTTTAGGCAGCCAAAGCAGCAAATTTCCATCTCCTGGGAGTGCTTGAGGGCTCGGCAGTGCTGCCTCTAGCTATCAGGCAGAGCAGGTGCACATATCCTGAAGAGTGCGGCAGGCTGTGGCCTCACCTGGATGGCAGAGAAAAGAGGGTGAAGACTTGGTCTGAGTCACAAGCACAAAAAAGAGAGTACATAGTGGTAAGACAAATGGGAGGACTGGAACTCAAATCACATATGGGGGTGGAGAGATTGCTCAGTGATTAAGAGCGCATATTGCTCTTGCAGAGGTCAGGAGTTCCAGCTCAGGAGATCTAATACCTTCTTCTGGTCTCTGTGAGCACTGCACTCATGGGCACAAATCCTACACAGACACACATTTATATATTTTCTGGACACCACAGGATAGTTGCACACCAGACCCCATATTCCTTGTAACAGCATGCATAAGACCTACCCAAGCCCAAGGCAGACAGCAACCTAGCATGGATAGCAGAGGCCAGCAAGAAGCCCCAGCCTTAGCTGAGGATCTATCGATAGCTGCTGGGAGGGGGAGGGTCAGTTTTCTTTAACTGTCTGGCACTTGGAAGGTTGAGCAGGCTTCAAGGGATGGACACACACCCAAGAACATTTAGGAAACACAAATTAGACATGATAAATCTTTTAGAAAACAAAAATAATAATAAAGGACATGAAGCTAGGAGGGGAGGAAAGGTGAGGAAGGAAATGAAGAAAGCGAGTCTTAGTATGGATCAGAGAGTAAAGGACCTGCTTCCAGGATGGATCAGAGACCAAAGGACCCGGCTCCAGGATGGATCAGAGACCAAAGGACCCGGCTCCGGGATGGATCAGAGAGTAAAGGACCTGCTTCCAGGATGGATCAGAAAGTAAAGGACCTGCTTCCAGGATGGATCAGAGAGCAAAGGACCCACCTCCAGGATGGCTCATAGACCAAAGGACCTGGCTCCGGGATGGATCAGAGACCAAAGGACCTGCTTCCAGGATGGATCAGAGAGTAAAGGACCGGCTCCAGGATGGATCAGAGAGTAAAGGACCTGCTTCCAGGATGGATCAGAGAGCAAAGGACCCGGCTCCAGGATGGACCAGAGAGTAAAGGACCCGCTTCCAGGATGGATCAGAGACCAAAGGACCCGTATCCAGGATGGATCAGAGAGTAAATGACCCAGCTCCAGGATGGATCAGAGACCAAAGGACCCAGCTCCAGGATGGACCAGAGACCAAAGGACCTGTCTACAGGATGATCAGAGAGAGAGAGAGAGAGAGAGTGAGAGAGAGAGACCCAGAATCAATCCATCCACGTACACATATATATCCATTTCTATCTATCTATCTATCTATCTATCTATCTATCTATCTATCTATCTATCTATCTATCTATCTATCTATCTATCTATCTATCTACATGTATAAAGAGATCTGTGTCCTGGATTACCTCTGGATAGATCTCATTGTGAGAGTCCTCTATGGGACTGATAGTGTTTTGTGGTGATTTCTTATTTGCTTTTCCGTGTTGTTTATTTCTCTTTGTGCTTTTGGCATGTGGATTTGATTCCTTTTGTTTGTAATCTGATGTGAAATTCAAGTGTTTCTTCTTGTGAAAAAAATGTGTACTTGTAAAATAGAAAAAGTGGGTCTGAGTGTGATCAAGATGCAGTGTATGAAATTCTCAAAAAATCAATAAAAATTTAATAAAATAAAATCTTGAAAACCAAACCATGTGACAGAGGTTACTAATAGCCATTTTAAAAATATTTATTTATTTTTATTTTATGTGTATGTGAATTTTGTATAGGTGAACCACATGCATGCAATGCCTGTGGAGGCCAGAAGGGGCCATTGGATCCCCCGGAAGTGGAGTTGCAGATGGTTGTTAGCTGCCATGTGGGTGCTGGGACCTGAACCCAGGTCCTCTGCAAGAGAGCCTGTGCTCTTAATCCCTGAGCTGTCTCTCCAGCCCCATCAATAGGCCTTTCCTTGCCTGTACATCAGATTGAAAACAAAGGCGTTTCCCCTCAGGGTGAAAATTACTAAGGAGTAACAGATGGGTTCCGTTTCTGACCACCCATGCTACAGTAACAGAATACCTTAGACTGGGTAATTCATAAATAATACTTTATTTATCATCATCCTCAGAAGAGGTAGAACCCAGGAAAGACAGCCTGGTGCGTGTAAAACCATGACCTCCCCTGCCAATTCAGCTCCAAGTTCAGTGGGTATCAGGTACGGAAAGTTTTAAAGTGGACACAGATTGAAATTGAGAACTGATCCAGACCAAATTTTATAATGAAAACCATGGAAATAGTTTGGAATTCTCCTAAAGGGTTGTTAAGAGACAGAAAATATGGATTTGATAGAGTAGGGATAGGAATAGAGATGCGGAAAATAGAACTCTTTCATGTCTGGTCTCTGACGAGAAAAAGTGTTCAATGAGCCAATTCCATCCAGCAAATGGAATCTGAGAAAGGATGTTCGGCTGGGCTGATAGGCTGGCTGCCCAAGGAGGGGTGCACCCGGACACTCCGCCAGAGCAGCCTAGGGAGTCGGACGCTACACAGCTGCGCCTGCGCCCAACCAGGGCAGGAAGAAGCTCCCAGGAAACACAGAGGAGATGGGTATGTTGGCACCTGCCAGTAATGCCACCGTTCGAGAGGTTGAAGCAGGAGGGTCACTGGAGAGTTACAGGCTGTCGTGAGCTACAGAGTGAGTCTGAAGCCAGCTAGACTAGATAGCAAGACTCCATCTAGAGGAAATAAAGAGGACTGAGGAGTAGCTCAGTCAGTAAAATGTGGCCTAACAAGCGTGAGCGCCTGAGTGAAATCCTCTGGAGCCAATGTGAAAGTAAGCCAGGCATGGTGGCATCACAGTACTGGGGAGCGAGAGACAGGTGGGTCTCTGGAACTCACTAGTCAGTCAGGGGAGCCTGAATGGTGAGATCCAGGCCAATAAGTGACCCTGACCCATAAAACTAGGTGGGTGGTGCTTGAAGAAGGCCACCTGGGGTTGACCTCTGACTTCCTCATACGTGTGACTACACACACACACACACACATACACACACACACACATATACACATCAAAAACAAACAAGTAGCCAGGTGTGGTGGTGTGCAGTTTTAATCCTAGCACTTAGGAGGAAGAGGCAGGTGAATCTCTGTGAAATCAAGGCCCAGCCTGGTCTGCATATTGAGTTCCAGGACAGCTGGGGCTACAAGGAGACCCTGTCTCCCCCCCAAAAAAAAAAGCAATTCAATAAGAAAAAAATTCTATTAAAAAAGTACATTAAAACAAACATCAACTTGCTATGTAATTTAGGAATGTAGAGTAATATTTCTTTTTACCTGCATACAACTCTACTGTTAAAATGTGAATCCCTAAACATGTCTTGGAATTAACCTATAGTTTTTTTTTTTCAAATGTCATAATTTTGGTATATGTGTAGAGTGTACATATGCATATTTTGGAGCAATATAAAATTAAACGGAGCAACAACAACAAAGACTTTTTCAAAGAACTGACCGAAACGGTAAACTTCTGCCCCAAACAGTAAATTTCTGCCCCAAACAGTAAACTTCTGCATGAAAAAAAAAAAAACTTTTAAAAGACTGAAAAAAGATGCAAGACATGTACGGCAGGATGCACGAGCTCTGGCGGGGTGGGGGGCAAGGACGGGGAAATGGGTCTAGATTTGATTAAGAAATGTATGAAATGTACAAAAGTTCAATAAAAAATAAGAAAAAAATAAAAAAATTCAAAAGCATGTTAATCAATAAAAATTCATATTAGTGAACTTCATACATCATCATTTAAATCATCTCTGGGTCTCTCACAATGGAACAATTCTTGATTATATTTCTCCTTGATATGAATGTGCCTGCATATAGATACATTTGAATAAAAGTGAGCAAGATGGATTCTATGATTCTCTTCCAGTTCCCCTTGCATTTTTAGAAGGAAACGTCCTGCTGTGAAATCTCAGTTGACAGTTGCGCTGATGATGTACGAGGCAGGGTTGGACCAGGTTCACATTTCCACGCTTGCATTTCCCCTCCGGGGCTCAGTGTGGTGAGAACTTGCAGATGCCAGTGAAATGTGAAGCACTGGCTCACAGGTGGCTGGTTGGAAGCAGATCTGATAAAGAAAGCAGCCTCCACTTTTCCATTGTCAATTCCAGCTGCCACTTGCTCTGAGCCCTTCTCTCTACATCCCTTCCTTTCAACCCTGTCAGACACAGTACAATCTGTCAGAAGTTATTTTTTCCAGTTTGTTAATCCATGATATTTCTAAGATGATGGGTGATAATATCCACCTTGATCTCTTAGATCAGAGTTTCCCATAACCAGCTCTTTGTATCTACCAGGGTCGCTGCAGTTAAAATAGGCAATGGAGGGTTTGCAAAATGTGAAGGCAAGAGGTGATATTTTAACGATTGTAATTGCACAGTGTCTTATTGGGTATTGAGGTTGAATGCAAGGTTAGCAAAATTCTGTTCTCCTTGGCTGGTGTTGTTAGGTAGGATGTGCTTTGTGGAGGATTAACATTAAATAACTTTTATCTTCTGTAACTTTGTGACCTTGAGAGAATTATTTGGCCTCTTTGTACCTTATTGATGTCATATTTAATGAAGCTAATAAGAATGTCTACCTCTAAGATTCAACATGATGATCAAGGGCCTTTTATTTCTCTATTGCTAGGTGTAGGTCTAGATACAGATATGGATATGGTCTTTGTCTCCAGCCCATAGAAAGCTTTCTAAAGCTGTGTGTGTGTGTGTGTGTGTGTGTGTGTGTGTGTCTGTGTGTGTGTGTATGTGTTTGTGTGTGTCTGTGTGACGGTATGGCATATGTTGCACTGCCCATAGAGGTCAGAAGAGGGTGTCAGATTCTCTGGAGCTGAGCTAGAGGCTGTTGTGAACTGACCGATGTGGATTGAACTTGGGATCCTCTGCAAGAGCAATACCACTGATCCATCTCTCCAGCCTCTAGAAAGCTCTTAATAGATGCTATAATTACTGTTACTATTATGATCCATTTCTGAGATAGTAGGAGGGACTGTGGGATTGTAGAAGAAGCACACGTAGGTTTTAGAAAAGGTAAATTCCACCTTGTGTGACTTTCGAGCACATCAGAGGTTGAAAAGATTGTCACTGCATGATACTAGCAGAAGAGGCCTCACTTTAACTCAGCTGCCAAGCTGCAGGATCCAGGGAACCACATGCCAACTGCCCAGTAACTAGCTAATGGGCCAAGTGGTGGTTTGAATGAGACTGTTCCTCATAGGCTCCACTTACTTGAATACGTGGTCCCAGCTGGAGGCTCTGTTTGCACAGGTTTAGGAAGTGCGGCAGTGCTGGAGGAAGTACGTCATTAGGGGTGAGTTCTGAAAGTTGATAATCTTGTCCTGCTTTCAGTATTGATCTCCCTGCCTCCTGTGCCTGCTTAGAGATGTGAGTGCTCAGCTTTCTGCTCCGGCTGCCTCCACTGCCATGCCTTCCACCGTGATAGGCTCTTATCCTTCTGGAACCATAAGCCAAATAAACTCTTCCTTCTGTAACTTGCCTTGGTCATGTTTTTTTTTTTTATTACAGCAACAGAAAAGTAAGTAATACAGGCCATAGGCCTTTTGTGCTTCCATAAGGCCCCTCACTATGTGGGGGGGGATTCCCTCTGCAGTATCAGAGCCTTTCATAAGGCCCCTCACTATGTGTGGGGATTCCCTCTACAGTATCAGAGCCTTCCACTATTTCCACTGCTCAGCTCTAGGAACCAAGGAGTGGAAGAGCAAAAGATCTCAAGGGTCTCGAAGAACTGTGGGCTATTCCTCCTGAGCAGGGAGGCCTGAGGCATGATGGGGAAAGACCTCACCTGCCAATCATCCAAGTCAAGAAGTAGAGGCCTGATGGTTTTCAAACCCTGCTAAAAGAAGGTGTTATGGCTTCTACGGTACTGCCAGCTTATGCCAGTCTGGGAGTTTGTGGAGTCTGTCAAATACATGAGGATGAGGTTTACTGCAGAAATTAAATATTTTGCAAGAAAAAAAAGCAAATTGCCACACAGACCATGTCTATGACTTACTATGTGAGCTTGTGTAAGGTAAATGACATCTCTGACTTTGAGTTACCATATGAGCTAACCTTGCACTGGACTACCCCATAGGAAAGAGGCCTAGCCGAATATGGTAATGTTATAAAGGGCCTACACCTATATGTTATCCTTTTCGTTTATTTTCAGAGGGCCTGTGTAACAGGTAATGTTGTCTACTTGACAGGATCCAGAATCACTTAGGAGACAAGCCTCTGTGTGTGAAGGAAGTATGCGAAGGAGTTTCCAGATGGGGTTCACTAAAGTGGAAGACCCACCCTACGTATAAACAGTACATTCCTATAGACTGGAGTCCTGGGCTACACAAAAGAAGAAAGTGAGCTGATCTTGGGATTCATCCCGTTCTGCTTCCTGACAGTGGATGCAGTGTGACCAGCTACCTCAGGGTCCTGCCTTCCTGCCTTCCCTACCATGATGGACTGTGCCCTCTAACTGCGAGCTGAAATAAAGCTTTCCTTTTGTGAGTTGATTCCTGTGAGGTAGCTAGTTACAGCTATGAGAAAAGAAACTAATACAGTGGTCTGTATTATTTGTCCCGTTGCACTGGACTCTTGTCCCTTTATTTCCTCCACCTAAAATTTCTTCAAAACATCTGGCATGTCATTAGCATCAAATGATGTTGTGAAAGGGATTCAGTTCAGTTTGTAGCATCACCTGAATCTAATTACTTCAACAAGCTTCATTTTCCCATGTGAACCTGTGACCAAGGTCCTGTCCTTTTCTTAGAACCTCCTCTTGGCACAGTGACATCTAGGACAGTGTTGGTATCGACCTCATACCAAATGACCATGGGAAGCATGTTGGTACCCTGGAGGGAGGAAACTTGACCCTTGTGTCACATTCTCTGCTGGTGGAGCCTGGGCCGGGGGAGGGAGGTGATACCCTCCATTGCATGCTGGAATCACTGAGCAAGCCCTGAGAAATCCCCAGGCCCAGGCTGTACTGCAGTACCATCAAATTTGACTTTATGTGGTTTCAATAAGCAGTTAACACTGAAAAGAGCAATTTGAGTCAAGACCACTCAGACTTGCACACAGCAGGGGAACACTGCTGTAAGCCAGTGCTCTTTAAGTTCATAATTACATCTATTGGACCTGAGATAGCTGCTCTTTTTTTGTGAGCTACCAACCTATTTTTAGAATTCTAATAAATCTCAGTGCAGCTTTAATTTAGACAAAATAAAACACACCTATTTTAAGTACATAGTTCAATACATTTTGACAAATTGTATATATATATTCATATAACTACCACCACCACCAACATACAAAATATATCCATCATGCCAGAAAGTTCTCTGTACCGCCATCTCATTCAGCCCTGTTCCCTACCAGTCTGTCAGTTGTTTCCTATCGATGTGGCCACCTGTCCTTCCAGTAGAACTTCCCACAGATGAGCTCATACTGTAGACATATTTACATGTCTGGTTTCTTGTACTCGGCATAAGGCTTTCACTATTTCACCCATGCAATTGCACGGTTATTGCTTATTCATGATTTGATCTATGAACATTCACTGCCCACTTAGTCACACTGATGGATGTCTTAGTTCCTTTCCTATGGCTGTGACAAGACACCATGACCAAGGCAACCTGTAGAAAGAAGAGTTAATTTAGCATACAGTTCCAGAAAGGTCCAGATGGATTAGAGTCCACATGGCAGGGAGGCCTGGTGGAAGCAGTGGCCGGGGTAGGAGCATGGGGTTACTGGATCTAGGCTGCTATGTTTCCCTTTGTAGTCAAGATCAGATAGCCATCAAGAGCTTAAGTGATATGCATAATGATTTCTCTTTGGTTTCCTGTGCTTAAATTTTGTGTAAACTGATATTATAACTTCACCTTTGCAGCTGAGCCATAACCCTTTAATTAGCTCCAAAAGGCTAATTATTACCCAGAGTAGCTTTGTTTTATTTCATTTCATTTATCATTTCTATTTTGTGTGTATAAGTCTTTTGCCTGCATGTGTATAAGTGCACCACAGGTATAAGTGCACCACATATATGAGTGCACCACATGTATGAGTGCTCCACATGTATGAGTGCACCACATGTAGGAGTGCACCACATGTATGAGTGCACCACATGAATGAATGCACCACATGTAGGAGTGCACCACATGTATGAGTGCACCACCTGTAGGAGTACACCACATGTATGAGTGCACCACCTGTATGAGTACACCACATGTAGGAGTACAGCACATGTAGGAGTGCACCACATGTAGGAGTACAGCACATGTAGGAGTGCACCACATGTAGGAGTACAGCACATGTAGGAGTGCACCACATGAATGAGTGCACCACATGTAGGAGTGCACCACATGTAGGAGTGCACCACATGTAGGAGTGCACCACATGCTCATACTGTCCTGCACAGACTGGAAGGAGGGGTTGGACCTCCTGGAACTGGAGGTACAGACAGTTGTTAGCTTTCATGTGGGTGCTGGGAATCAAACCCAGGTCTTCTGGAAGAGCAGCAGTATTCTCAACCGCTGAGCCATCTCTCCAGCTCCACCCCCTGCCCCAGTAGCTTTGTAAAGCAAGCTTGTGTCACCCACATGTATGAGTATTATTAAGAGAAATATACCAAAAAAGAGAGAGAAATATACCAACATACATACATGTGTATATGTAATTAGTTGTGGTGTGTATCTTTACATGTGTGTGAAGGCACTCTGTGAGCTGTAGGAGAGTGCATGTGCATGTGGGTATACATACAACACTAGGCCTCCTATCCATGAGTTCTATGTTTATGGATTCAGCCAACTGCTGGTCAAAAACATTCAGAAAAATTGCTTCTGTATTGAACATGTACAGGTTTTATGCTATTCTTCTCTAAACTATATAAGGTAATAACTATTGACTTATAACATTTGCCCTTTATTAGGTATTATAAGCAATCTGGAGATAAAAGGTGGAGGGTATACATCGGTTCTATGTAAAGACAAGGTAACTGCATAATAAAGGACTTGTATATACACTGATTCGGTTACATGTAGGGAGTCCTGGAACCAATTCCTTGTGGGTATCAAGGATTGATCTCTCTCTCTCTCTCTCTCTCTCTCTCTCTCTCTCTCTCTTCCTCTCTTATCAATTTATTTGAGTGAATGCAGACTTTCTAGATCCACAGAATCTCCTTTCAAACATTATTTACTTCATTTTCTGCATGTTCATGTTTTGAGTGGCTAATCTATGATTAATCATTCCTCTAAAATTAGGGATTTTTTTCTACCTTTTTTCTTAGGCTAAAAATACATGAAAGAACATATGTAAGTAAATACATTTTTTTGGTGTAACTTTCTTTGTCTTAACCATTGTCTATTGATTTAAGAAGAAACACATCATGGTTTTGAATTCATTTCCCTTCCTTCTCCAGTGCGTACACTGGGGCCATTGGTATAAATATTCATTTCTGGGAAGTTTTCTCTTGTATAGGAACTCTGGGAGAACTGTTGCCCTTTTGTACTGTTGGACTTACTGTTACGAATACTTTTAACTTTCAGCTTTCTGAGCAATGCCTCTACCATGAAGAACTCATCAATGTCAGAGTAATATTCCAGGTCACGCATCTCAGTGCTGCCCATAGGGGCCACAGCTCAGGCTGTGCTACAAGAGAATGGAGAATTGAATAATAGGAAAATGCAACATTTGGGCAAAGTTGCCATGATATTCAATTATAAATGAATTTTATTCTATAAAATTTCAAAGTCCCAGTCATTCGGTTTGTAGTGAAAGAATTTATTCTAGCTCATGTTATTTACAAATCAAATGACCAATACTTTCTTTTTCAAATTTAAATAGACTAGAGACCAAAATTAATGCATAAGTCATGTTCTCGGGTTTAGTGAGCCATGGAGAAACATCCCAAGTGATAAATAAAGCATTTTCTCAAACCTATAGAATTGTTTCTAAGGAATTTCCCTGGGGTCTCAGCAGTGGAGACACAGTGTGGGCCACAAGTTCTGTGCTGCTCAATGCTCATGGCCCAGGTAACTGCTCCTCTTGCACAGATTAAGGTACAGCAGCAATTTTTCTAATCTGATAACTTTTTGTGTGGTTCTTTGCTGGTATTTTTCAGGACCACAGAGAGGGGAAGACTCATGGAGCCATGGACCAGGGAGCAGAGAGAAATATTTGTGTGTATTTTTTTTTTGTGTGTGTGTGTGGGGAGGGGGTATGTAGTTACTTATACATTGCAGGATGTGGGGAATTAAATATATTCCTCAGTCCCCCAAGGAGATCTTTCGAAGACAAAATGTGGAGAATTTGTACAGAAGACTCCTAGAGAAGACCCCGTGATGATTCTTCTCTGAGCTAAAGTGAGTTCATCCTAAGAAGCACACGAGTGGAAAAGACCTGAAGAGGCTCAGCAAAAGGTGTGAGAAGGGCCAACAATATAAAGCCTGCCCAAGGCTGGGTGACAAGTGTGAAATTATAGAGAACTCAGAATTACCAAAGACCTTGGAGAACCTACGTAACTAACTCAGTGAAGAATATTCTTCAAATAAATGGAAAAATAGAAAAAGAACTCAGAAAACTACTAGAAGATTAATTGACAAATTTAAAAGATTTAAACCAATACAAAGGAGCAATACTATGGACTGAAGTTTCGGTTACGTTATGTTAGGCAAGTGTTCCATACTGAGCTCCAACCACTTCCCTGTTTATTTTGAGACAGGGACTTGATAAATGACTCAAGTTGGCCTAGAATTTTTCCTAGAGTCCAGGTGAACTTTGAACTTGCAGTCTTCCTGCCCAGCCTCCTGAGAAGCTGGGAGCACAGGGCCGGGAAACCAGGCCTGAGGAGGGCAACATTTGAAATATTTTAGCACTCAGTGAGATAAAAAATAAGTCAGTGAACTCAAAGATACAGTAGTAAGAATTACTAAACTTGGTCAATAGAGGTAAGAGATTTTAAAAATTGAACAGGGGCTCATGGATCTCTGGGGTTAGTATCAAAAGATTTACTATTCCTGTTATAAGAACAAGTATTTGAAAATACTGTCTGAAAAGGTCCCAAATTTGATGAGAGACACAAAGTTATGTTACCGAGAAGGTCAGTTAACCTCAAGTAGGAAAGACTTAAAGAAAACCACCCATAACTATTCAGAGAAGATAGGAAGCTGGAAATGGTGGTATAGAATTCTTTTCATAGTTGGCATGTTAATCTATTATGTAGCAAATCAAAGGCATCTTCACAATGGTTCTAATGCTACCATGTGAGGTAGCACATCTACAAGGTACAAGGTCAATATACAAGACTTAAAAAGATTTTGATATTCTAGTCAACTGGAAATCAAAATTAATGTGAGGCTCTAATTGTTTCCCAAAGCAGAATCTCAATGCTGAAAGGCTCCAATAAAGATACAGAATAACCAAGTGCAGATACGCTGGGCATCTGTGTGTGTGTGTGTGTGTGTGTGTGTGTGTGTGTGTGTGTGTGATTGGTATATCTCGTAAAATGTTCTTATGGCTGGACAGTTTATTGATGAATTTTGAAAGTTATACATACATACATATATATACAGAGAGAGAGTATAATTGGTCCTTTTTGAAATATTAATTTTAAAGTGTTTTTGAAAAAACAAGTGAGGGGGTTGGCGAGATGGCTCAGTGTCTGCTGTGCAGGCCTGGGGACCTGAGTTTTGTCTCACGTAAATAGCAAGGTGCGGAGGTGCATATCTATGACCCTAGCACTTGACTGGTTGGCAGGAATATTTGCAGGATCCCAGGACCTCATCTGCAGCCATCCTAGCTGAATATGAGCTCCAGGTTCAATGAGAGTCCCTGTCGCAAAGACTCATATGGAGTGCTCGAAGGAGACACCTGCCATTGATGTCTGGCCTCTGCCTTGCATGTGCACCATCTTAATGCTTTCTCCTTTCCCTCCGCCTCATGTTCCTTTCCCTGCCATAGAGAACAAGCTCAACCAAACCAAAGTAAGAGCCCCACCTGATAGGAGACTGGGCAGGGGCTGCACACAGGGTAGATCACTGGGACAACACAGATATAGTGTCTCTTCCCCCACAATTATATCTACTCCCATTTACATTTTTGCCGAGTGAAATATGTAATCAAAGTTTAAAAGCATGCTGGGTTTTCTCAATTGGTGAGCCCATCGAAAAGATACTCTGTCCAAGATAAACCACAGAAGGGAGAGTCAACAGAAAATTGTCAGAGAATGAGAATAAAATCCATTTGTTTCTTGTCTTTTAGGGTTTATTTCTTTACATTGGTGATCATGGATGTCAGCTATGCTTCCCTTCTGAGCCTGTCATGCTGATTTCTTTCTAGATATACTTTCAGTGGCATCTACCAAGCCTATATGGACCATGCAATTGCACTGCCTCCCTCCTCTGTCCCCAAGATTTATTTATTTATTTATTTATTTATTTATTTATTTATTTATTTATTTATTTTTGTGTGTGTGTGTGTGTGTGTGTACCTGTGTGCAGGTGCCTGTAGAGGCCAGAGGAGGGTGTTGTATGCCTGGAGCTGTACTTACAAGGGTTAAGCCATCCAATGTTGGTGCTGGGAACCAAATTTGGGTATTCTGCAGGAGCCATCTGTCCAGTCCTCCTCTTATTCTTCATTTTTTTTTCGTTTATTTTATTTTATTTATTTATGTGTATGAATGTACTGTTTTGTGTGTAGGTCTGTGCACCCGTGTCATGCAATGCCGCAGAGGTCAGAAGAGGGTCTCGGAATCCCCTGGAACTGGAGTTCTCCTGGAATTGGAGTTACAGACGGTTCTCAGCTGCCATGTGGGTGCTAGGGATCGAACCCGGGTCTTCTGCAAGAGCGGTCGGCGCTCTTAACCGCTAGGCCATCTCTCCAGCCCTTTTTTGGTATTTTTGAGACAGGGTCTCTGTTTAGTCCTAGCTGGCCTGGAGCTCACTCTATAGACAAGGCTGGCCTTGAACTTACAGAGATCTGCCCTGCCTCTGCTCCCGAGTGCTGGGATTAAAGGTATGCACCACCATGCCCACCCCTCCTCTTATTCTTTTTGTTTGTTTGTTTGTTTGTTTGTCTTTTTGAGACAGGGTCTCCCTGTAGCCCTGGCTGTCCTGGAACTCACTATGTAGACCAGGCTGGCCTTGAACTCACAAAGATCCGCCTGCCTCTACCTCCCAAGTGCTGGGATTAATGCACCACCATGCCCAGCTACCTACTCTTATTCTTGAGTGAATGCCAATAACCTTGTTTGGTTCACCTGATCTTGGGGAACAATTTCAAATCATTTGATTTTCTGTCGTGAAATGATGTGCTCTCTCTCGATTTATTCTCTTTACTCCATGGCTGAATGCTTAAAACATAGAGCTCCATTGGGTTTATTGTCCCTGGTCATGCATAATCTGAGTCAGAGAGTGGTAGGAACATCAGAGAGCAATGACTTTGCATCTCTCTATAGAGAAATAAATGACTCAATTTGGTTGAGTTTCACTTTTCAGAGAGGTAATAGGACAGGTATCAGGAACTCTACCTTCTAGGCACAGATTTAGTCCCATCCAACACCTTAACAACTGGGAATTTCTGGGTCCCAGGTCCAGCCCAGGGAAGCCTCCACACACCTTCACATGGATCTAAAATGGCACCTCATTTGCTCTTAGGAATAATCCTAACTTTACAGTCTCCATTAGCCATCCAGTCAAGGCCACTTTTGTTATGTGATAAGCCCAACCTTCTGCCATAAGTACATACAGAGTATATATGTCATACATAAGGATATACCTTTAAAGGATGTATAGTTAACACTGGGAGTCAGATGAAATGTATCTGTCAACATTTAAAAGAAAAGGCATCAATGCTTGGGTCCAATCTCTCAGTCACTGGGGAGGAGGAGCACTGTATCTGCTTCCTTTGGGGTCACTGAGCATGCTAGAGAATCCATGATATGCCACAAATCATATATATTATCCCACAAGAAGGCACAAAGGGGGATATTATTGACTTATGGTTTCCAGAGCATACTCAAGCAGGTTGCACACCTTTGCTGGGCTAGACTGTTGAATGAGATGGAGCTGGAGTCAGAACTGGAACAGGAAAGGGGAGCAGAGCCCCTGCTTGGAAGCTCACACAGGTGGAGGGGGCTTGCTCTGCCTGTCACTTGGGTGTGAGCTCATGGCAAGCATGAACATATGACTTTGACTGCACTGGAGAGGGAAAGAAGCATTATTTGTGATTCCTGTTGAGCCTATACCTAAACACTGGCCATGTAACCTGCAGTCCAGGCTTCAGCTGGGGGAATGTTCTTTAATTCCCCGCTATCACAGTCAACCCCTCCTTCTTCACTGTCTCAGGGAACCAGGGAAGTGGGAAGCCTGATGGAATTTGGGAGCAGGAGGGCTTAAGAGCAGATTGATTGTTCTAGCTTTCTGGTGAAGTGACCCTGTGGAGGTCAAATGGCGCTTCCGGCTCTCCTCAGAATGTCCACAACTTAAGGCCCAGAGCTGGTGAATGTCATGTAGAACCAAAGGATTCTGAGATGGGATTACCCAGGTGGACACTCAGTGTAATGATTAGAGAGTGAGGTGGAGCTTTTTGCTCCGGAGGAAGAAGAGGCAATGTGACCATAAAAGGAGAGACTGGAGTGATACACCCACCAGCCCAGGAATGCCAGCAGCCTATAGCTAGCCTGCAGCAGAGGCAAAGGGGTGGGTTCTCTCCCGGAACCCGTAGAAGGGTCCTATTCTGCAGACCCCTTGATTTTAGCCTTGGAACCCTCATTTTGAACTTTTGACTCAAGAATTGTAAGAGAATCAATTTATGTTGTTTTCAGCCAATAAGCAACAAGACATCCAAATGAACACCAAACCATTGTATCTGCCTGAAAGATGGTACCAGGACATCAGTGAACTGTTCAATGAATTTTGAAATTTTATGTGTGTGTGTGTTCCTGTGCATGCAGGTGGGTACATGCTTGCAGGTTCCCCTGTGTATGTATGCACATGTGTGTGGAAGCCAGACCAAGAGAAACCTTGATTGTTCTTGGCACTGTCCAGTCCATCTTATTTTTTCTTTTTGTTTTTCTTTTTCTTTTTTGGACAGGGTCTCTCACAGACCTAGAATGAATCAATTTGGCTGAGCCGACTGGCCAAGGAGCCCTAGGAATCTCTGCCCGAGTGCTGGGATTAAAGGTGAGTGCCACCATGCCCAGAATGACAGGCATTTGTCATCACATCTGTCTTTTTTCTAATCATGGCTTCTGAGGATTGAACTTATAGTTGGTGCTTGTAAGATACAATGAGACTGAGTTATTTCCCCGGTCCTCATGAAATTGTTCAGAGATAGTTTCTGACTCCCCAGCATACTCTGAACATCTATATTGGTGCCCCTGTTCAGCACTATTACTTAATATAACAAAACCGCATTGTCAGGATGGCTAATCGGGATGAGAAGTGAAAATTATGGCAGAGAGCAAATGAGATCCCATTTCCGATTCGCGTGAACTGATGCGGTGGTTTCATTGGGTCTGGTTTTTAGACCCAGGAATCCCCAATACTGGTATGGAAAAAGAGACAATCCTACCGGGAGGTACGAAGGCCTTGGAAATCTAGTTGAAGGTGTTTATACAACTGAATCCCTCTGTAGTTGTTCTTATAGGCAGGTCTTGGGCCCATTTAGTGAATTCGATATAAAAGCTGTATTCCATCAGATGGACACAAAAGTTGAAAGGGTGGATAAAATTAGTTTAACTTTATCCTGGAAAATTTTAAAACTATTATTATTATTATTATTATTATTATTTTGGTCTTTTTGAGACAAGGTCTTCCTTTTAGTCCCAGCTGGCCTAGAGCTTACTCTGTACACCAGGCTGGCCTTGAACTCACACAGATCCCCCTGCCTCTGCCTCCTGAGTGCTGGGATTATTGTTATGAGTGTGTGTAGGGGGGGTGCCACATAAGACCTGAAGAGGGCATCAGATCCTCTTGAGCTGGGGGTATAGGTGTTTGTAATCTGCCCTACATGAGTGCTGCGGAACTGAACTCAGGTCTTCTAGAAGAACAGCAAATGTACTTAACTGCTGAGCCATGTGTCCACTCTGTGATTTTTTTTTTTTTAAGGTAGGGTCTCATATAGCCCAAGCCTGTCTCAAACTCACTATGTAGCTGAGGATGATACTGAAATTCTGGAGCCCCCTGCCTCCATTTCCTGAGTGCTGGGATTACAGGAATGTGTGCACAACCATGCCTATTGTACAAGGTATGTGGGATGGAGCACAGGGTTTCACAGATGCTAGGCAAGCACCTTACACACATAGCCACATCACCAGCCCTATCTGCTTCTTGTGGGGTCTTTCAGCGTGCTAGAGAATCTATTATGTGCCAGGAATCGTGTGTACTTACGACAACCTAACAAGGGAAATATTGAGAGTTATGGTTTACAGATAAGACTTAAGTTAGTTGATTTAACTGAGTTCTCTTTCTTAATATTCTTACGAAGGAACATTCACATAGCCCACAGAGATGAATTACTTGGAGCAGAGAATAGAGATGTGGAGGTGGAGATGGCTTTAAAGAAAATGCAGACTATCTAGTTCAAAGACCTAAAGGATGGATAACAGTAGTTCCCCCCCCGGGGGGCTTGTTTGAGGTATTCTTTTAAATAGGGCTTCCTGTTTGGCTCCCCAGGAATTAGCATAGCTGGAGAAGGTTCTAGAAGCCTCCAGTTTATTAGTGAGGGGTGCAAGCTCTAGGTAATGACAGAAGATATGCAGACATCCTTGTGGGGGAACACTGCATAGTCTTAAAGAAACGGCAGAAAGAACAGAAGGGAGATTGTTTAGTCAACAGTGAGACTGGTCCAGGACAGGGGTCTGTACTAATGTCTCCTGATCAGTAATGAAAATCATGTCCCCCATAATTTAAAATGATTTCTAGGTGGGAGAATGGGCCACATGTTTTTTAAAAAAAACAACTCTGACTGTTGTGCCAATGTTAGATAAGTTGTGAGAGAGTCTGGTTAGGAAGCTATCCTGCTTTACATTCGCAAACACCGAGTCGATGCTGCTGAGCCTAGAGAGATCTCAGCAGCTGCCTGTGGTATCCAGTGCTGAGAGTATCAGGGAGGGACAGCTGGGAAGTCAGGATAGAAATAGCAGGATTGTTTCAGAAGACAAGAAAGAAACGAGGCTGGCCTCTGGGGCCCCAGACAGGAAAGCAGTCTTTTCTGGCTGGAGGAGCTGTCAGCAGAGTTCTAGCAAAGTCACCGGGTGATTAAGTAGAGCGCTGGGCTTTAGAGGACTGCGGCTGCCCACAGGGGCCTGAGCATGGGGCCATGGGTCTTTGAACTCCCTCCAGTCAGCTTCTCTCCCTGGCTTCTCTGAAGGATGCTTTCATGTGTGCCTTTCTGTTTGGCTCCCCGGGAGCGAGTGGAGCAGAGGAAGTTTCCAAGAACCTTGACTTCACCTCTCTCTCCACCTGCTGCTGCTATCCTCCTGTGGCTTGATACAGGGGTCATGGGCGATATCCGGAGGCCCCGCGGACCTCCCCACACCCTCTGCTTCTGGGCCATCAATCGTGTCCATTTTGGCAGTTGTCCACCAAAGAGGAAGGCAGACTGGGAAATCTGCACGAGCCAGGACTGTTCCATCCCCTCTCTCTGTCTCTGTCTCTGTCTCCATCTCCTCTCTCTGTCTCTGTCTCTCTCTGCCTTATTCCTTCTCCTTGTCTCTTTATGTACTTCTTTTTCTGCCTGTCCTGTTCTCCTTTTCCCCCTGGGCTAGTTGTCTCCACAGTAATAGCCCATTTCTCTCCAATTTCCTGAATATAATAATCATTTCTGTCAGGCCCAAGAGATGATCAAGTTAATGAAATTTCTGTCAATAAAAAGAGAACATTTATTAAATGGAAATTATGCCTAAAGATGGTGGTGAGTATCACTCAAGACTCAGGGTTTGGGAGAATCACAGAATTCTTTTTATTTTACTTTTTGAAGTTTTTAATAGTATTATTAATAACATATAATAACAGGTTTCCTTGTGGCATTTTCTTACCTGTATATAATATATTTTGATCATATCAACCTAATCATCCTCTCTTTTCCCCTTCTTTATGTCTTATTTTTTTCCTTTTTCTTTGGTGACCCAGTAAGTTTAATTAGGCTAGCCTACAGGAGAATGGACGAAGGGTTAATTGCAGGAGCACTGGTGACTTACCAGAGGCCACAGACAGAAGAAACTATCTCTCCCTCATCCAGCAACCAGGAACTGCTTATAGATCCTCAGGAAGGGAGCAGAGCTTCTTGGGTTCCTTATTCTCAGCATCTGTTAACTCTGCCAGAGAAATTATTTTGAAGACTGTTTTCTTGGGAAGATTTTCATGAAGCATCAGCAACATATGTGTATTTGGAGGTTCTGCCTCCTGAAGTAGGGATGGGTGAGTGGCAGTTTGAGGCCAAAGAGGTCAAGACCTGGAGTCATATGACTCCCGCCCATGCTGTGGGCCATACAGGATCTTGGGAAGGTGACTTCCTCTGTCTGCCTCCTCCTGTTCATCCATTCAATGGGAATATTAGTAAAATCCCACTAAATGGTATTCCTGTTCTATTCATGAAATGAATTTCTATCGTGTGTTCAAGACAACGGCAAGCAGATGATCAGTGTTTGCTGCTATTATTAGCCTGAAATGAGGTCAGCACACCAATAATTAATCTTGTTTTTACAAATTATAAGATTAATGAGGTTCCTCTCAGAAAGAACAATGAAATGAGAATTTGGTTGTTATTTTAGATTATGCATTCAAAAGAAAAATGAGGGTAAAGTAGAAGACACAAATTAGAATGTAAATACTGTAATTATTCTATTCAACAGCTGAAAGGCTCCAAGTAAAATAGTGATGATGATGGTGAGGACAAAGATTTCACTGAACAGAACACCCAGGTTCTCAGAATTACTGACACTTTATCTTTCTGGTCACCTCCTGGAATGCCCCGTGGAATCATAAAATGTGTGTCTGGCTGGCGACTCTGTCTTCTTTCTATCACTGGGAGAAATACCATCTTTCAGAGGTGATTTAGTTATTCCGGGAGTAGCTGAGAGGTGGCAAAGGTGACAAGAATCTCCCAGAGCAGCAACTGCATCTGCTTGTGATGTGTCTCCTGGGCCCACAGAGGATGCTTGCTACACGGCCTGTCACACAGACAATCAGCAGGCAACGGATGTGCAATGACTGACAAGCCGAAGACTAAGTGAGTCTGGGTATGTGAAGGCAGAGCACATGCATCCCCCACATACCACAGACACATGTACCCAAACTCTGCACCCCCACTGTGACACACATCACGCACACTCCTAGACTCACACATACATATACCCAGACCATACATACATCCCACATACATATACAGACTCCTCCCACACTTTATGTACAGATACATATAACCACTCTATACACACAATGCATATATATACATATGCACACCACACACACCATGCACACTCGCATATATCCACACCACACACATACAGAGAGCCACACTCCATACATACCACACACTCATTCACACATATATGTATATACCCACTCCACACACATCATACACGTACCCATGCCACGCACACCATGTACACAAACATATGCCCACATTCTTCCCCATACCACATATACATATAACCACACCCCACCATGTACATCATGCATGCATGCATGCATATACCCACACTACACAGATACCCTGGCCACACAAATAGCACACCACACACATATTTATACATACACACCACAACATACATATAACTTTACACACCATTTACATCACAGACCTATACATACATACCCACCCACCATACATATGTGCACACACATGCCACACACCACATACACACATAGATATGCCTACCACATACACACACATACACACACACTCACACATACACACATCACGCACACATACATATGTGCATACCACATACACATACATGTCACGGGTGCACAGACTTGCATGCAGACAATACATTCATACACATATGGAAATAAATAAAATTAAAAAAAATTAAAAAAAAATTTGTGGCTGAGCACACACTATGCATGCTTGCCTTTCAACTTTATCTCAGTTTACCCTTGACTGCAGTCAGTTAGGTAATATCTCATTACAATAGGATAAATAAGAAAACTGGCATTAATGGAAGCCAAGCAGATGCTCACATATCAGTAAGGGTTCCAGCCAAAGTTCAAACCCAAGCCATTGCCCTTTGCGTTTGCTTGCTTTCCTAGCACCTGACTATTTCCCTCCTTGCTGTGACCTAAACTGACAAGGGGCTATTAAAGGGAAGAAGGGCTTATTCTGGCTTATAGTTTGAGGGGATACAGGCCATCTAGGCAGGACACACATGGCAGCAGACAGGAAGGCGTGCTATCAAGAGCAGGAGGTCAGCTGGTCACTGCATCTGCCTCAGGAAGCAGAGGGTGAATGGAAAATGGGCCCTCATCGACATCGTGACCCCTGCTCCCCTTCCTTGGAGAATATAGGACATCTGAGCTGCGGTAGGGCTTTTGGGAAAGGGCAGCATAGACAGTAAGTGTACAGGAAACAGAGACCAGGAAGAGGACCCGAGTAACCTTTGCCAAGTTACATGATGTCTGCTGTCTATCTTGGAGTATACGAGGGCCACCTGCCGGGCCATTGCACAAAGGCAAGTGGACAAAGTGTGACAGAAAAAATGTTAAGTGATCAAGAAGCAGTAAGGCATCAAGAGAAAGAGCTTAGGATTGCAGCTCCAGAGACCTGAGCACTGTTTCTGATTGATCACAACAGTATGATGGCCTCTTGAATTCATTGGGGTTCTCTAGAGGAAAAGAATTCTCTGAATAGATATTCCAAAAGACGATGTATTAGATTGGCTTACAGAATACCGGCTGGGTAGTCCAGTGATGGCTGTCTGCACACTGAGAGGCTGAAAACCAGAGAGTTGTTGAGTTTGGATGTCTCAGTCCCAATCTGGTGCTGAAGGCGTGGAGAGCCACTGGTCTTGAGTCTATCTTGGAAGACCAAGGAAGCTGAATTCTGGTGGTAGCCAGAACAGGACAGACACACTGACCAAGCAGGCAGGGAGCACTGATTATCTGGGCCACTAGAAGGTACTGGCCACCCTGGGGACAATCTTTCCTCTCCTGGACCCACCCAGAAACATGTGTCTTAGTTAATTCCAGATTCAATTAAGTCGTCAACCAAGATTAACCATCAGGTGCCGGAGAGATGGCTCAGTGTTTTAGAACTCTCTTACAGAGGAGTTTGGTTCCTAACATGTACATGGTGGCTAACAACAGTCCATAATTTCAGTTCTGCAACCTGGTCCACATAGTGTTCCAGATGGGCTGGAATCAGAGAGACCCTGTCAAACAATGACGACAACAACCACAACAGCAATGAGAAATCATAATTGTGAACAGGTCAAGGGATTCAACACCATCTTCTGGTGTCTGTAGGCATTTGCACACATAAACATAAAATAAAAAATAAATAAAAATTTAAAATTAAAAAAAAAAAAGAGTCAGGGGCTGGAGAGATAGCCTAGCGGTCAAGAGCACCGACTGCTCTTGCAGAGGACCCGGGTTCGATCCCCAGCACCCACATGGCGGCTGAGAACCGTCTGTAACTCCAATTCCAGGAGAACTCCAGTTCCAGGGGAATCTGAGACCCTCTTCTGACCTCCGCGGCATTTCACGACACGGGTGCACAAACCTGCATGCAGACAGTACATTCATACACATACAAAAAAATAAATAAAATTAAAAAAATAAATAAATAAATAAAAAATTTTGAAGACTAGGCATCAGATTAGGCATGGAGGTGTCTGTAATAGCAGTGTCTGGCTCAGTCCTCTGGCCTTCAAAATCTTCTAACAGCTCATGGAAGCTGCTCTTGGATACCTGAAGATTGAGTTGAAGAATATGCTTTGTGTCTGTAGCAATCACACAGATGATCAGCTTGGGTGAAATGACTTCTATTTAAGTGCAATTTGCACGGAGTCTATAAAAGCAGTGGAGTAGGTGAGTTATTGAATTATAGAGGTAGTGTTTCTTGTGTTCTCTAGGAATAAAGAGGTTAATTATTACAAAACAGCTTTGTAAAAGCAATTGAAGAAGAAAGGAACGAGAAGAGTGGCTCTACAAATTGTGAACAGCAGAGGCGGGTGGATCTCTGTGAGACCGAGGGCAACCTGGTCGACATAGTGATCCAGATGGGCTGGAATTAGAGAGACCCTGTCAAACAATGACGACAAGAACCACAACAACAATGGGAAATCATAATTGTGACCGGGTCATATTACACTGATGAGCCCTCTAATCTGTGCCCAGTGGTGACTCTCAAACTCTGCAGTAGATGATGTTTATTTAACAAGTGGTCCCTCCAATTCTCTCTGTACTTCAGGTATAGAGCTCTGTGAACTATAGCTTTCACAGCGTGCTGTTTTCAGCCCAGTGGAGCTTGATTTTTGCAAAGCAGTAGGGTCTACCACCAGCAGCTGGCCTTTAGTATCTCAGGCCCTTTTAGCAGGTCAGGGATTATCAGGTTATCTATATTAATTTTCTTTGCATACCTTGTCTTAGTGTGCTTTCTATTACTGTAACAGAAGACTTGAGGCTGAGTTTCTGTCCTGGTTAGCTTTAACTGTCAATTTGGACACAGCCTTGAGTCATCTGAGAGAGAAGATTGGCCTATGGGCATGCCTCTGGCGGACCGTCTGGATTATCAATTGATATAGGAGGGCCCAGCCCACTTTGGGAGGTACCATCCCTCGGCAAGTGGTCCTGAACTGTATAATGAAGCTAACTGAATAAAAGCCTATTAGCAATCCAGCTAGCAAGTAGCATCCTCCAGGGTTCGGGCTGCACTTCTTTGGCTGCAAAGTTAGCTACTTAGTTGGAAGTGAATAGTATAGGGAAGAGCAAGCAGTCCTGCCTTAAAGTCTATGCTTTGGGTGCTCAGGGATGGACTGTGACCTGGGATTGTAAACTGAAATAAACCATTTCCTTCCCTAAGTGGCTTTTGATCAGAGTGTTTTTATCACAGCAATAGCAATGAACCTTGAACAATTACTTTGGCTGATTTTAGCAGCAAGGAAATCCAACAGCATGGTTCTAGAGAGTGACCGGAGCTGCTTCCACTTATGATGGGAAACAGAAGGAAAAGCAGGCATGTGTGGGAGACAAGGCATGAAGGCAGACCCCTCTCACAGTCCTTAAACTAGTTCTGTGAATGAGAACTTGCTCTTGGGAGAAAGACTTAAATTCATCTTGATGATCTACTACCTTTTATCTTTGTTTATTTATGTTTTTTTTTTTGTCTTTTCGAGACAGGGTCTCCCTGTAGCCCCAGCTGTCCTGGAACTCATTCTGTAGACCAGGCTGGCCTTGAACTCACAAAGATCCGCTTGCCTCTGCCTCCCGAGTGCTAGGATTAAAGGTGTGCGCCACCATGCCTGGCAATGATCCACTACCTTTTAAAGGTCCAACCTCCCCCAAACTGCCACAGTGAAAGACATGTTGTGACAAAATATCATGAAGCAATTTAAGGGAGGAAGGGTTTATTCTGGCTCATTCTAAAGGTACAGTCTGTCATGATGGAAGGGTACAACATATGACTGTGGTTTGCTCACATCTTAGTGGACCAGGAGAAGATGAGAGGACAGGGAATGGAGCTGGTCTATAAAACCTCCAACGTGGTCCCCACAGATTCCTCTGTGAGGCTCCACCTCTTAAAAGTTCCAAAACAGGGGCTGGAGAGATGGCCTAGCGGTTAAGAGCTCCGATCGCTCTTTCAGAGGACCCGGGTTCGATCCCCAGCCCCCACATGGTGGCCGAGAACTGTGTGAAACTCCAATTTCAGGAGAACTCCAGTTCCAGGGGAATCTGACACCTTCTTCTGACCTCCTCGGCATTGCACGACATGGGTGCACAAACCTGCATGCAGACAGTACATTGATAGACACACAGAAATAAATAAAATTAAAAAATAAATAAAAGTTCCAAAACAGCATCACCAGCTGGAAATCATGAGTTCAAACACATGAACCTAAGGGGGATTGTTCACATTCGAACCATAACAGCAAACTGTCCATGCTCTAGCATGTCTTAACCTTGGTTTGTGGAACAGTGGACTAAACCACAAGCACCTGTTAGTTACTTGTCTTGTTCCTGCAACAAGCTACTGGGCAAAATTAACTTGTGGAAGGAAGGAACGAAGGAAGGAAGGAAGGAAGGAAGGAAGGAAGGAAGGAAGGAAGGAAGGAAGGAAGGGAAGAAAGGGAAGGAGGGAGGTAAAGAGGGAGGGATAGAGGGAGGGAAGGAAGGATTGAAGGAAGGAAGGAGGGAATGAAGGAAGGGTTCAAGGTGGGGAATCAGGAAGCAGACAGAAATGCAAGTTGATGCTCAGCTTGCATCCTCTTTTTTTCTTTTCTTCCCTTTTTGAAACAGGGTCTCCCTGTACTCTCAGCTGGCCTGGGGTTCTCTATGTAGACCAGGCTGGCTTTGATCTCACAGAGATCCTCCTGCCTCTGCCTCCTGAGTGCTAAGATTAGAGGTGTATAATAATCACCATTATTCTCCTTTGTATTCAGTCCAGGACCTCAGCCCATGAGATGCTGCCATCCTGAGTTAAGCTGGGTCTTCCAACCTCATTAACCTAATCTAGAGAATTCCTCATTGATATGCCCAGAGGTTTGTTTCCATGATAATTCTAAATGAGGTGAAGTTGATAGTGAAGATCAACTATCATTAACCATCACAGCATCTTCCTGTAGCATTGTGGTTCTCAGGGTATTTCCTAATTTATTTTATTTATTTATTTTTAATTTTTTATTTATTTTTCTCTATGTGTATGAATGTACTGTCTGCATGCAGGTCTGTGCACCCGTGTTGTGCAATGCCGCAGAGGTCAGAAGAGGGTGTCGGATTCCCCTGGAACTGGAGTTCTCCTGGAATTGGAGTTTCAGACGGCTCTCGGGCGCCATGTGGATGCTGGGGATCGAACCCGGGTCCTCTGTAAGAGCGGTCGGGGCTCTTAACTGCTAGGCCACAGACTTCACTTCTTTGATTCAGTATTTTTACCATTGAATAGCCAAACCGCAAGATACTCACATAGTTGCCTATATGATGGTTAGGGACACACAGAGGAAAGAAGCGTGTTGAGAATCAGAAGTGCAGTGTGACACGCTGGTTAGTGGAGGGCTCTAGATGCCATAAGAGTGCCAGTCTGGATACCTGGCTCGGTGAACCAAGGAAGCAAGACTAATGTTGAAGACAGAACATTATTTAAACTGCTTGATTTTTTAAAATTCATGGGCGATATTTCAAAAAGTATAGAAAACATGAGTTTTTGAAGGAGGAACATAAACACATTTTTCTTTGCTCCAGGCAGTTGACGGCACCCTCCCCACCACCACAGCCAGTGCACACATCATACAACTGAAGTTTGTGCTGTGCTCTTTCTTGGAAACTGACATATTTTAGTTGCTTTGGCTTCTATAACTTAATAGCTCATCCTATACTGACTGAACATGTTTTCCCTAATTCCTGGGACCCACTGGAGATTCAGGTGTGTGTGTGTGTATGTGTGTGTGTGTGTGTGTGTGTGTGTGTGTGTAACCTCTTAAGTGAAGGAAATTGTTTACTAAATAACAAAGTTGAGCTAAATTATGAAACAGAAAAACAACATAAATGAACATAACAATGTAGGATCTAGTATTAAAATATTTTTTTCAATATCTACAATTTCAAAGAGATGGAATTATGAAATGTAAGAAATCTTTCCAGTTTGTTTAGGTTATATTTCTCTCAAACACATTGCCCATGAAACAGGAATTCATGTACATTTATAAATATTTAGGTAATATTATGGACTTCATCACTTTAAAGACAAACATGGGGCTGGAGAGATAGCCTAGCAGTTAAGAGCACCAACTGCTCTTGCAGAGGACCCAGGTTCGATCCCCAGCACTCACATGGCGGCTGAGAACTGTCTGTAACTCCAATTCCAGGACAACTCCAGTTCCAGGAGAATCCGAAACCCTCTTCTGACCTCCGTCACATTGCACGACACGGTTGCCCAAACCTACATGCAGACAGTACATTCATACACATACAAAAATAAATAAAATTAAAAGATAAACATTGTTCAGTCAGAAATCAGTGAGATACTTTTACTCTTTTTTTCTTTCATTTTTTTATTGATGCTTTGTGTATTTCATACATCATTTTCCAAATCAGTTCAGGCATATTTCCCTTTCCCTTCCCCCCACCCCACCCCACCCCATCCCGGATCATGCATTCTGCCATAACTGTCCTGAATCTTTCTCTCAGTTTTTTTTTTTCATTTTTTAACATTAAGTAATCATTTATGAGTATAAGCATCCTTCATGTAAAACCAATTTGCAAGTGGTTGTGCCCAAACCCACACAGCCCATGGGTTCCACCATCCAGCAGGGGGGCTTGTATGTTCAATCAAGTTGATCAAATGAGTGTCCAGACTATATTGCTGTAGTTTCACCATTCACCCCAATCGCAGCCCTTACATTCTACCACACCCCCTCTTCCACAGATTGTTCCCTAGGCTTAGAAAAGGGGCACAGTCTACTTTCTCTTGAGCTATTGCCTTGGTCTCTGGTCAATTCTGGCTGTTTCCTTTCATGGGCTGACAGTTTGTCCAGGAATAACCTTTCGATCCTACTAATGAAGCACAAGNAGGTCATGGAACTTTAGGGGGTACAACCATACTGGAGGAAGTACTTCACCTTGGCAGCAGGCTTTGAGAGGTCAAAGCTAGCACATTCTGTCTCAGCTCTGCTTCCTGTGCCCGCTTTGTTTTGAAGATGTGATCCCTCTGCTTTTGCTCCGGGTGCCACCTGTCGCCATGCCTCCCCTGCCATGATGGACAATGAACCTCTGGAACTGTCAACCATCTAAAACCAAACTCTTCCTTCTGGTCACTTGCCTTGCTCGTGGTGTTTTTATCACAGCCCCAGAAAAGTAGCTCAGAACTCATGTCGGTCAGCCAGGGACTCCAGCAGGTTAGACTCACATCCAAAAGATTTGGCGAAATACCAATTAGCCCTGTAGGTCTCGAACAATATACGCACCTGAAGCGAGTGGGGAAAGGAGGTGGGGGTGTATCAGAAAGGAGAGGGAACAGGGGTCAGAATGTGACCAAAACACATTACATACATGTATGAAATTCTCAAGAATCAATAAACTATTTTTAATGAGGATATCAGTGAATTGACGTGCATAATGCCTTTAATCCCATAACTCAGGAGCCCACAGGCAGGAATCAGAAGAATGAAGAAAGAAGAAGAAAGAAAAAGACAAGACAGAACAGAAAGAAAGAAAGAAAGAAAGAAGAAGAAAGAAAGAAAGAAAGACCAACCAAGGGCCTGCTGTTCAGTAGTGATGTGAGTTGCTATAATTTGTATTTTCACACATCCAACCACTCGTTCTGCATTCTGGTCTTCTCCCCTAAACACCATGAAGGTCCACCTTCCTGCAATGTGGTTTTATATACTATAACCATATTTCTAGGGACAGCTTCACAGGAAGAAAATTTGGGGGTCAGAGGAGCATGCAATTTTTCCTTAAGTAGATATTTCCGGGCTGAATGTTCATGAAATCTGTTAATACTCCATTTTTGTGTCATAAAAGAATGGATGGAAAATTGTGCCCATGTTCCCACTACAAATTGCTCTTTTAGTCATCTTCTCAGTCTAATGGGTCTAAAGGAATATCTCTGTGTTATATTTACTTTTATGCCTGGCTTATAATTTTACTTTGAGTCACCCTCGCACCTATTTTGTATTTGCAGACACTTGGGACACATTCCAAGCTTAATTATTTCTGCATAGGTTGGATTGTTTTTTTGAGAGTGAAACGGGTTTATTCATCTTACATCTCCCTGGTCACAGTTCATCACTTAGGGAGTCAAGGTAGGAACTCAGGGCAGGAACCTGAAGGCAGGATTTGGAGCCCACAGTTCATGGACGGAATGCTACTTACTGGCTTACTACCCTGGCCCATGCCCAGCCGGCTTTCTTTTTTATTTATTTATTTATTTATTTATTTATTTATTTATTTATTTATTATTTATCAAATCCTAGACCCCATGTCCCCCACCCTACCACCCACCCCAGAGCCATCGCATCTGCCCAACATGCTTTTATCTCTTTCTCAGTCTTTCTCCATATTTCCATGGGGAAGTTGACTGTTTGAGTCGAAGTTCAATGTTTCAGTCCGTTCTTTGATGCAGTCTTTCTGCTGTTTGTTGTTGTGTTGTTGTCGTTTCCATATGCATCACTCCCAACTGCTTGGACAAAAGCTCAGGGGGCTGTGCACAAGAATTACAACTAGGTAAATTGGCACTAGCATCCACAGATGAGGGATACCATTCGTCGTTTGTTTTTCCTGGGACTGTGTTACTTCATTCAGCATGATGTTCCTCTAGCTCCAGCCATTTTCCTGCAAGTTCCATGATGTCATCTTTTTTTAATGCTGCATAGAACTCCATTGTGGAGATTTACCACATTTTCTCTATCCCACTCATCAGTTGAGGGCATTTGGGTTGGTTCCAGCTCCTTGCTATTGTAAGAGAGCTGAAATAAACAATGGCCATGCATGTATCTCCTTTGCGGTGGGGTGAGTCTTGAGGTACATGCTCGAGCTGGAGCGCTGGTTCGGTGGCAAGTTATTCCAGTCTTCCAAGGGCTTCTCCACACTGATATTCCAATAGTGGCTGTATAGTGGTTATTTACATTCCCACCAGCCAGTGGATAAAGTGATCCCCACTTTCCCCACAACCTCTCCAGCACTGGTATCATTTTTTTCTCCTGATCTTAGCCAGTTCCCTAATTGAGTAAGATTTGATATCTTAAAGTTTTTATTTGTAGTTCCTTTATTATTAGTGGTGTTGAACATTTCTTAAGGTTTTTCTCAGCCATCTCTAATTTCCTCACTTGTGGAAGTCTCTGTTCAGCTCTTTGCTCCATCTATTGAGTGGGTCATTTGTTTGCTTTCTTCCTTGTTTGAGTGTTTTACATATTCTGGAAATCATTGCTTTATCAGATGTTTCGTAGTGAAGGTTAATCCCACTCTGTTGGATTTCTCTTCACCTTCCTTGATTGTTTCTTTTGATGTACAGAAGCTTTTGAATTTTTAATGAGGTCCCATTTGTCAATTGTCCACTTAATTTCTTGTGCAAGCTGCTGTCTGATTTAGAAAGTTCTTTTCCTACGCCTAGTCTGTAGTCTGCTGCCAACCTTTTTTTCTATTGCCTTCAGAGTTTGGGGTTTCAAGATTGAGGTCTTTGATCCCTCTGGAGTAGACTTTTGTCTGGGGGCGAGAGGTAGGGGTTTACTTTCATTCTTCTACAAGTGGTGATCCCAGCTTTGCCAGCACCACTTGCTGATGATGCTTTCTTTTCTCCATTATGGCTTCTTATCCCCCTTGTCAAATATGCGAGGGCTGAATATTGTATGTGCTCAGGTTTGGTATTTGGTTTGTTCCATTGGTCAACAGGTCTGTTTTTTGGCAGTACCTGATGTTTTTATGACTATAGCCCTGTAGTTAGTTTGAAGTCCGGTATAGAGATTCCCCCATGTGTAGCGCTTTTCACTCCGGGTTGTTTTGGTATCGGGGTCTTTTGTTTTCCAAATGAATTTAATGGAATTTTTTTCCACGCCTGTGAAGAACTCTTGGGATTTTGATTAGGATTGTTGTTAACATCTATACAAGAGTTTCAGTAGAGGGCTGGAGAGATGGCCTAATTGTTAAGAGCACCGAGCACCAGCTGCAACCAACCGCTCTTTCAGAGGACCTGGGTTCGTATTTCAGCACCCACATGGCGCCAAGAACCATCCTAAACTCCATGTTCCAGCGAGACTTTATTCCTCCAGTTACGCCAGGCGCAATCTAGACACCTCTATTCTGAATCCGCGGCATTGCCTGATATGGGTGCACAACCTGCATGCAGACAGCTACATCATACCCATACAAAAAATAAATAAAATTAAAAAAAAAAAAAAAACGAGTTTCGGTAGAATGGACCATTTTTACAATGTTAAATTCCCAATCATGAGCATGGGAAGGTTTTTCCATCTCTGATGTTTCTTCAATTTCTTTCTTTAAGGGTTTAAAAAGTTTTGTTTGTAGAGATCTTTGGTGTCTTTCCTTAGGTTTGTTCCTAGGTATTTTATTGTTTTTGAGGCTATTGTGAGGGGAAGGTCTCTGAATTCTTTCTCCAGTTTGCTTGTTGTTGGTGTAAAGAAAGTCATTGATTTTTTTTTAAGGTTACTTTTGTATCCTGCAACTGCTGCAGCCTGTTCGTCATTTCTAAGAGTTTCTGGTGGAGTTTTTAGCATCCCTAGTAAACAATCATATTTCCTCAGCAAATAGGCTAGCTTGGGACTTTTCTTTTTCCAATTAGTACTCCTTTTTTCTTTTCTTCGCCTTATTGCTCTAGCAAGTTGGTCAAGCACTGTGTTGAAGAGTGGTGACAGGGGACAGCCTTGCCGACGTTCAACTTTAAAGGGAATGTTTCTGTCATTTTCTCATTTAGGATGATATGGCTGTGGGTTTCTTGATTATGGCTTTGATTACACTGAGGAATGATTCCTGCAATCCAATTCCCTCCAGGACTTTAAGCATGAAGGATGCATGGATTTTGTCAACAGGCCTTTTCAGCATCAATGAGATGATCGATGTGGTTTTTGTCTTTCATTCCCTTAGTTTTGATGCCCAGCGGTTTATTGATTTTTAGTTCTGGCCTGAACCATCCCTGATCTCTGGTATTATCCAACTTGGTCCTGATGGCTGATCTTCTTGATGTGCGTCTGTATGCGATTTGCCAATATCCTGATTGAATTTTGGGCATCTGTGTTCATTAGGGCGAGATCGCGATTACTCTATAGATTATCTACATTTCTTCCGTTGATATCTTTTTGCCTGGTTTGGTAATAGTGTGCTTGCCGTGACTAGAAGAAATTTGGGAGAATTCCTTATGATTGTATACTTCTAAACAATGTCAGTAATCAATGTTGTAGGTCTTTTTGAAATGTTTTATTAGAATTCTGCTGTGAAATGGTCTGGGCCCTGGGCTTTTTTATCAGTTGAGAGGCTTTTTTTTTTTAATTACATCTTCAATTTCTTACATGCTATTATGCTGTGTTAAGCTCTTTAGATTTCCTTTCTTGGTTGATCTTTGGTGATTCCAGGATTTAAGATAGTCATCCATTTTCTTCTAGTTTTCAAACTTGTTAGAGTAAAGGTTTTTGAAGTATTCCGTATGATTTTCTGAATATTTTCCTTGTCTGTTGTGATATTTACCTTTTCATCTCTAATTATTGATTTGGAGTTTTCCGTCTTTCTGTTGGTTAACTGGGCTAGAGTTCCGTCTATCTTGTTTGTTCAGTCTTTCAAAGAACAACTTTTGGCTTCATTGATTTTCTTTTATTGTTTTTCTTTGTTTCTATTTCCTTGATATCTGCTATGATTTGTTATTTCTTCCTGTCTGTTGCATTTAGGTTTCATATGTTGTTGCCTCCAAGTGTTTTTAGCTGTAGGTTACATCATTCAATTGTGTTCTTTTGTTTTTCTAATGTAGGCACCCTGGGCTATACATTTCCCTCTTCGGACTGCTTTTACGGTATCTCATAGGTTTCTTGTGTTGATTGTATTGTATTCGTTCCAGGAATGCTTTTTTTTCTTTTTTATCTCTTCCTTGGACACATTCATTATTCAGATGTGTTGCTTCGTCTCCTGTGTTCTTGTAGGCAGTAGGGATTATCCTGTTGTTGATTGTTGAGCTTTCTTTGCACTGTGGTTGATAGAATGCATGAAATTATTTCAATCTTTTTGTATTTGTAGAGGTTTCTTTCTGTGTCAAAGTATGTGGTCGATTTTGGAGAATGTCGTGGGATGCTGAGTAGAAATTATATTCTATGGTATTGGGATGGACTATTCCATAGGAGGTCTATGAGGTCCATTTGGTGTATCATATCATTCAGTTCAGGGTGTCTCTCTGTTTATTCTTTGTCCTGTTGACTGTTAACGGACTCAGTGGGGTATTGAAGTCCCCTACTATGAGTGTACTGGGGTTAGTGTGTACCTTGTGGTCTCGGAGAATTGTCTTTATAAAGTCTTCGGCCCATTGCACCAGGTTTGGTGCATATATATTCATGAAATTGTGACATCTTGCTTGGGAATTGTTACCTTTGATAAGAATGTATAGTCTTTCTTCTGTCTCCTTTCCACTGATTTCTTTTACTTTGAATCTATTTTGTCTGATATTAAACATAGCAGCACCTGCTTTCTTTTTGGTACATTTGCTTGGAATATTTTTCCCACCTTTTCACTTTAAGGTGGTACCTGTACTTGAAGGTAAGATGCATTTCTTTTCGACAGCCTATCGATGGGTTCTGTTTCCTAATCCAAACTCCCAGTCTATGTCTTTTGATTGGGAAATTTCGTCCATTAATATTAAGGTTATGACTGATAGCTTTGTGTTGCTTCCTTTTGCCTTATTATCCATTTGTGGGTTGATTTAGGGTTTCTACTTCTGCAGTTCTGCTTTTATTGATTTCTCTTTAGGTGCCTGGGATGGTTGCTTCCTTTCTTCTGTCCTTTGAATTTACTTCAAGTATTTTCTGAAGGTTTGCGTTTTCGGGACATGTATTCTTTCATCTTGTTATGTCATGGAGGTTTTTTCTCTCTCCTTCACTATAACTTGACATTTTTGCTGGTATAGTAACCCGGGTTGGCCTCTATTGCCTTAACACTGGAATATTTGCATCAGTTCTTCCTTGCTTTCATAGTTTGCCTTGAGAAGTCCGTTTTACTTCTGATAGGTTTCCCCTTATAGGTCACTTGTTGTTTTCTCTTGCTGGCTTTAAGGATTTTTGTCTTCTGTTTTTGAGTGTCTAGCATTTTACCTATGATGTGGCATTGGAGAAGCGAATTTCTTTTCTGATCTTGTCTGTTTTGGACGTTTGTTTGTCTTCTTGTATTTGTATTGGTTGTCTTTTTCTTAGTTTGGGGAAATTTTTCATCTACTCTTGTCTTGTTCGAAGCCATAAATGATCAATACCACTTCTCTTGGGATTTCTTCTCTTTCTAATTCCTAAAAGCAATTGGTGCAGAAGTTGATTTTTTCATAGTCTGTACCAACAGTTCTGGTTGTTCCACTTTTGTGTTATTTTTAAATTTTTACCATATCTTTCCTTGAGGTTTTCAGTTGTTTGTGTTATTTCCAGGTATCTGATATTCTTTGTTCTGCTTCCATCACATTCGCTTCTGAGGCATTTTTCCATTCTTTCACTTTGATTGGATGAATGTTTGATTTCTTTTTCATTTCCTCTTCTGATTTCTTAGTAATTCTCACTTCTTTGGAGTTCTCAAAACGTAGTCTTCTTCAAACTCGCATGTTCCTAATCTTAGCTATCGGAGGATTACTTATCTGCATGGGATGCTTTCCTCAGTCGTATACTATTCAGGAGTTTGTCATTCTATCTCTTACGGTCACTTTTGAGTTCTTATTATTTTACTTAGTTTTTTTTGCTACTTTATAATTTTGTAGTTCTTTAGCTATGTTAAAAATTTGTTTCTGATACTTGTGTCCTTGTCATCCCCGGATGGGGATCCACTGATAGGAATCTTAATGGGTTGGTAGAGCTTGTGTGGGATTATCCTGCCCTTTTCCCATGTTGTCCTTCTTGTGTTCCTGGCATATGGGCTTTCCTTGTCTTGTATTCGCCAATTGGTCCCAATGCTTCTTCAACTGTGGTGCAGGTTCTTAAGTTTTGTTGTCTACTTTACAGATGCCTTCGCATCCAGTGGCTGGGGCGGGGCGAGCGGACTCACTTTACTGCACTTCAGCTGGTCTTTGGAGTATCCTCCCAGCATCTCAAGACTCCACACAACCTCTACCATTTATATACACGATGTAGTACGCCACCATATAGCCCGACCCAGCTAAGAAGCCAGTTGAACCAAAAAGACACACTTCGGCATTAACTAGATTGTTCACATCAACAATCAGCACTTGCTGAGCATCTCCAGCTCTTACTACCTTTGCTCTTCAGTTGGTCTTGGGAGATCTCCCCAGCCTGCTTTCTTATACTGTCCTCCTACAACCCTGACCCGAGGGTTGATCACTTGCCCACAGTGGGGCTGGATCCTACCCACATAATTCTCAACAATCAAGAAAATACCTCCACCAGATGTGGCCCCAGGCCGTCAATGGCACTAAGCTATCCAGCACAATCAACCCCTTGTCAACCTTGACACTACAAAACCACATAACTATTAAGCTACCACCTTCACATTTCTTGTCCAATATGAATCCTGGGAACTGACCCCAGGCTCATTTGCAAAAGCATATCACACTTCTTTAACCAGTGAAGGCATCTCTCCAAGCCCTTTGATTGTTACTTTGAGAATTAGACACAAATGAATTAAAGGTCCACTTGTTCTTAGAAGGGTGAAGGATACTGAGCTCAAGAATAATTCATATCAAAGAGTACTTGCTGAAGACAGAAAGATAAATTAATATCTTGGTTCAGTATTTGACGTTTGCACTTCTTCAATCCGGACAAAGAAGGTCGGATTTGGAATACCCCTAATTGGGTTCCAGTTGGCATGTTGGAGACGGGTCTCTGTGAGTCGCTAACCTAGGCATCTAGCTAAAAATCTATTTTAAATAGCTGGATAACTAACATAGGGAGGATCACAAATTCTGGAGGGTCACAAGTGACTAAGTTCCATTAAAGAAGTATCTCAGAAGACAGAATTGGTCCTTATAATCCTAGGAAATACCGGGGCTGAGAGAGTGTGTTACCTAGCGGTTCGGAGCGTGCCAACTGCTCTTTCAGAGTACCTTGTTCATCCCCGCACCCCCACATGGCAGCTGGGAGAACCCATCTAAACTCCAATTCCGAGGAAGGAAACTCCAGTTTCCAGGGAGGCCGGAATCCGCACCCTCTTTCTGACCCTTGCGGCATTGCACAACACAGGGTGCACAGATCCCAAATGCAGAAAGTTTACATTCTATCACATAGAAAAAAATAAATTAAAAAATTAAAATAATAAATATCAAATTACAATTAGGAAAATACCCTGAGAACCACAATGCTACAGGAGACGCTGTGCTGGTTAATGATAGTTGATCTTCACTATCAACTTCACCTCATTTAGAATTATCATGGAAACAAACCTCTGGGCCTTCCCAGTGAGGAATTCTCTAGATTAGGTTAATGTAGGTTGGAAGACCCAGCTTAACTCAGGATGGCAGCATCTCATGGGCTGGTACCTGGACTGAATCCAAAGGAGATTAATTTGTGTGATTATTATACACCTCTAATCTTAGCACTAGGAGGCAGAAGCAGGAGAAGGGATCCTGTAGAGATTCAAAGCCAGCCTGGTCTAACTAGAGAACCCAGCGCCAGCTGAGAGTACAGTACGGGAGACCCTGCTCACAAAACGGGAAGAAAAGAAAAAAAAGAGGTGCAAGCTGAGCATCAATTGCATTTCTGTACTGCTTACCTGATATCCCACTTGCAACCTTCCTTACATTCCTCCTTCCTTCCTCAATCCTCCTTCCCTCCTCTATCCCTCCTCTTTACCCCTCCCTTCCTTCCCTTCATTCTTCCCTCCTTCCTTCTTCTTCCTTCCTTCCTTCCTTCCTTCCTTCCTTCCTTCCTTCCCTTCCTTCGTTCCTTCCTTCCACAAGTTAATTTTGCCCAGTAGCTTGTTGCAGGAACAAGACAAGTAACTAACAGGTGCTTGTCTAGCTCTAATAATCTCTCTTACTCCTCCCCCCTATTGACTTAGTCCATGTCTCCACCTCCATTATACCCACTGTTTTAAGACATGCTAGAGCATGGACAGTTTGCTGTTATGGTTCGAATGTGACACACATCCACCCTTAGGCTCATGCTCCCTGTTTGAACTCATCATGATTTCCCAGCTTCGGTGTTTGGATGCTGTTTGGAACTTTATTTATTTTTTAACTTGTATTATTTCCGGTGTGTCTATCAATGTATTGTCTGCATGCAGGTTGCACCCATGTATGCAATGCTCACAGTGAAGACTGTGGAAGCGTCAGAGAAGTGTCTATATCCGATTTCCTGGACTTGGCAGGTTCTCAATTGCTTGGAATTGGAGTTTCACACAGTTCTCGGCCAGCATGTGGGCGGCTGGGGAGGATCGAACCCGGGTCCTATAAAAGAGCACGAAGTTGACTCATCGGCCATGCTTCTTAAACGCCCCTAGCACATCTCTCCACCCCCTGTATTTGGAACTTTTAAAGTGACAGGTTGGTGAGTCCTCACGGAGGGGCCATCTGTGGGACCCCACGTTGGAGGTTTTATTAGACCAGCTCCATTCCCCTGTCCTCTCATCTTCTCTGTCCCACTAGCATCGTGATGCAAACCACAGTCATTATTTTTGTACCATTCTATCATGGACCGGAGCACTGCACTGTTGAACTGGGAGCCAGAATAAAACCTTTCCCTCCCTTTAAATTGCCTTCATGACTATTTTGTCCACAATCACAATGCCCGTCTTTCAATGTGGCAGTTTTTGGGGGAGGTCGGACTTTAAAGGTAGTGGTCATTGCCAGGCTGGGGCGGCACGCCCCCCTTTAATTTCATAGCATAGGGAGGCAGAGGCAAGCGGTCTCTGTGAGTTTAAGGCCGCCTGGTCTACAGAATGAGTTCAGGACCGCTGGGGCTACGGGAGACCCTTGTCTCGAAAAGACAAAAAAAAAAAACATAAATAAACAAAGATAATAAAATAAGGTAGTAGATCATCAAGATGAATTTAAGTCTTTCTCCCAAGAGCAAGTTCTCATTCACAGAACTAGTTTAAGGACTGTGAGAGGGGTCTGCCTTCATGCCTTGTCTCCCACACATGCCTGCTTTTCCTTCTGTTTCCCATCATAAGTGGAAGCAGCTCCGGTCACTCTCTAGAACCATGCTGTTGGATTTCCTTGCTGCTAAAATCAGCCAAAGTAATTGTTCAAGGTTCATTGCTATTGCTGTGATAAAAACACTCTGCTTCAAAAGCCACTTAGGGAAGGAAATGGTTTATTTCGTTTACAATCATGTCACAGTCCATCCCTGAGCACCCAAAGCATAGACTTTAAGGCAGGACTGCTTGCTCTTCCCTATACTATTCACTTCCAACTAAGTAGCACACTTTGCAGCCAAGAAGTCAGCCGACCCGGAGGATGCTACTTGCTAGCTGGATTGCTAATAGGCTTTTATTCAGTTAGCTTCATTATACAGTTCAGGACCACTTGCCGAGGGATGGTACCTCCCAACGTGGGCTGGGCCCTCTAATATCAATTGATTAATTCCAGACGGTCCGCCAGAGGCATGCCCATAGGCCAATCTTCTCTCTCAGATGACTCAAGGCTGTGTCCAAATTGACAGTTAAAGCTAACAGGACAGAAAACTCAGCCTCAGTCTTCTCGTTTACAGTAATAGAAAGCCACACTAAGACAAGGTATGCAAAGAAAATTAATATAGATAACCTGATAATCCCTGACCTGCTAAAAGGGCCTGAGATACTAAAGGCCAGCTGCTGGTGGTAGACCCTACTGCTTTGCAAAAATCAAGCTCCACTGGGCTGAAAACAGCACGCTGTGAAAGCTATAGTTCACAGAGCTCTATACCTGAAGTACAGAGAGAATTGGAGGGACCACTTGTTAAATAAACATCATCTACTGCAGAGTTTGAGAGTCACCACTGGGCACAGATTAGAGGGCTCATCAGTGTAATATGACCCGGTCACAATTATGATTTCCCATTGTTGTTGTGGTTCTTGTCGTCATTGTTTGACAGGGTCTCTCTCTAATTCCAGCCCATCTGGATCACTATGTCGACCAGGTTTGCCTATGTCTCACAGAGATCCACCCGCCACTGCGTTCACAATTTGTAGAGCCACTCTTCTCGTTCCTTTCTTCTTCAATTGCTTTTACAAAGCTGTTTTGTAATAATTAACCTCTTTATTCCTAGAGAACACAGAACAAACGAGATACATACCTTCTATATTTTGTCATACTCAGCCTCAGTCCACATACTGACATTAATAGTAAGATTCCGTGCCTTCTTTTTTTTTTTTTTTCTTTCTTTCTTCTTTTATTCTCTTTTTCTTTTTTTTTTCTTTTCTTTCCCCTCTTCTTTCTTCTCTCCTTATCTCTCCTCTTCCTTCCCTCCCCTTTTTCCTTCTTTTCTTTCTTTCACTTTTCCTCTCTTCCTCTTTTTTTTCTTTTTCCTCCGGCTACTCTTAAATAGAGGTCAATGCCTCATGCGCAAGCCTGATCGAGTTCTCTTTGAATTGGAGTTAAAGACGGTACTCAGACGCCATGTGGGTGCTAGGGATCGAACCGGGTCTTCTGCAAAGAGCGGTCGTCGCCTTAACCGCTTAGCCTCTCCTCCAGCCCTTTTTTGGGTAATTTTTGAGGGACAGGGTCTCTGTTAGTCCTGCTGGCCTGGAGCTCACTCTATAGACAAGGCTGGCCTCTAACAGAGATTTACTTGCCCTGCCTATGCTCCCGAGGGCTGGATGAAAAGGGATGCACAACAGCCACCCTCCGCGTATTCGGGTTTGTTGGTTGGTTGTTGGTTGGTTCGGTGAGACAGGGGTTCTCCGGTAGCCCGGGCTGCCTGGAATCCACATGCTAGACCAGCTGGCCCTGAAACTCACAAAGATCGCCTCCCCCCCCCCCCGCCCGATCTTACCTCCCCAAGTGCTGGGATTAATGCACCACCATGCCCCAGCTACTTCCTATTCTTGAGTGAATGCCAATAACCTTGTTTGGTTCACCTGATCTTGGGGAACAATTTCAAATCATTTGATTTTCTGTCGTGAAATGATGTGCTCTCTCTCGATTTATTCTCTTTACTCCATGGCTGAATGCTTAAAACATAGAGCTCCATTGGGTTTATTGTCCCTGGTCATGCATAATCTGAGTCAGAGAGTGGTAGGAACATCAGAGAGCAATGACTTTGCATCTCTCTATAGAGAAATAAATGACTCAATTTGGTTGAGTTTCACTTTTCAGAGAGGTAATAGGACAGGTATCAGGAACTCTACCTTCTAGGCACAGATTTAGTCCCATCCAACACCTTAACAACTGGGAATTTCTGGGTCCCAGGTCCAGCCCAGGGAAGCCTCCACACACCTTCACATGGATCTAAAATGGCACCTCATTTGCTCTTAGGAATAATCCTAACTTTACAGTCTCCATTAGCCATCCAGTCAAGGCCACTTTTGTTATGTGATAAGCCCAACCTTCTGCCATAAGTACATACAGAGTATATATGTCATACATAAGGATATACCTTTAAAGGATGTATAGTTAACACTGGGAGTCAGATGAAATGTATCTGTCAACATTTAAAAGAAAAGGCATCAATGCTTGGGTCCAATCTCTCAGTCACTGGGGAGGAGGAGCACTGTATCTGCTTCCTTTGGGGTCACTGAGCATGCTAGAGAATCCATGATATGCCACAAATCATATATATTATCCCACAAGAAGGCACAAAGGGGGATATTATTGACTTATGGTTTCCAGAGCATACTCAAGCAGGTTGCACACCTTTGCTGGGCTAGACTGTTGAATGAGATGGAGCTGGAGTCAGAACTGGAACAGGAAAGGGGAGCAGAGCCCCTGCTTGGAAGCTCACACAGGTGGAGGGGGCTTGCTCTGCCTGTCACTTGGGTGTGAGCTCATGGCAAGCATGAACATATGACTTTGACTGCACTGGAGAGGGAAAGAAGCATTATTTGTGATTCCTGTTGAGCCTATACCTAAACACTGGCCATGTAACCTGCAGTCCAGGCTTCAGCTGGGGGAATGTTCTTTAATTCCCCGCTATCACAGTCAACCCCTCCGTCTTCACTGTCTCAGGGAACCAGGGAAGTGGGAAGCCTGATGGAATTTGGGAGCAGGAGGGCTTAAGAGCAGATTGATTGTTCTAGCTTTCTGGTGAAGTGACCCTGTGGAGGTCAAATGGCGCTTCCGGCTCTCCTCAGAATGTCCACAACTTAAGGCCCAGAGCTGGTGAATGTCATGTAGAACCAAAGGATTCTGAGATGGGATTACCCAGGTGGACACTCAGTGTAATGATTAGAGAGTGAGGTGGAGCTTTTTGCTCCGGAGGAAGAAGAGGCAATGTGACATAAAAGGAGAGACTGAGTGATACACCCCCCCCCCCCCCCACCAGCCCAGCGATGCAAGCAGCCTATAGCTAGCCTGCAGCAGAGGCAAAGGGGTGGGTTCTCTCCCGGAACCCGTAGAAGGGTCCTATTCTGCAGACCCCTTGATTTTAGCCTTGGAACCCTCATTTTGAACTTTTGACTCAAGAATTGTAAGAGAATCAATTTATGTTGTTTTCAGCCAATAAGCAACAAGACATCCAAATGAACACCAAACCATTGTATCTGCCTGAAAGATGGTACCAGGACATCAGTGAACTGTTCAATGAATTTTGAAATTTTTGTGTGTGTGTGTTCCTGTGCATGCAGGTGGGTACATGCTTGCAGGTTCCCCTGTGTATGTATGCACATGTGTTGAAGCAAGACCAAGAGAAACCTTGATTGTTCTTGGCACTGTCCAGTCCATCTTAGTTTTTCTTTTGTTTTTCTTTTTATTTTTGGACAGGGTCTCTCACAGACCTAGAATGAATCAATTTGGCTGAGCCGACTGGCCAAGGAGCCCTAGGAATTCTTGCCCCACGTGCTGGATTAATCGGTGAGTGCCACCCATGACCCGGAATGTACGGCATTTTGTATCACCTCTTCTTTTTTCTAATCATGCTTCTGAGGATTGAACTTATAGTTGGTGCTTGTAAGATACAATGAGACTGAGTTATTTCCCCGGTCCTCATGAAATTGTTCAGAGATAGTTTCTGACTCCCCAGCATACTCTGAACATCTATATTGGTGCCCCTGTTCAGCACTATTACTTAATATAACAAAACCGCATTGTCAGGATGGCTAATCGGGATGAGAAGTGAAAATTATGGCAGAGAGCAAATGAGATCCCATTTCCGATTCGCGTGAACTGATGCGGTGGTTTCATTGGGTCTGGTTTTTAGACCCAGGAATCCCCAATACTGGTATGGAAAAAGAGACAATCCTACCGGGAGGTACGAAGGCCTTGGAAATCTAGTTGAAGGTGTTTATACAACTGAATCCCTCTGTAGTTGTTCTTATAGGCAGGTCTTGGGCCCATTTAGTGAATTCGATATAAAAGCTGTATTCCATCAGATGGACACAAAAGTTGAAAGGGTGGATAAAATTAGTTTAACTTTATCCTGGAAATTTTAAAATATTATTATTCATGATTATTATTATTTGGTCTTTTTGAGAAAGGTCTTCCTTTTAGTCCCGCTGGCCACGAGTCTTATCTGTACACCAGGCGCTGAACTCACACAGATCCCCCTGCCTCTGCCTTGAGTGCTGGGATTATGTTATGAGTGTTAGGGGGGGTGCCACCTAAGACCTGAAGAGGGCACAGATCCTCTTGAGCTGGGGTATAAGGTGTTGTAATCTGGCCTACATGCGTGTCGCGGGAACTGAACTCAGGCTTCTGCAAGAACAGCACATGTATTACCTTGAGAGCATGTGTCACTCTGTGATTTTTTTTTTTTTTTAAGGGTCGGGTCTCATATAGCCGAAGCCTTTCAAACTCATATGTAGCTGAGGATGATACTGAAATTCTGGAGCCCCCTGCCTCCATTTCCTGAGTGCTGGTATTACAGGAATGTGTGCACAACCATGCCTATTGTACAAGGTATGTGGGATGGAGCACAGGGTTTCACAGATGCTAGGCAAGCACCTTACACACATAGCCACATCACCAGCCCTATCTGCTTCTTGTGGGGTCTTTCAGCGTGCTAGAGAATCTATTATGTGCCAGGAATCGTGTGTACTTACGACAACCTAACAAGGGAAATATTGAGAGTTATGGTTTACAGATAAGACTTAAGTTAGTTGATTTAACTGAGTTCTCTTTCTTAATATTCTTACGAAGGAACATTCACATAGCCCACAGAGATGAATTACTTGGAGCAGAGAATAGAGATGTGGAGGTGGAGATGGCTTTAAAGAAAATGCAGACTATCTAGTTCAAAGACCTAAAGGATGGATAACAGTAGTTCCCCCCCCGGGGGGCTTGTTTGAGGTATTCTTTTAAATAGGGCTTCCTGTTTGGCTCCCCAGGAATTAGCATAGCTGGAGAAGGTTCTAGAAGCCTCCAGTTTATTAGTGAGGGGGGCAAGCTCTAGGTAATGACAGAAGATATGCAGACATCCTTGTGGGGGAACACTGCATAGTCTTAAAGAAACGGCAGAAAGAACAGAAGGGAGATTGTTTAGTCAACAGTGAGACTGGTCCAGGACAGGGGTCTGTACTAATGTCTCCTGATCAGTAATGAAAATCATGTCCCCCATAATTTAAAATGATTTCTAGGTGGAGAATGGGCCAATGTTTTTTTAAAAAAACAACTCTGACTTTTGTGCCAATGTTAGATAAGTTGTGAGAGAGTCTGGTTAGGAAGCTATCCTGCTTTACATTCGCAAACACCGAGTCGATGCTGCTGAGCCTAGAGAGATCTCAGCAGCTGCCTGTGGTATCCAGTGCTGAGAGTATCAGGGAGGGACAGCTGGGAAGTCAGGATAGAAATAGCAGGATTGTTTCAGAAGACAAGAAAGAAACGAGGCTGGCCTCTGGGGCCCCAGACAGGAAAGCAGTCTTTTCTGGCTGGAGGAGCTGTCAGCAGAGTTCTAGCAAAGTCACCGGGTGATTAAGTAGAGCGCTGGGCTTTAGAGGACTGCGGCTGCCCACAGGGGCCTGAGCATGGGGCCATGGGTCTTTGAACTCCCTCCAGTCAGCTTCTCTCCCTGGCTTCTCTGAAGGATGCTTTCATGTGTGCCTTTCTGTTTGGCTCCCCGGGAGCGAGTGGAGCAGAGGAAGTTTCCAAGAACCTTGACTTCACCTCTCTCTCCACCTGCTGCTGCTATCCTCCTGTGGCTTGATACAGGGGTCATGGGCGATATCCGGAGGCCCCGCGGACCTCCCCACACCCTCTGCTTCTGGGCCATCAATCGTGTCCATTTTGGCAGTTGTCCACCAAAGAGGAAGGCAGACTGGGAAATCTGCACGAGCCAGGACTGTTCCATCCCCTCTCTCTGTCTCGTTCTCTGTCTCCATCTCCTCTCTCGTCTCTGTCTCTCTCGGCCTTATTCCTTCTCTTGTCTATTTATGTCCTTCTTTTTTGGCTGTCCTGTTCTCCTTTTCCCCCTGGGCTAGTTGTCTCCACAGTAATAGCCCATTTCTCTCCAATTTCCTGAATATAATAATCATTTCTGTCAGGCCCAAGAGATGATCAAGTTAATGAAATTTCTGTCAATAAAAAGAGAACATTTATTAAATGGAAATTATGCCTAAAGATGGTGGTGAGTATCACTCAAGACTCAGGGTTTGGTGAGAATCACAATTCTTTTTATTTTATTTTGAAGTTTTTAATAGTATTATTAATAACATATAATAACAGGTTTCCTTGTGGCATCTTTTAAAGTTTTTTGAGAATTTCATAAAAATGTATTTTGATCATATCAACCTAATATCCTCTCTGTCCCCTTCTTTATGTCTTATTTTTTTCCTTTTTTTTGGTGACCGTAGTTTTAATTAGGCTAGCCTACAGGAGAATGGACGAAGGGTTAATTGCAGGAGCACTGGTGACTTACCAGAGGCCACAGACAGAAGAAACTATCTCTCCCTCATCCAGCAACCAGGAACTGCTTATAGATCCTCAGGAAGGGAGCAGAGCTTCTTGGGTTCCCTCTTATCAGCATCTGTAACTCTTCCAGAGGAATTATTTTGAGACTTTTATTGGGAAGATTTTCATTGAAGCATCAGCAACATATGTGTATTTGGAGGTTCTGCCTCCTGAAGTAGGGATGGGTGAGTGGCAGTTTGAGGCCAAAGAGGTCAAGACCTGGAGTCATATGACTCCCGCCCATGCTGTGGGCCATACAGGATCTTGGGAAGGTGACTTCCTCTGTCTGCCTCCTCCTGTTCATCCATTCAATGGGAATATTAGTAAAATCCCACTAAATGGTATTCCTGTTCTATTCATGAAATGAATTTCTATCGTGTGTTCAAGACAACGGCAAGCAGATGATCAGTGTTTGCTGCTATTATTAGCCTGAAATGAGGTCAGCACACCAATAATTAATCTTGTTTTTACAAATTATAAGATTAATGAGGTTCCTCTCAGAAAGAACAATGAAATGAGAATTTGGTTGTTATTTTAGATTATGCATTCAAAAGAAAAATGAGGGTAAAGTAGAAGACACAAATTAGAATGTAACTTACTGTAAATATTTATTAACAGATGCAACTGGGGGGGGGGGGGGTACTCCACGCTAACATAGTTAGTGATGATGGTGAGGACAAAGATTTCACTGAACAGAACACCCAGGTTCTCAGAATTACTGACACTTTATCTTTCTGGTCACCTCCTGGAATGCCCCGTGGAATCATAAAATGTGTGTCTGGCTGGCGACTCTGTCTTCTTTCTATCACTGGGAGAAATACCATCTTTCAGAGGTGATTTAGTTATTCCGGGAGTAGCTGAGAGGTGGCAAAGGTGACAAGAATCTCCCAGAGCAGCAACTGCATCTGCTTGTGATGTGTCTCCTGGGCCCACAGAGGATGCTTGCTACACGGCCTGTCACACAGACAATCAGCAGGCAACGGATGTGCAATGACTGACAAGCCGAAGACTAAGTGAGTCTGGGTATGTGAAGGCAGAGCACATGCATCCCCCACATACCACAGACACATGTACCCAAACTCTGCACCCCCACTGTGACACACATCACGCACACTCCTAGACTCACACATACATTTATACCCAGACCATACATACATCCCACATACATATACAGACTCCTCCCACACTTTATGTACAGATACATATAACCACTCTATACACACAATGCATATATATACATATGCCCACACCACACACACCAGGCACACTCGCATATATCCACACCACACACATCAGAGAGCCACACTCCATACATACCACACACTCATCACACATAAGATATACCCACTCCAACACTCATACACGTACCATGCCACGCACCCAGTACACAAAAACATTGCCACATTCTTCCCCATCCCACATATACATAAACCACACCCCACACGTACATTCATGCTCATGCATGCATATACCCACACTACACAGATACCCTGGCCACACAAATAGCACACCACACACATATTTATACATACACACAAAACTACTATATATAACTTTACACACCATTTACATCACAGACCTATACATACATACCCACCCACCCTAATATGGCCACCACCCCTGCCACATCACCCTCCCACCCCTACACACATAGATATGCCTACCACATACACACACATACCACACACTCACACCTACACACATCACGCACACCTACATCTGTGCATAAACCACATACACATACACGTTACGGGTGCACAGACCTTGATGCAGACAATACCTTCATACACATATGGAAATAAATAAAATTTAAAAAAAAAAAAATTAAAAAAAAAAATTGTGGCTGAGCACACACTATGCATGCTTGCCTTTCAACTTTATCTCAGTTTACCCTTGACTGCAGTCAGTTAGGTAATATCTCATTACAATAGGATAAATAAGAAAACTGGCATTAATGGAAGCCAAGCAGATGCTCACATATCAGTAAGGGTTCCAGCCAAAGTTCAAACCCAAGCCATTGCCCTTTGCGTTTGCTTGCTTTCCTAGCACCTGACTATTTCCCTCCTTGCTGTGACCTAAAACTGACAAGGGGTATTAAAGGAAGTACGGGTTTATTCTGGGTTATAGTTTGAGGGGATACAGGCCATCTAGGCAGGACACACATGGCAGCAGACAGGAAGGCGTGCTATCAAGAGCAGGAGGTCAGCTGGTCACTGCATCTGCCTCAGGAAGCAGAGTGGTGAATGGAAAAATGGGCCCTCATCGACATCGTGACCCCTGCTCCCCTTCCTTGGAGAATATAGGACATCTGAGCTGCGGTAGGGCTTTTGGGAAAGGGCAGCATAGACAGTAAGTGTACAGGAAACAGAGACCAGGAAGAGGACCCGAGTAACCTTTGCCAAGTTACATGATGTCTGCTGTCTATCTTGGAGTATACGAGGGCCACCTGCCGGGCCATTGCACAAAGGCAAGTGGACAAAGTGTGACAGAAAAAATGTTAAAGTGATCAAGAAGCCGTAAGGCCTCAAGAGAAAGAGCTTAGGATTGCAGCTCCAGAGACCTGAGCACTGTTTCTGATTGATCACAACAGTATGATGGCCTCTTGAATTCATTGGGGTTCTCTAGAGGAAAAGAATTCTCTGAATAGATATTCCAAAAGACGATGTATTAGATTGGCTTACAGAATACCGGCTGGGTAGTCCAGTGATGGCTGTCTGCACACTGAGAGGCTGAAAACCAGAGAGTTGTTGAGTTTGGATGTCTCAGCCCAATCTGGTGCTGAAGGCGTGGAGAGCCACTGGTCTTGAGTCTATCTTGGAAGACCAAGGAAGCTGAATTCTGGTGGTAGCCAGAACAGGACAGACACACTGACCAAGCAGGCAGGGAGCACTGATTATCTGGGCCACTAGAAGGTACTGGCCACCCTGGGGACAATCTTTCCTCTCCTGGACCCACCCAGAAACATGTGTCTTAGTTAATTCCAGATCCAATCAAATTGACAACCAAGATTAAACCATCAGTGCCGGAGGAGATGGCTCAGTGTTTTAGAACTCTCTTACAGAGGAGTTTGGTTCCTAACATGTACATGGTGGCTAACAACAAGTCTGACAGACATATTGCAGTCTACTGCACAACCTGAGTGCCACTATAGTGCTTCCAGGAGGGCTGGACTCAGAAGAGACCGCTGAATCACTAACTCAGGTGATCGACAAGCAACAGCACTTCCCACGCAGACATACTTGTATGACATCAGATATTGTGTTATATAGACAAGGCGAGAAGGGACGATTTCGAACCACCGATCACTTGCTGTCTGTACATTGATCGGCACCTCCATGGCCCTAATCTGATGGCATAGCTACTTCAAAATCGCATATTTATTATAATATTTATTATATGATTATATTTTAACTTTATGTATATATTATATTTTCTTTATTTTGTAAAATGTGTAATGAACATAGTAAAACTGATCGTAGTCAGGTGGCATGGATTTGAGAGCCACTCCACGTGTCGCTGCGCAATCCAGCGCGGACGAGTCCTGAGAAGCATGCTGCGTTCGTTGATCGAGATTCCATGCGAGATTACTGAGAGTTCTCCCTGGTCCCCAGCACCTCGAGTTTACATGGCGGGCATGCGAGTTTGGTCACCGTGCCTGACCTGTATAATTTCTTGTAACTCCAATTCCAGGAGGAGAAAGGAGAACTTCCAGTTCCAGGGGAGGACTCTGAGAACCTTTCTGCCCTCCGCTGGGCCGGCATCACTTCACGACACTGGGTGTTGTGACCATCAGTGATTTTCTTACCTTGCTGGTACGTCCCACGTAGTACTATTTTCACTTATCACCATACACCCTATCTTAACGTCCTATAACCCTGATTACTATTTACAATAACAATTAAAACCTTAAACTCAAATAAAAAATTTTGAAGACTAGGCATCAGATTAGGCATGGAGGTGTCTGTAATAGCAGTGTCTGGCTCAGTCCTCTGGCCTTCAAAATCTTCTAACAGCTCATGGAAGCTGCTCTTGGATACCTGAAGATTGAGTTGAAGAATATGCTTTGTGTCTGTAGCAATCACACAGATGATCAGCTTGGGTGAAATGACTTCTATTTAAGTGCAATTTGCACGGAGTCTATAAAAGCAGTGGAGTAGGTGAGTTATTGAATTATAGAGGTAGTGTTTCTTGTGTTCTCTAGGAATAAAGAGGTTAATTATTACAAAACAGCTTTGTAAAAGCAATTGAAGAAGAACGTAACGGAAGAGTGGGCTCTACAATATTGTGACGCAGAGGCGGGTGGATCTCTGTGAGGACCAGGGGCGGCCTGGTCGAACATTATGATCCCAGATGGGCTGGAATTTATCGAGACCCTGTCAAAACAATGACGCAAGAACCACAACAACAATGGGAAATCATAATTGTGACCGGGTCATATTACACTGATGAGCCCTCTAATCTGTGCCCAGTGGTGACTCTCAAACTCTGCAGTAGATGATGTTTATTTAACAAGTGGTCCCTCCAATTCTCTCTGTACTTCAGGTATAGAGCTCTGTGAACTATAGCTTTCACAGCGTGCTGTTTTCAGCCCAGTGGAGCTTGATTTTTGCAAAGCAGTAGGGTCTACCACCAGCAGCTGGCCTTTAGTATCTCAGGCCCTTTTAGCAGGTCAGGGATTATCAGGTTATCTATATTAATTTCTTTTGCATTACCTTGTTCTTAGTGTCTTTTTTAACTCTGTAACAGAGACTCTTGGGCTGAGTTTCCTGCCCTGGTTAGCTTTAACTGTCAAATTGACACAACCTTGAGTCATCTGAGATCAGAGATTGGCCTATGGGCATGTCATACCTCGGAGGCATTTTTAAATTGCTAACTGATATAGGAGGGCCCAGCCACTTTGGGAGGTACCATCCCTCGGCAAGTGGTCCTGAACTGTATAATGAAGCTAACTGAATAAAAGCCTATTAGCAATCCAGCTAGCAAGTAGCATCCTCCCGGGTTGGGGCTTGCCAATTCTTTGCTGCAAAAGTTAGCTGCCTACTTCGTTGGAGTTGGAATATATAGGGCAAGAGCAAGCAGTCCTGCCTAAAGTATATGCTTTGGGTTGCTCAGGGATGGACTGTGGACCTGGGATTGTTAAACTGAAATAAACATTTTCCTCCCAAGTGGCTTTTTGATCAGAGTGTTTTTATCACAGCAATAGCAATGAACCTTGAACAATTACTTTGGCTGATTTTAGCAGCAAGGAAATCCAACAGCATGGTTCTAGAGAGTGACCGGAGCTGCTTCCACTTATGATGGGAAACAGAAGGAAAAGCAGGCATGTGTGGGAGACAAGGCATGAAGGCAGACCCCTCTCACAGTCCTTAAACTAGTTCTGTGAATGAGAACTTGCTCTTGGGAGAAAGACTTAAATTCATCTTGATGATCTACTACCTTTTATTCTTTGTTTTATTTATGTTTTTTTTTTTTGTCTTTCGAGACAGGGTCTCCCTGTAGCCCCAGCTGTCCTGGAACTCTTCTGTGCCAGGCTGGCCTTTGAACTCACCAAACGATCCGCTTTGCCTCTGCCTCCCGAGTGCTCGGATTAAAGGTGTGCGCCACCATCGCCTGGCAATGATCCACTACCTTTTAAAGGTCCGACCTCCCCCAAACTGCCACAGTGAAAGACATGTTGTGACAAAATATCATTGAAGCCAATTTAAGGGAGGAAGGGTTATTCTGGCTCATTCTAAAGGTACAGTCTGTCATGATGGAAGGGTACAACATATGACTGTGGTTTGCTCACATCTTAGTGGACCAGGAGAAGATGAGAGGACAGGGAATGGAGCTGGTCTATAAAACCTCCAACGTGGTCCCCACAGATTCCTCCGTGAGATCCAGCCTTTAAAAGTCCCAAACAGGGGCTGGAGAGATGCCCTAGCGGTAAGAGCGCCGAATGCTCTTTCAGAGGAACCCGTGTTCGCTCCCCAGCCCCCACATGGTGCGAGAACTGTGGGACCCTCCACTTTCAGGAGAACTCCAGTTCCAGGGGATCTGACACTTCTTCTGACTCCTCGGGCATGCCCTACGACATGGGTGCACACCTGCATGCCAGACAGTACATTGATCGGACCCACAGAAATATAAAAAACTTAAAAAATAAATAAAAGTTCCAAAACAGCATCACCAGCTGGAAATCATGAGTTCAAACACATGAACCTAAGGGGGATTGTTCACATTCGAACCATAACAGCAAACTGTCCATGCTCTAGCATGTCTTAACCTTGGTTTGTGGAACAGTGGACTAAACCACAAGCACCTGTTAGTTACTTGTCTTGTTCCTGCAACAAGCTACTGGGCAAAATTAACTTGTGGAAGGAAGGAAAACGAAGGAAGGAAGGAAAGGGAAAGGAAGGAAGGAAGGAAGGAAGGAAGGAAGGACGGAAGGGAAGAAAGGGAGAAGGCGGGAGTAAAGAGGGAGGTGATAGAGGGCGGAAGAAGGATGAAGGAAAGGAAGGAAGGAGTGAATGAAGGAAGGGTTCAAGGTGGGGAATCAGGAAGCAGACAGAAATGCAAGTTGATGCTCAGATGCCTACCTCTGTTTTTCTTTTCTTACATTTTTGAGACAGGGTCTCCCTTGTACTCCCAGCTGGCCTGGGGTGGTTCTATATGTAGACCAGGCTGGCTTTGATCTCACAGAGATCCTCCTGCCTCTGCCTCCTGAGTGCTAAGATTAGAGGTGTATAATAATCACCATTATTCTCCTTTGTATTCAGTCCAGGGCCCCAGCCCCATGAGATGCTGCCATCCTGAGTTAAGCTGGGTCTTCCAACCTCATTAAACTACTCTAGAGAATTTCCTCATTGATATGCCAGAGGTTTGTTTCCATGATAATTCTAAATGAGGTGAAGTTGATAGTGAAGATCAACTATCATTAACCATCACAGCATCTTCCTGTAGCATTGTGGTTCTCAGGGTATTTCCTATTGATTTTATTTATTTATTTTACATTTCTCAGTTTAGTGGAATATAGTTTTTTTTTTTTTCTGAATGTACTGTCTGCATGCAGGTCTGTGCACCCGTGTTGTGCAATGCCGCCGAGGTCCTAAGAGGGTGTCGGATTCCCTGGAACTGGAGTTCTCCTGAATTGGAGTTTTAGATGGTTCTCAGGCTGCCATGTGGGTGTGGGGATTGAAACCAAGGGTCTCTGAAAGAGCAGTTGGCACTCTTAACTGCTAGGCCATCTCTCCAGCCCCGTATTTCCTAATTTATAAGGACCAATTCTGTCTTCCTGAGATACTTCTTTAATGGAACTTAGTCACTTGTGACCCTCCAGAATTTGTGATCCTCCCTATGTTAGTTATCCAGCTATTTAAAATAGATTTTTATAGTCTTTCATGCTCTAATCAACTGCCCAAGTACTCTTCTTTGGATAGAATGAATATTAGTTTCTCTGTGAGCTGCTTAGTATCCTTCACCCTTCTAAGAACAAGTGGACCTTTAATTCATTTGTGTCTAATTCTCAAGTAAAACAATCAAAGGGCTGGAGAGATGCCTCACTGGTTAAGAGTGTATATTGCTTTTGCAGAGGACCTGGGGTCAGTTCCCAGGATTCATATTGGACAAGAAATGTGAAGGTGGTAGCTTAATAGTGATGTGTTTTGTATGTCAAGTTGACAAGGGGTTGATTGTGCTGGATAGCTTAGTGTCCATTGGACTGGCCTGGGGCCACATCTGTGGAGTATTTTCTTGATTGTTGAGTTATGTGGGAGGATCCAGCCCACTGTGGGCAGTGTCACCCCGGGCAGGTTGTTATGTACAGTATAAGAAAGCAGGCTGGGGAGATCTCCCAAGACCAGCTGAAGTGCAGGAAGGTAGATAGGAGCTGGGTGCTTCAGAAAGGCTGATTGTTGATTGACTTAATCTAGTTAATCAAGTTGTCTTTGGTTCAACTGGCTTTTGTGGCTATGGGGGCGGAGTTATCCTCCCAGCTGGTATAAAAGGTAGGGTTGTGTGAGTCTTGAGATCTGAGGTCTCCAAAGACCAGCTGAAGTGCAGGTAAGAGCCGCCCCCCCCCCCACCAACTGGGATTGCGAAGGCATCTGAAAGAGACAAGCAAAACAAGCCTTCAACACAGTGAAGAAGCATTTGGGACTCACATTGGAATACAAGCAAGGAGAAGCCCATATGCCAGGAACACAAAGAAGAGACAACATGGGAAAGAGGCAGGATAATCCCACACCAAGCTCTACCAACCCTATGGAAGATTCCTACAGTGGGATCCTCCTGGGGATGGCCAAGGACACAGATATCAGAAACACAATTGTGAACATAATTAAAGAACTACAAGATTATAAATAGCAAATCAAAGAACTAAGAAAAGATAATGAAGAACTCAAGAAGGACCTAGAGAGAGAGAATGACAAACTCCGGAAGGAAGTAGAAACACTGAAAAGATCCCATGCTGAAAAAGATAAGGAAACCAACCATCGAAGCAAAGAGCTACAGGAAGAGATTGAGAAGTTCCTAAAAAGAAGTAGAAATACTAAAGAAATCAGAAGAGGAAATGAAAAAGGAAATCAAACATTCATCCAATCAAGAGGAAAGGAATGGAAAAAGCCTCAGAAGCAGAATGGAGGAAGCAGAACAAAGAATATCAGACCTGGAAGATAACACAGAACAACTAAAAACCTCAAGGAAAGATTATGAAAAATTTAAAAATACACAAAAGTGGAACAACCAGGAACTGTGGGACACTATGAAAAGATCAAACCTCCGCATCATAGGAATAGAGGAAGGAGAAGAATCCCAAGAGAATGGTATTGATCAGATCTTCAACAGAATAATAGATGAAAACTTCCCCAAACTAAAAAAGGACAAACCAATACCAATACAAGAAGCACATAGAACTCCAAACAGACAAGATCAGAAAAGAAATTCTCCATGCCACATCATAGTTAAAATGCTAGACACCCAAAACAAAGACAAAATCCTTAAAGCCACAAGAGAAAAACAACAAGTGACCTATAAGGGGAAACCTATCAGAATTACAACTGACTTCTCAATGCAAACTATGAAAGCAAGAAGAACCTGGAGCAAAGCATTCCCAGTGTTAAAGGACAATAGATGCCAACCCAGGTTACTATACCCAGCAAAAATGTCAATTATAGTTGAAGGAGAGAGAAAAACCTTCCATGACATAAACAAGTTGAAAGAATACATGTCCGGAAAACCAACCCTTCAGAGAATACTTGAAGCAATTCAAAGAACAGAAGAAAGGAGCAACCAACCCCAGGCACCTAGAAAGAGAAATCAATAAAAGCATAACTGCAGAAGTAGAAACCTAAACCAAAACCGCAAATGGATAATAAGGCAAAAGGAAGCAACACAAACCTATCAGTCATAACCTTAAATATTAATGGACTAAATTCCCCAATCAAAAGACATAGACTGGGAGATTGGATTAGGAAACAGAATCCATCGATATGCTGTCTACAAGAAACACATCTTACCTTCAAGGACAGGCACCACCTTAAAGTGAAAGGATGGAAAAAAATATTCCAAGCAAATGGTACCAAAAAGAAAGCAGGTGTTGCTATTTTAATATCGGACAAAATAGACTTCAAAGTAAAAGAAATCAGAAGAGACAAAGAAGGCCATTACATTTTCATCAAAGGAACAATCCACCAAGAAGATTTCACAATTATGAATATATATGCCCCAAATTCTGGTGCACCAAACTTTATAAAGACAATTCTCCAGGACCACAAGTCACAGACTAACCCCAGCACACTCATAGTGGGAGATTTCAATACCCCACTGAGTCCTTTGGATAGGTCAACAGGACAAAAAATAAACAGAGAGACATCTGAACTGAACGATATGATACACCAAATGGACCTCATAGACCTCTACCGAACATTCCATCCTAATACCAGAGAATACACTTTCTACTCAGCACCCCACGGAACATTCTCCAAAATCGACCACATCCTGGGACACAGAAGAAACCTCTACAAATACAAAAAGATTGAAATAATTTCATGCATCCTGTCAGACCACAGTGCAATGAAGCTCAACATCAACACCAGGACAAGCCCTCCTGCCTACAAGAACACATGGAGACTAAACAACACACTCTTGAATAATGAATGGGTCAAGGAAGAGATAAAGAAAGAAATAAAAACATTCCTGGAACTGAATGACAATGACAATACAACACAACAAAACTTATGGGATACCTTAAAAGCAGTCCTAAGAGGGAAATTTATAGCCCTGGGTGCCTACATTAGAAAAACAGAAAGAGCACAAGTGAATGATCTAACACTACAGCTAAAAGCACTTGAGAGGCAACAACAGATGAACCCTAAACGCAACAGACAGGAAGAAATAACAAAAATCAGAGCAGAAATCAATGAAATAGAAACAAAGAAAACAATACAAAAAATCAATGAAGCCAAAAGTTGGTTCTTTGAAAGAATAAACAAGATAGACAGACCTCTAGCCCAGTTAACAAAAAGAAAGAAGGAACAACTCCAAATCAATACAATCTGTGATGAAAAGGGAAATATCACAACGGACAAGGAAAAGATCAAGAAAATTATATGGGAATATTACAAGAACCTATATTCTACCAAGTTTGAAAATCTAGAAGAAATGGATGAATATCTGAAATCTTGGGAATCACCAAAGCTTGGCCAAGAGGAGACCAGCAGCTTAAACAGACCCATAACATATGAAGAAATAGAGGATGTAGTAAGAAGCCTCCCAACTAAAAAAAGCCCAGGCCCAGACGGTTTCACAGCAGAATTCTATAAAACATTTCAAAAAGACCTACAACCATTATTTCTGAAACTGTTTAGAAGTATACAATCAGAGGGAACTCTCCCAAATTCCTTCTATGAAGCCAACATCACTCTATTACCAAAACCAGGCAAAGATACAACTAAAAAGGAGAATTATAGACCCATCTCCCTCATGAACACAGATGCCAAAATTCTAAACAGAATACTGGCAAATCGCATACAGACCCACATCAAGAAGATCATCCATCATGACCAAGTTGGATTCATACCAGAGATGCAGGGATGGTTCAACATACGAAAATCAATAAACATCATCAAACACATAAACGGAATCAAAGACAAAAACCACACCATCATCTCAATTGATGCTGAAAAAGCCTTTGACAAAATCCAGCATCCCTTCATGCTTAAAGTCCTAGAAGGAATTGGATTGGAGGGATCATTCCTCAATGTAATCAAAGCCATATACAGGAAACCCACAGCCAATATCATCCTAAATGGGGAAATGACAGAAACATTCCCTTTAAAGGTAGGAACTCGGCAAGGCTGCCCCCTATCACCACTCCTCTTCAATATAGTGCTTGAAACACTTGCTAGAGCAATAAGGCAAGAAAAGGATATTAAAGGAGTACTAATTGGAAAAGAGGAAGTCAAACTATCCCTATTTGCTGATGATATGATTGTTTACTTAAGGGATGCTAAAAACTCCACCAGAAAACTCCTAGAAATGATTAACAGCTTCAGCAAAGTGGCAGGATACAAAATTAACCTAAAAAAAAATCAATGACCTTTCTTTACACCAACAACAAGCAACTGGAGAAAGAATTCAAGGAGACCTTCCCACTCACAATAGCCTCAAAAACAATAAAATACCTAGGAACAAACCTAAGCAAAGACACCAAAGATCTCTACAACAAAACTTTTAAACCCTTAAAGAAAGAAATTGAAGAAGACATCAGAAGATGGAAAAACCTCCCATGCTCATGGATTGGGAAATTTAACATTGTAAAAATGTCCATTCTACCGAAACTCTTTTTTTTTTAATTTTATTTATTTTTGTATGTGTATGAATGTACTGTCTGCATGCAGGTTTGTGCACCCATGTCATGCAATGCCGCGGAGTTCAGAAGAGGGTGTCAGATTCCCCTGGAACTGGAGTTCTCCTGGAACTGGAGTTTCAGATGGTTCTTGGCCGCCATGGGGTGCTGGCAATCGAACCCAGGTCCTCTGTAAGAGCGGTTGGTGCTCTGGTGCTCTTAACCATTAGGCCATCTCTCCAGCCCTCTACTGAAACTCTTGTATAGATTTAACACAATCCTAATCAAAATCCCTAAGAGTTTCTTCACAGGCTTGGAAAAATAAGTCCTTAAATTCATTTGGAAAAACAAAAGACCCCGAATAGCCAAAACAACCCTGAGTGAAAAGCGCTACACATGGGGGATCTCTATACCGGACTTCAAACTATACTACAGGGCTATAGTCATAAAAACAGCCAGGTACTGGCACAAAAACAGACCTGTTGACCAATGGAACAAAACCAAAGATCCAAACCTGAGCACATACAATTTCAGCCATCTCATATTTGACAAGGGGGATAAGAAGCCATAATGGAGAAAAGACAGCATCTTCAGCAAGTAGTGCTGGCAAAGCTGGATCACCACTTGTAGAAGAATGAAATTAAACCCCTACCTCTCGCCCCATACAAAAGTCAACTCCAGATGGATCAAAGACCTCAACTTGAAACCCCAAACTCTGAAGGCAATAGAAGAAAAAGTTGGCAGCAGACTACAAGACATAGGCGTAGGAAAAGACTTTCTAAATCAGACAGCAGCTGCACAAGAATTAAAGTGGACAATTGACAAATGGGACCTCATTAAATTCAAAAGCTTCTGTACATCAAAAGAAACAATCAAGGAAGTGAAGAGAAATCCCACAGAGTGGGAGGAAACCTTCACTACAGAAACATCTGACAAAGCATTGATTTCCAGAATATGTAAACTACTCAAAAAACAAAGAGGAAAGAAAACAAATGACCCACTCAATAGATGGAGCAAAGAGCTGAACAGAGACTTCACAAGTGAGGAATTAGAGATGGCTGAGAAACACCTTAAGACGTGTTCAACATCACTAATTATTAAAGAAATACAAATCAAAATCACTTTAAGATATCATCTTACTCCAATAAGACTGGCTAGGATCAAGAAAACAAATGATACCAAGTGCTGGAGAGGTTGTGGGGAAAGGGGATCACTTATCCACTGCTGGTGGGAATGTAAACTCATACAGCCACTATGGAAAGCAGTGTGGAGAACCCTTGGAAGACTTGGAATGAACTTGCCACCCGACCCAGCCATACCACTCCTAGGCATGTACCCTCAAGACTCACCCCACCGCAGAGATACATGCAGGGACATGTTTATTTCAGCTCTCTTCACAATAGCAAGGAGCTGGAACCAACCCAAATGCCCCTCAACTGATGAGTGGATAGAGAAAAATGTGGTAAATCTCCACAATGGAGTTCTATGCATCAGTAAAAAAAGATGACATCATGAGCTTCGCAGGAAAATGGCTGGAGCTAGAGGACATCATGCTGAATGAAGTAACACAGTCCCAGAAAAACAAACGACGAATGGTATCCCTCATCTGTGGATGCTAGTGCCAATTACCTAGTTGTATTTCTTGTGCACAGCCCCCTGAGCTTTTGTCCAAGCAGTTGGGAGTGATGCATATTGGAAACAACAACAACAGCAACAANAAAGAAATTATGTTGTAAGAAAGACTGAGAAAGAGATGAAAAGCATGTTTGGCAGAATGCATGAGCTCTGGTGGGGTGGGGGGATAGGGTGGGGGACATGGGTCTAGATTTGATAAATAAATAAATAAATAAATAAATAAATAAATAAATAAATAAATAAAAAGAAAGCCGGCTGGGCATGGGCCAGGGGAGTAAGCCAGTAAGTAGCATTCCTCCATGACCTGTGCTCCAAATCCTGCCTTCAGGTTCCTGCCCTGAGTTCCTACCTTGAGCTCCCTAAGTGATGAACTGTGACCAGGGAGATGTAAGATGAATAAACCCTTTTCACTCTCAAAAAAATCCCAACATATGCATAAATAATTAACAAAAAATAACCCAAGTGTCTGACAAATACAAAATAACACTCAAAGTAAAATAGTAGCCAGGGCAATAAAAGTAAATATAACACAGAGATATTCCTTTAGACCCATTAGACTGAGAAGATGACTAAAAGAGCAATTTGTAGTGGGAACATGGGCACAATTTTCCATCCATTCTTTTATGACACAAAAATGGAGTATTAACAGATTTCATGAACATTCAGCCCGGAAATATCTACTTAAGGAAAAATTGCATGCTCCTCTGACCCCCAAATTTTCTTCCTGTGAAGCTGTCCCTAGAAATATGGTTATAGTATATAAAACCACATTGCAGGAAGGTGGACCTTCATGGTGTTTAGGGGAGAAGACCAGAATGCAGAACGAGTGGTTGGATGTGTGAAAATACAAATTATAGCAACTCACATCACTACTGAACAGCAGGCCCTTGGTTGGTCTTTCTTTCTTTCTTTCTTTCTTTCTTTCTTTCTTTCTTTCTTTCTTTCTTTCTTTCTTTCTTTCTTTCTTTCTTTCTTTCTTCATTCTCTGCTTCTGCCTGTGGCTCCTGAGTTCTGGGATTAAAGGCATGTGCCACTTCAATTCACTGATATCCTCAGTAAAAATAGTTTTATTGATTCTTTGAGAATTTCATACAATCCATTTTGGTCACATTCTGACCCCTGTTCCCTCTCCTTTCTGATACACCCCCACCTCCTTTCTCCCACTCTCTTCATGTGCTGTATTATTGTTCGAGACCTATCAGGTCTAATTTGTATTTCCCAAATGCTTTTGGATGTGAGTCTATCCTCTGGAGTCTGGCTGACCTACCTGAGTGTCTTAGCTACTTTTCTGTTGCTGTGATAAAACACCACGAGCAAGGCAAGTGACAGAAGGAAGAGTTTATATGGTTGACAGTTCCAGAGGTTCATTGTCCATCATGGCAGGGGAGGCATGGCGGCAGGTGGCACCCGGAGCAAAAGCAGAGGGATCACATCTTCAAGCGGGCACAGGAAGCAGAGCTGAGACAGAATGTGCTAGCTTTGACCTCTCAAAGCCTGCTGCCAAGGTGAAGTACTTCCTCCAGTATGGTTGTACCCCCTAAAGTTCCATGACCCTCCCCAAACAGTGTTCTGAACTGAGATTCAAGTATTCAAATTCTTCGAGCCTATAGAGAACAATCATCGTAACCATCACACCGTGCATCCTACCCTTAAAATAAACTAAGTTGCCTTCTCCCATCAGCCATCAATGACCAATAATTCCTCAGCTGGTGCTAGAGTTTCCTACCAGATCCCCACTTTCGTCTGACTTGGGCTTGTACAGGTCTTGTGTATGCTGTCACAAGCACCGTGGGTTCACATGTGCAACTGAACTGTCCAGGAAACACGGTTTCCATGTATTCATTAGAATTTTTTTCGATTGTTTTTATTTTATACATATGAGCATTTTGCCTATATGCATGTATCTAAGTGCACCCATATGTGCAATGCCCATGAAGGCCAGAAGGGGGCATTGCATCACCTAAACTGGAATTATAGATAGTTATTAGCTGCCATATAGGTGTTGGGAACTGAACCCAGGTCATCTGCAAGAGCAGCCAGTGCTATTAACTGCCGAACCATTTCTTCAGCCCCTGTATTCACTTATTTTAATGGTTCAAAGCAGACTAAATCTCTATGAGGGGTTTATATGGGACAACTGAGTGCATGTAGCTGACTTTCATTTTTCTGAACTGATGATATATTTAAAAATATTATATCTGGGCTGGAGAGATGGCTCAGCAGTTAAGAGTACCAACTGCTCTTGCAGAGGACCCAGGTTCGATTCCCAGCACCCACATGGTGGCTAGGAATCATCTTTGACTACAGTTCCAGGGGACTCCAGTGCCCCCTTCTGACCTCCCCAGCATTGCGTGACATGGGTGCACCAACCTACATGCAGACAGTACACTCATACACATAAAAAAATTTTTTTAAAAAGAAAAAGAAAAAAAAATCTTATACCTGAGTATGTGTTTGTGCATACCTCTCTCTCTCTCTCTCTCTCTCTCTCTCTCTCTCTCTCTCTCTCTCTCTCTGTCTATAAGGGAGAAAGAGGCAGACAGAGAAACAAAGACATTAAAAGTGATCCAGGGCTGGAGAGATGGCTCAGCAGTTAAGAGCACTGACTGCTCTTGCAGAGAACCTGGGTTCCATTCCCAACACCCTCATGGCGGCTAAGAACCATCTTTAACTCCAGTTCCAGGGGAATCTGATACCCTCTTCTGACCTCTGCAACATTGCATGACACAGGTGCACCTACTTACATGCAGATAGTACACTCATACACATAAAATGATAAATAAAAAAATAAAAGTGATCCACAGAGAGTTATACTTACACATATATAAAAAGAGGGGGCAAGAGTTTGGAGCTATGGTCTGTGTTAGGGTTAGAAATTTATTTGATTGGCTTATATGATATGGTCTGGCTTAGTCCAATGGTGGTGACTTGCCAGATAGGTTGAGATTCCAGTAGCTGTTCACTCTACAATGCAGGTTGACCTCTGGCCTCCACATGCAAGTGCATAGATATATACCCTCTGCAAATGAACACACAATTACATGCATGCATATATGTACACGCACATACCATATACACACACATCAACACACGCACACAAATCTCCTGACTTCTAATTAGACTTTTCAAGAAGTTATCGTCCTACTGAATAGGTGGGTAAGTTACAACTTCTAGAAGTGTGCTTGGTGTTCTTTAAAGCAGGACAGGTGCATGTGGTAGTTCATTTATTCCTCATGACAATCCTCTGTGGTAGATGGGAGGTAGAGCCCCTGCATTTTACAGAAGGAGATACTGAGGCCTATGGAACTTGTGTAAGCTAGTTCACCCAGGAAACAGCAGAGTGGGCACTAGAGCCCACAACTGTGACATCTGAAATCCAGTGACCTGATGTCAGTCACATCAGTAGTTCTCAAGCTTCCCAACAGTGTGTCTGGTGTGCCCACGAAGAGTGTAGATTCATGCTCCCTCCTGCCCTAAGTATGACTCAGGGGATTTCTAGCAGGCCAGGAGAACTGAGATTCTGATAAGCACCCAGGCAATGCAAATGTGTGATTTGGCAAGAAGAGTCAGCATTTCAGAAGCTGAAGGGAAGAAAAGGTTCATTTCATTTGACAGTTCACAGTCCATCACGGAGGGGAGTCAAGGTAGGAGGAACTCACCAGGAATTTGGAACAGAAACATGGAGGAATGCTGTTTGCTGGCCCATTTGCAGAAGTATGCTTAGCTAGAAAAGTATACACCAGAAAACCACCTGCCTAGGGATGACGCTGCCTGCAGTGGGCTAGGTGGGCCCTCTTGCATCAATTAACAATGGGGACAATTCCTCACAGACATGCGACAGGCCAATGTGATCTAGGCTGCTCCTCAGCTGAGGCTCACCTCTCAGATGACAATAGTCTGTGTTGAACTGACGATCCAGGCTAACCAGAATATCTCTCACATATTTACTTCGCACAGGTGACTCCTTTGCCTACAGTTCCTTTTTAGAATTATTCTTCATCCGGTAAGTTAAGCCCCACTGAGATGCTGTGTCAAGTTGACAATCAAGGCCAACTGGGACGGGCAGAAAAAGGAAATAAGGGGAAAAACAGATGCGGAAAAACCGTGTATGTGTCGTTTGGCCCCCAGAAACACAAATATTAGGGAACGAAAGCTGGATTTATTGAAACTAGTGGGATTTGGCAGCACTTTGTTCTGGGGTCAGGCTTTGTGACTGAATGGTACGCTGTTAGTGCAGGGTAACATTCATGTTGAGTACTTGAAGATGTATGGCTTGAAGCAAACCCTCCCCACCAACCAAGGGGGTGGACGCAGTGGGACCAGCATAGCTCAGCCACCAGGATTCTGCTTTCCTACCGTGGTGTCAGGAAGACAGTTGCCGAGCAGCCTGTCTGCTCCAAAGCAGCACTTAGTCATCTCCAGCTCTCCAAACATGCTAGCTAGTTCCCCCACACCCAGGAAGCCCAGTGTCCAGTGTCCACACACCTACGCCAACTAGCTATCTCCAAGACACCCGGCAGTCCTAGCCATGTGCTTCCTGACAATTCACTTGACTTCCATGTAATTGGGTATTTGTGGCTGGATACAAAAGAACAGGGGTTACATGTGCAGTCTTTGCGGGGAGTAGCTCTTAGCATAAAGCAAACAGCCAGATGGACACTGACCAGCAAGTGTGTAGAGGGGCCAGAGTATGACCTTTTGAGACAAGAAGGCCATAGCTCTGCAAGCGTGGAATTCCCAGAGGCTGGGAGTTCATCCAGTTCCATCTGTTCTTACTTTCTTTATATGGCAATCTCTGGTTGACCTGAATTTTTTAACCGCTTCCCAAGAACTCAGATTTTATTGAAATCTCAAGAGCAGTAAAGCATGCGAAAACCCAGATACCCAGGTTTAACCCCCACTATCTAAGCCAGAATTCCTGGTTGTCCACTTGTCACTGTGCTTAAAGCTATCCAGCTAATACCAATAAGCTTGGAAACTAGACGACATGTCAACTATATAGTCTATCCTTGCTAAGACAATAGTGATGTGCTCCTACCTTTTAAAACTACCAGGAAACTGATGGAGGAGGCTTAAAATAAGAAATAATCGAGAGTTTAAAGTATGTCTGAAAAGGAAGAGAGAGTTCTGCTTAGGCAATAGATTGGAAGGGTTGGAAAGATGGCTCAGGGGTTAAGAGACTGCTCTTCCAGAAGATCAGGGTTCAGTTCCCAGCACCCACATAGTAGCTAAGAACCATATGACATTGCAGTTTGAGGGGATCTAGCACCCTCTTCTGGCATCCATCAGCATTGCACGTAGGTGTCTAGCACCCTCTTCTGGCATCCATCAGCATTGCACGTAGGTGCGCTTAGAAACATACAGGCAAAACATTCGTATATTTAAACTATAAATAAATAAATAAATAAATATAAATTAAAAACAAAAAACATCCAATAGATTGCAACCCTGGATGCTCATTATAATCTTGTCAAATTAAAACAGAAATAATTAGGGGCCAGTGATGTAGTTTAGTTGGTTGAGTGCTTGCCTCAAGGTATACACAAGACCCCTTAGCATGACATAAACTGGTAATAGTAGTGCATGCTTACAACCCCGTCATTCAAGAAAAGGGGGCAGGAGGATCAGAAGTTCAAGGTCAACCTTGGCTGCATAAGGAGGTCAAGACCAGCCTAGACTAGAGATACCATCAAATAAAAATAAATAAATAAATAAATAAGCAAGCAAGCCAGGGTCCTCAGAATCTAAAACCAATTCATGAGGTATAGTATTTGGATACACAAAGCTTTTCAAAGGCACCAAAGTAATGGTCATGTGTACAGTGAGTGTAGCAGGCTACACAGCTCGTCGTGGATGATGTCCTCTGAGGAGCTCTACCACAGTTAGGACTGCTAGGGGAACGAGTGGTCATTTGTGCTAAAGAATGCCTTTGTGGGCTTTGGTTATGCAAGACAAAATCTTGTCTAGGATTTTAGAATCTCCTTTAGATCAAGCACAGAATCAGAGCAATGCCCTCTACAGGCTGAACACAGCACCTAGGAATGATGTATGACACAAATTCTGCAAGTTGCTTCTTTTTCCTTGGGTCCCTTCAAAGAGACTCTTCCATTGTTTTCTGGCCTTCAGGTGTCCAGAATGTCCCACAAAAAACATGCCAAGCACAAAGTAAAGGAGGTGCTTGCTGTGTTTCAGAACCAGAGACAAAGACTGGATGGCTGGATCAGAGTGAGCAGGGGTAAGGACTGGATGGCTGGATCAGAGTGAGCAGGGGTAAGGACTGGATGGCTGGATGACAGTGAGCAGGGGTAAGGACTGGATGGCTGGATGACAGTGAGCAGGGGTAAGGACTGGATGGCTGGATGACAGTGAGCAGGGGTAAGGACTGGATGGCTGGATGACAGTGAGCAGGGGTAAGGACTGGATGGCTGGATGACAGTGAGCAGGGGTAAGGACTGGATGGCTGGATGACAGTGAGCAGGGGTAAGGACTGGATGGCTGGATGACAGTGAGCAGGGGTAAGGACTGGATGGCTGGATGACAGTGAGCAGGGGTAAGGACTGGATGGCTGGATGACAGTGAGCAGGGGTAAGGACTGGATGGCTGGATGACAGTGAGCAGGGGTAAGGACTGGATGGCTGGATGACAGTGAGCAGGGGTAAGGACTGGATGGCTGGATGACAGTGAGCAGGGGTAAGGACTGGATGGCTGGATGACAGTGAGCAGGGGTAAGGACTGGATGGCTGGATGACAGTGAGCAGGGGTAAGGACTGGATGGCTGGATGACAGTGAGCAGGGGTAAGGACTGGATGGCTGGATGACAGTGAGCAGGGGTAAGGACTGGATGGCTGGATGACAGTGAGCAGGGGTAAGGACTGGATGGCTGGATGACAGTGAGCAGGGGTAAGGACTGGATGGCTGGATGACAGTGAGCAGGGGTAAGGACTGGATGGCTGGATGACAGTGAGCAGGGGTAAGGACTGGATGGCTGGATGACAGTGAGCAGGGGTAAGGACTGGATGGCTGGATGACAGTGAGCAGGGGTAAGGACTGGATGGCTGGATCACAGTGAGCAGGGGTAAGGACTGGATGGCTGGATCACAGTGAGCAGGGGTAAGGACTGGATGGCTGGATCACAGTGAGCAGGGAGTAAAGGGAGTCAGAACTGGTGGGGTTGGAGGGCCACCTCAGCTTTTACAGGCCATACAAAGGGGATTTTTTGCAGTTTTATTGAATTATTGTGATTTTCATACAATATAGTTTGATGGCATGTAGAACCACTCATCTCTCTCCATAACCCCCACTGTCTCCGACCCAATTTAATGTAAGATATTCTCTATCTCTCTCTATTTCTATCTCTATCTATCATCTATCTATCATCTATCTATCTATCTATCTATCTATCTATCTATCTATCTATCTATCTCTCTATATAGATTGATCTATGTGTGTATGTATGTTTGTATCTATCTATCTATCTATATCTATCTATCTATCTATCTATCTATCATCTATCATCTAGCTAGCTAGCTATATAGAGAATGATTTGTGTCCCCCAATGTCCTTTAGTATGGATCTATTCATTGGACCCACCAAGAGTTCCAACCTTGTAAAACACCAGTTGCCAAAAGTTCCTGGAGTCGGGTTGGGGTTTCTTACTCATTTCCTGTATCTTTGCTGGGATTTTGTTGGGTTTACGCTTGCACAGGACTTGTGCATCTGTCACCACTGCTGTGAGTCCATATGAGCCAGGCAGACCCTGTCTCCTCGTGGCCATCCACTCCCTAGGGAGGGAAGAGGAGAGGGAGTAAGAGGAGAGATAAATAATGGTTAGAAGGTCTGAAATTCCAGAGCGAAATAGATCAGGTCAAAGTCATACCAAAAAATACACAGACGATGTTATATAGCTGAAGACTCTATAATAAAAAACACAGTGCTGGACACAAGAAATCTCCCATCAAATTGTTGGTCAGGGTAGTCCAAGAGACTCCCAAAATAACATAAGCTATTGCTCCAGCCCTTGATTGCTACCCAGAACTTTAAGGTATGACCCTATTGCTGCAGACAGACTAACTATACTTTGGACACAGGCCTTGTAGCAACTGAGGTGAAACTGATCAGGAAGCCTCTACCCTTAGACCAGATCTCATGGCATCAGAGGGTCTATGCAATCCACCAAGGAAGAAAAACCAGTCAGTTCTCCTTTCTGGCTGTAAACGCTGAAAAACAATGACTGGCCCAGCAAACTGTTGGTGTTGGTGCATTCATTAGTGGCATCAAGCTATTTGTACCTCATTTTAGGGAGCTACTGGAAGTTGAACAAGTCAGTAACATTAGATACTTGGTAGTTTGAGATGGTTGTTCTCACTGTGTAGTGACTGAATTGTTTAAGAGGACAGAATAGGTCGACACAGGGGGAGCTGCTAGAGATGATTGTGGCTGTATACCATGAAAACTGTGCAGCTGCAACTAGGGTGGTGGCGGCTACATGAGGGACCAGTGAGGAGGCTGAGGATGTAGCTCAGCTGGACAAGTGCTTGCCCCGCACCCACAAAACCCTGCCTTCCATCCCCGGCAACGTCTATCTATGTACACGCACACCCAGCACTTGGAAGGTGGAAGCAGGATGATAAAGAAGCTCAAGGTTATTCTCAGTGATAGAGCAAGCAAGTTCTAGGCCAGCCTTCGATACATGAGACCCTGTTGGGGTGGAGAGCGTAGAAGCAATGAGTTTAAGAAGTAATGATTTGTGGGGCTGGAGAGATAGCCTAGCGGTTAAGAGCGCCGACCGCTCTTACAGAGGACGCAGGTTCGATCCCCAGCACCCACATGGCGGCTAAGAACCGTCTGAAACTCCAATTCCAGGAGAACTCCAGTTCCAGGGGAATCCGATACCCTCTTCTGACCTCCGCGGCGTTGCACGACACGGGTGCACAAACTTGCATGCAGACAGTACATTCATACACATACAGAAATAAATAAAATTAATAAAAAAAAATTTAAAAAAAATTAAAAAAAAAAGAAGTAATGATTTGTAAGTTTGGAGGTGGGAAGACAGGAAAAGGAAGGTGTCAAAGAGCTGGGGATCAATCTTTCCAATCAGAAGGATCGTAAGAGGCAGGGGAGGAGGGCATGACCGTAAGGAAGCAGAATCTTACAGGCTCCTGGACCTTGCTCCTGTGAGCTTAAGGTGTCCGCGTGCACAAGATGCATGACCGTAAGGAAACAAAATCTTACAGGTTCCTTCCTGGACCTTGCTCCTGTGAGCCTATGGTGTCCGCGTGCACAATATGCATGCAAACTCTGTCAGTCAAAAGCCAGCATAGAACTGGGGAAATGGGCAGGAGACCACAATGTTTGCTACTGGTGGCTGATCACTGCCGGGTGAGGAAGAATTGATATTTTTAAAGGGAGTGATGCTAGACAGGCTGAACAGGCTCCAGTAGATGAACTCACACCGAGGGACATCCGGGTACACAAACTCGACTCTATAGATCTTAACATAGGTGACAAAATGCATGAAGCCCTGTGGATGGGCGATGGGAACGGTGCGGGGGATTATGATTAAGAATTACTGTATGGGGGCTGGAGGGATAGCCTAGCGGTTAAGAGCACCGACTGCTCTTGCAGAGGACCTGGGTTTGATCCCCAGCACCCACATGGTGGCTGAGAACCGTCTGTAACTCCAATTCCAGGAGAACTCCAGTTCCAGGGGAATCCAACACCCTCTTCTGACCTCCGCGGCATTGCACGACACGGGTGCACAAACCTACATGCAGACAGTACATTCATACACATACAAAAATAAATAAAATTTAAAAAAATTAAAAAGAATTACTGTATGAAATCCACAAAGATTCAATGAAAATATTTTAAAAATTAAAAATGCAGTATATAATCAGATAAATGTAAATAATAACAGCAACAACCAAAAAAGGCCTGTGGACCAGGGACAGTAACTGAGATGGAAAGGACATGGGCTGAAATAAGATTTGTGTATATGTGAATGTGTGGTGTGTGTGTGTGAGAGAGAGAAAAAGAGAGAGAGAAACAGAGAGAGAGAGACAGAGCCAGAGAAAGCAAGGAAAGTTGTGTTGCTTCCCTGTCTTCACTAGCTGTCATTTTTCATGGCTTCTTTAATGTCATAAATGGTTATCTGTGTAAGTCCAGAAGTCAGAGTGAAAACCTTGGTGCACAGTCATTGGATTTTGTGAGAACACAGAAAGAGTAGGAGAAATGTCTTGAATTGATCCCCAGTGCTGCAGTCCAGCATTGAGAAACAAAGCAAAGAATTAGCAAAGATGACTGTGGAGAGGCCTGGGAGGTTGGAGGGAAATCAGGAGAGTTTATTATGCCAGCACAGAAACGCTGGGGAACGGACAGTGCACTCAGCTGAGGGATCAGAGCAGGAACACAAGAGTGTTACACCTCCAGCGAGTTCACTGGGAGTCCTGAGAAGGGGCTTGTCAGAGTGGGCTGAGGACAAAGAATTGTATGTGTGAAGCAAGTGATCACTGAAGAAGATGGTTCTTTGAATGCATCACTGTGGTGGGGAATAACCAGGGCCAGTGGCTGGAGGAGGAGGAGGACGCAGGGAGAATTCTGCATCTGTCCAAAGGATGAAAGATGCTTGCTTGCTGACAGGAAAGGTCTACCGGAAGAACTGAATTGATGATGTGATGGAGAAGACAAAACAAATGAAAGGACAGGAGAAAGAGCAGTTCATTTTTTAATTAAAAGGGAAGGCAGAGATGGTGATAGATGTGGTGATGTGGAAAATGAGAAAATTCGTGTCTACCTGCTGCCGTTTTCCTAGTGATGTGCAGGTGAGAGGCTGCAGGTGAAGGTCAATGGTTTTGTGTTTTCCATCTGAAGGGCAGAGACTGTGCAGATGCAGGCATAGAGCCTTTGCTTTACCTTGAGGATTCACATGCTGATTTGTATCAGGTAGGGAGGGGGTGCTTATGAGTGAAGAGCATGAATTGGTGTTTAGCTCAGTGAGAACCCCACCCAGTCACGAGTGGTGCAGAGAACTGGCTTTATGTTAACTCTGCCTAGCCCTGGAAAATGGCCTCTCAGAAATGACTGTTTGTTGATACACCTGCCTGCTCAGCAGGATCAAAGTACACTGGCATCAGGTCAGGTCACAAGGTGCTAAGAGGGACTGCGGTCACTAGGAGGGACTCCAAACAGGAGACCGGAAGCCATTCCCTGGGGGAGACGTGGGCAGCTACCACTCTAGTTCAAAGCAAACTGGAACTTGAGCTGTATCAGAGTCTGGTTGGAAGTTCTTGCCCCTGTCAGGACTACTGTGATGAAGGTCAGAAATGTTGGTCTGGATAGAGGGAGGTGGTGCCCGAGATTGCACAGAGAGGTGCTGTTCCTGGAGAAAGATGGAATCTGTAAGAAGCAGGGTGGTGGGGGTTGGGAGAATGCCCTGGGATAATTAGATAGATGGAAGGGAGATGTTTTAGTTATTATTTTATTATTTGAAGACAGAGACTCCCTATGGAGCTCTGCTTGCTCTTAAAATTGTGATTGTCTTGCCTTCACCTCCTCACTGCTGGGATTATAGGCATCTGTTACCATGCCTGGCAAAAAGAATCTTTAATTTTTAAAAAAATTTTATGTGTGTTTTGCCTGCATGCAAGTAGGTACACCCGTGTCCTGCAATGCCTGCAGAGGGCAGAAGAGAGGGTAAGATCCCCTGGAGATGGAGTTATAGAAAGTAGTTGGCCACTATGTGGGTGCTGGGAACCAAACCTGGGTCCTCTGGAAGAGTAGCCATCTCTCCAGCCCCCTTTTAAAGGATGGTTGCAGCCAAGATCCTAGGTACAGGCAGGGATTGTTGAATTGTTGCAGACAGCCCAGAGGTAGGACCTTTTGTTTTCTAGGATGAGTCCAGAGGAAGCAAGCTTGATGAACAGGAGCCAGAAAATGGAGAGACAAGCAGCCCATTCAGAAGCAGCTAGAGTCACTGGGCTATTTGAGACCAGCCTCTCTCCCGGCTCTCACCTATTGGGATGTAAGCCTGCAGGCTCTAGACTCAAGGTGACCTGATTGCCTTGGGATCAAAAGCCAAACTCAGCTGTTTTGTAACATATGAATTTGAAACCTCAGTCCACAAAGTATCAGCCAAATTCCAAAATATTCCTCAGCTTGGCCATGAATTGTAATACTGGGTCGAACCCAGCAGCCCCACTGTGATACTAAAACTAAATTATACATCAAGTCCTCAGCTTGGAATACTATGATTTTTCTGTCTCAGACAGGTGTTCATTAAAGGTCACTTGGCAAACCCTGAAACAGACTTTCTCCCTTTAACAGCGACAGCTTGAACTCATCCTCTGTCATCACTCTTCATTTGGCTTTAAGCTCAAAGGTGACGAGACTGAACAAAATGACTGGTTTTGTTCCAATGGTGTCTGGAAGTTCTTATTTTAAGTTTGCTTTTTTCATTATAACAGTGACAGATGGTTATTGAAAATTCGAGGAAAGTATAGAGAAAAGAAGAATAAGTGCATGCCCTGTTAAACCCACTCATAAACCCACCCATCAAACGTACATATTGTTTTATTACTATTTAACTTCTAGTTAGGTGAGGTTTTTTTAATATAAATTTTTTATTGTTATTAAACTTTTTCCATAGGTCATACATCATTTCTCAATCCAATCTAGAATCACTTCCCTTTCCATGCCCCCCACCCCACCCGAGTCCCTGCACTCTGCCATACCTGTCCTGTATCTTTTTCTGAGTCTTTCCAGAGTTGTTTTTTTTTTTCAGTTCTTTTGTTGTTGTTCTCTCCAACTTGTATTGCTATAGTATATGTACATAGTTATATATACATAAATATACATACATACATATGTACATACACATATTACTCGAATTGGTGGATTGTTTTTTTCCTAAAAGATGTTATGTTTTCCTTAAGGAAGTGGTGGAAGGATCCTCCTTGGCAATCCCAAACAACTATCAATCCTGCACTTTTGTTCACATTGGGGTCTTTCCCTCCTATGGTCCCCCAAATGAAGTCCAGTAAGCACGTGTCCTATTTCAACCCCCTTGCACTGGCCTCCATGATACAGCCGAGGTAGTCCAACAATGGCAATATATATATATATATATGATGGGAAGATTTTTCTAGCTTAAGATCTGACTAGACACGACTGTGTAGTTTGGATTTTTTAGTTATTTTTTATTTTTTATGTGTATGAATGTACTGTCTGCATGTAGGTTGGTGCACCTATGTCATGCAATGCCACAAAGGTCAGAAGAGGTTGTCGGATTCCCTGTAACTGGAATTAAAGACAGTTCGTAGCTGCCATGTGGGTGCTGGGAATGGAACCCGGGTCCTCTGCAAGAGCAATTGGCACTCTTAACCACTAAGCCATCTCTCCAGCCCCTAGTTTGGATTTTTTTTAAAATTTATTTCTGTATGTGTGAATGTACTGTCTGTGTGCAAGTTTGTGCACCCGTGTTGTGCAATGCCGCGGAGGTCAGAAGAGGGCGTCGGATTCCCCTAGAACTGGAGTTCTCCTGGAATTGGAGTTTCAGACGGTTCTCAGCCGCCGCCATGTGGGTGCTGGGAATCAAATCCGGGTCCTCTGCAAGAGCGGTCGGCGCTCTTAACCGCTAGGCCATCTCTCCAGCCCCCTAGTTTGGATTTTTAAAGATGTTATCAATATATCTTTTATTCAATATATACATATATGTCTACACACGTGTATGCATGGGCCTGTGTGTATGTATGTTTGTATAGGTGCACATTGTCACTGTGCACGTGTAGAAGCCAGAGGAAAACTTTTGGAAGTCAGTTTTGTTCTTCCAGTGTGGGTTGTGGGAATTGAACTCAGGTCATGTGACTTTCTGGTAAGCACCTTTACCCGCTGAGCCATCACATCAGTCCTGAATTTGTAACTTCCCCTTGTGTCTCATGTATTTTCTGGGTGAGCATGTTATGAAATTTATCCTTCCAAAATTTTTTTTGTTATTTTTGAGACAGGGTCTCTCTTTTAGTCCCAGCTGACCTGGAGCTCGCTCTGTAGCCCAGGCTGACCTTGAGCTCACAGAGATCTGCCTGCCTCTGCTTCCTGAGTGCTGGGACTAAAGGTGTGTGCCACCACTCCCAGCTCCTTCCAAAATTTTTAACAACACAGAAATTGAAGCAGTAGAATATCAACAATCATTTATACCCCACCCAGATGTACCAATTGTTTTTAATAAATTTGCATTGCACTGATTATTGCATTTAGGAATATTAATTTGTACTATCTCATTCATATTTATTCTTTTTCTTTGGACCATTGAGGTTAAGTACAAGAATTCATTATTTGACCTAGCGTGGTGGCAAGTGCCTTTAATTCAGGCCTTGGGAGGAAGAAGCAGGCAGATCTCTGTGAGTTCCAGGCCAACTGGGACTGCAGGGAGACCTCGTCTCAAAAAGATAAAATTCAAAATTTGTTTTAGATTTTAATTTATGTGTATGTGTGTATGTCGGAGTGATGTACACTGCATGTGCATGCAGTGCCCAAGGAAGCCAGAAGAAAGTTGGATCCCTGGGGGGCTGGAGAGATAGCCTAGCAGTTAAGAGCACTGGCTGCTCTTGCAGAGGACCTGGGTTCGATCCCCAGCACCCACATGGCGGCTAAGTACCGTCTGTAACTCTAATTCCAGGAGAACTCCAGTTCCAGGGGAATCTGACACCCTCTTCTGACCTCCGCGGCATTGCACAACACGGGTGCACAAACCTACACGCAGACAGTACATTCGTACACATACAAAAATAAATAAAATTAAAAACAAACAAACAAACAACAAATAAAAGAAAGTTGGATCCCTGGGAGCTGGAGTTACAGGAGGTTGTGAACTGCCTGATGCAAGTGTCAGGAACTGAACTCAGGTCCTGTGGACGAGCAGCAAGTGCTCTTAACTGCTGAGACATCCCTTAAGCCTTACTTTATGGTTTTCCATTTCCAAATATTCTTAAATATGTATCACCCCCCCCCAAAGACTCATAAAATCACAACATTGTGATTTAATTTAATGGATTTAATATAGGTCGAATGGAAATATCTGATGAAAGTTCTTAGTTCAATTTTACCAGTTGTTTCAGACAATGCTTTTTATAATAATAATGTCTTCCCAAACCAGTCTCAAGGGAATTGGACATTGACCTTGGCATCTTGGCATGCCTAGTCTATCTCCTTTGATCTTGAAGGGTTCTTTAATTGTGTCTTGACTGACATGAGTTAATATTTCTGCAGAGAACAAGCTTGCCTGTCACTTGGTAGAATGACTCTGATTGGTATTTTTTCTGATTATTTCCTCATGAATAAATTAATTTACATTTACTCAAGTGTCCACTGATATATACAGCATAATTTCCATAAAGATTGGTTTAAGCACAAACTCTCTAGTTGCTTAAAAAAAATTTTTTTTATTAATTTTATTTATTTCTGTATGTGTATGAATGTACTGTCTGCATGCAGGTCTGTGCACCCGTGTCGTGCAATGCCGCGGAGGTCAGAAGAGGGTCTCGGATTCCCCTGGAACTGGAGTTCTCCTGGAATTGGAGTCTCAGACGGTTCTCGGCCGCCATGTGGGTGCTGGGGATCAAACCCGGGTCCTCTGTAAGAGCGGTCGGCGCTCTTAACCGCTAGGCCATCTCTCCAGCCCTCTAGTTGCTTTTAATAGTTTCTTCTTGTAAGTTAAGTTGGGATAAATTTCTCTTTTTTCATAATTTTTAGGAGTCTATCCTCTTTAAAATTTTTTATTTGTGTGTGTGTGTGTGTGTGTGTGTGTGTGTGTACACATGTGCAGTGCCTGCAGAGGCCAAAAGATGGTGTTAGATCCTTTCAAGCTGGAGTTACAGGTACTTGGGAGCTGCCCAACAAAGATGCTGAGAAGTGGGCTCTGGATTCTGCTCCTCTGTAAGAGCAGCAAGCACTTTTAACCACTGAGCCATCTCTCAGCCCCTACGGAATGTATCTTTAAGAGAGTCTTGAAGTTGAAGTCACTGGATCAACTTATACAGACATTTGGAAAGCCTTTGATACCTTGCTAAATTGTTTTCTGAAAGGATCATGCTGATGATCTACCGGGTTCTTGGAGATGGCTGAGATTCATATTTGAAACAAGCCCTGTCTCTGGATCCCACATTTTCTGAAATTATTTTCCACTTTGGCATCCTGTTGACTCTGCTTTCCAGGTCTCAGACTTTAAGGGCTGTATTAAGCTCAGCCATGTTTCTTGTAACTTGCTCTTGACCTGTAAGTACCAATCTCAAAGTTGTTGAACTGATGCAATGACAATCATATTATAGATCTTGGGGGTGGGGTGGGGACTAGACTGTGACTGTCTGTCCAGAGAAATGTAAGGCTTACCAAGATTCAGCAAGAGCTATACTCTGGTTTTCTTGAAAGAGCATTTGCAGCTAGGTTAACATACACCTGTTTCATTACATTTCTCAGACTGATTGCAGAGGCTGTGGGGTTATCTAACTAGTTCTATTGAAAGTATTATGAGTAGAGGTGAGAAGTGCTTCCCCTGATTGGTTCTTCACATGCCTCCTGTGACTCTCTCCTTGCCTCAAGCTCTCCTGTCCTCTGGCTGACTACAAACATCATGTGTAGAGATGACAAGGTCCAAAGATGGAGAATGTCCTGTGTTGTCAAGTCAATTTATGGAAGGTGCTACCTGTGGATTACCCAAAGATTACAATGAAGAGGACTTAGACATTCACCACAAGCTGGCATTGATACAGGGAGGAGAGGGGAAGGTATGTGTTCTCTCTGATTCAGGATCTATCCTGAAGAATAGTCATAAAGAATAAAACAACATGTCCTGATAACAGAAGAGCACTTTTTTCAAATGTGATTTTATCTATTCGGAAATTACCTGTTGATTTTTAAAATAATACCTCAAGTTGAATGAGGTACCTTCTGCATCCTATAGAAAAAAATCCAAGGTTAATCATCTGTCCAAGGGTCTATCTGATTGCAAAGCATACTTTCTTTGTCAGTGTGCCACCCTGAACAGAAACTCCCTGGGTGAAGAAAACTACCAGCCCTGGAAATTATTAGAAAATTAGAGAAATCCTTCTTCATTCTAAGGAAAACCCTGGAAAAGCTTGCCATTACTTTTAAAAGATTCTTTTTCATTTTTTGTTTTCTCTATATATATGTGTATGTACCATGTGTGTGCAATACCTACTGAGGCCAGAAGAGGGCCTCAGATCTCCTGAAAGTGGAGTTACAGAGAGTTGTTTTCCACCATGTGGGTGCTGGGAACTAAATCTGCATGCTCTACAAAAGCATCCAGTGCTCTTAACCTCTGTGACATCTCTCTAGCTCCAAGCTAGATACTTTCATTTGCTTTGAATCTTGGAGGAAAACATACATGGAAAGCTGAGCACAAGATTGCAAGAAGCAAAGTTCTTGCCTGTTTAAAGGATCCCACTTCTCTCTTCAGATGCTGCTGCTGGGGTCAGGAAAGTCTGGGTTCATTAATATCTTATAATAAGCTGGGTGGACAGCCCATCATTTTATTTCTGACAATGTATTTTTTAACTATAGGCAATTAATATTTTATCTTTGCAAAATTGTCATGTGATTTTTTTTCCTTTCTTTAAAAAAAATGGTCAGGAGTTTTAAAAGTAATTTTCTTCCTCTCCTCTTCTTCCTCCCCCTCCTCCTCTTTCTCCTCCTCCTCCTCCTCCTTTTCCTCCTCCTCTTCTACCTCCTTCTTCTCTTCTTAACTGAGACAGGGTTTCATTTATCACAGGCTGGTCTTGAACTCACTTTTGCTATGCAGCTAACAAGGACCTTGAACTCTTGATTCTTCTGCCTCCACCTTCCAAGTCCTGGGATAACAGGCATGCACCACCACACACAGTTTTGGAAGTAATATCCTGAACTTATTATGAGAGCCATGCAGTTAAGGGCATCATTCACTTCCTGCTATTTTGCCCAGTCTCTGACTAAGAGAAAAGATAAATTGCCCATCTTCCCTTTAGAATGAAGCACACCTCAGAAATTCTTTACAAAGCACTGAGCCATTACTAAAGCAGTCATCAGGTACATCACAGGGCTCTCAAGCTGGCTGCTTGCGGCACTCAGCAGAGCAGGACAACATCCAGCACTGCATGCTCACAGCGTGTGCTGTAAGAGTACCATTTCCATATGTGCTCTTTCACTACTGTGCAGACTGCCTGCTGCAAGCTTAGCTCTCAGTTAAGGACACTGCACTGTGAAGGTCTGGATATACAAGATGTCTGGCAGGCAGACACAGACACACAGACAGACAGACAGACAGACACACACACACGCACACACACAACATTGCACTGTGAAGGTCTGGATATACAAGATGCCTGACAGGCAGACACAGACAGACAGACAGACACACACACACACACACACACACACACACTCACACTCATGCCCCAGTTATGAAGAGCTTGAATGTGTGATTTGGTTTGCTGAAAAGCAGAGAGGTTCCTTTCTCCAACCCATAGCATGATTTTCCACCAGATCGCCTGCACTTGTCTGTGTGTCTCAGAATGCTTCGCTTCTGAAGTAACAGATGGACCAGTATTGCTTGTCACTGAGACTGCAGCACCCAAGCTCTGCTGTCACTGAACACTAATCCTGTGCATCAAGGCAAATTGCTTTCCCACGGCCAACCTCAATGTTCTCATCTGCTAAATGAGAATATTAACTGTGTCTATTATCCAGAATTGTTTTTGGGGTCAAGTGAGAGCAGATTCAGCAAGAGCTAGGATTGCAAATATTCGGAGTATCTTTATCCTCTCTTCTCTGCTACGATTTGTAAAGGTAATCATTAATCAAGTCCCTTTCCCTGTTTACACCTGTTTTAGAAGCAGTAGGACTGGGAGCGACCTTGAACAAGTTACTTAGAAGTTCCTGCCTGTTTCTTTTTCTTTTTCTTTTTCTTTTCTTTTTTTTTTTTNCAGGTCTTGAAACATATTAAATCCACAAAATATCAATTAAAAATAGTTCATTAGAAAAAAGATGTAAATTTTTGAGTATACTTATAAATTTTGTGAATGAAGGCTACTTTTGCTGATAAGGGTACATATCAAGCTGTTACTCTGATAATTCTCATAAGAAGGTTTTATGCTGTAATTAAAAGTAACCTGAAACGCCATATTGGCTGCTAATCTTATTTAACAAAGATGGTATGGGAAGGTATACTTCACAACAGGCCTGTGCTGAGAATTCTCGTCGGGCTTGAGGGTTTCTTTGTAATTTTTTTTTGTTTTCTTTTGAGACATGCTCCCTAGTAGTACTCAGCCTGCTTTACTGAACCACCAGGTATGTAGACACGCTGCACAAACTCGAACTTCTGGCCTGCTTCTGCCTCCCAAGTGCTGAGAATTTTTAAAGTGGGTGCCCAACCTAATTCTCTTTTGAAGGACTAATATCACTAAAATTTTAAAAGCAGTCAAAAAATATTACCCTCCTAATATTCCTTAAAAGGCTGGTCAAATAAACAGTATCACTCAAAAAAGCACTAAACATAAAAAATAAATTAATAATTCCTCAGATAAAAAAAAAAAAAAAAAAAAAAAAAAAAAAATTTATGTAATAGATACATACAACATTCGATATAGTAATTCTCTTTTCTGTGATGATTTTTTTAAATTTTTTTTTTTTAAGGTGTTGTTTATTGCAGTTTGTAGTCACCTGGATCATGCAATGCCTGCAGTGTTAAAAGAGGGCAATCAAGAAGACCCTCTGGAACTGAGTTTACATGATGGATGTTAGTCACCATAGGTGCTTGGATCATACAACCCAGTCCTCTGCTAAATGAGCCACAGTCTCTTAACACTGGGTGAGCAGCTCTCCAGCCCCTCTGGGGATTTTTTTTTTTTAATAGAATTTACCACCCTGGTATAACTATTTTCTCTCTGGAATGTTATACCACGGCTCTGCTACGATCGTGGGCATCCCGGGGCACTTTTGGGACCCAAAACTCTCACTTCTGCACTTGGCTCAACCCTTCCCCCCTTCCTCATCTATGTCAGCATTACTGACAATGTTGGGGGGGGCCTGCTATAAGAAAGGTGCAGAAAAGGGGGCTTGGAGAGATGTGTGCCTAGCGTTAGAGCGCCGACCCCGCTCTTAGGCAGAGGACCCGGGTTTCGATCCCCAGCACCCACATGGCGGCGAGAACCGTCTGAAGTAGTCTCCAAATACTCCTCCAGGAGAACTCCAGTTCCAGGGAACCAAAATCCGAGAACCCTCTCTCTGCTCGCGGGCATCCCGCGACGCTCCACCCGGCCCGTGCACAGATCCTGCCTAGAACTCCTCTTCAACATTCATACACAACAGAAATAAATCAAAAAAACCTATAAAAAATAACCAATCTTAATATAAATTTGAAAAACGACAAGGTGGCAAGGAAGGGAAACCACCCCCCCCCAAGTAGGATTCAAAATACTTTTCCCTCTCTGAATCCCTCCTCTTTTTCCTCTTTCTCACTGTGACTATATTTTCCCAATTATATAATCTAATATCATAGATAATCCTCTCAAAATTCATAGACAAACTCTTTATATAGGCTCTCATTCTCTCATTTTTTTTTTTTTCATTCCTTTTTGCTTTTTCTATGCTTTTATTTTCAAGGATGCTAAGTCAACATAATACTATACATAATCGCCCCCCCCCTGCACACCCTGTTTATGGAGAAATAGTTGACACAAGCAAGTAATAAGACCCTATGGTCGTCCAAAAGCTAAAGCATATAAATTGATGATTACTCAAAAACCTGCTGGTCACACCACTCTACTCACACACACACACACCACAACCACACACACCACCATGCAACACTACAAAGCACGTTGGATTAAGCCATTTGCTGGAAAATCGGTTACAACCTCCAGAGATTACCTCATATAAAGCAACTCACGAACTTGCCCACCCCTCACATAGAAAAACAACTCACCCTAATGTAAGACACCCAACCCGCAGTAAATTAATTTTGTCGGTCTCTATCACTATGGTGGTTTGGGGTTCAATGAAGAATTTTTTATCCCCCCACCAGTAGGCCCAGGCCACCCATCCTTGAACACGTGGCCCCTTCCCTGCTGCCCTCGTATCTTCCTATTTCTATTCCTGGAGCCTTTATGGAACCTGAGCCTTGCTGGAGGAATGTGTCCTCGGGGGAATTGGGGTTTTTCATGCCGTGCCCCACTTCTCCATTCTCTCTCTGCTTCCTTTAGTGTGGCCTGAAAACGTATCAGCAGCTTCCTGCTCCTGCCACCGGTCGCCTTGTCTGTGTCTCCTTACATCTTGGAGCTTCCCTGGCTCTGGAAACCATAAACCAAAACTCCTCTATAACCCTTCCTCTTACTAACCCACGTTTGCCCTTTTGGTCCTTTTTCCGGTCTTTTAAAAGCCCCTTATCATAGCACGAAAGCCTTTTACTGTTGCCATGTTTTCACAACCCCCACTCAATTTACTACCTGTGTCCTGTATGGCGTGAAGCTGGGGTTTTGAAACTAGTGACAGTGGTGGTGGTGCATGCCTTTAATCCCGCACTCCGCGCGCCACGCGCCAAGAGGCAGGTGATCTCTGTGAGCTCAAGGCCACCTGGTCCTACATAGCGATTCCAGACACGCTAGAGCCTACAGGGAGACCCGGTCCTCAAAAAAGACAAAAAAAAATTTTTTTTGTCTTTTTGAGACAGGGTCTCCCTGTAGCTCTAGCTGTCCTGGAACTCGCTATGTAGACCAGGCTGGCCTTGAGCTCACAGAGATCCACCTGCCTCTGCCTCCCGAGTGCTGGGATTAAAGGCATGCACCACCACACCCTGTCAGCCTGTTTCTAAACCCCAGCTTCATCCATACAGGACACAGGTAGTAATGAATGTGGGGTTGTGAAAACATCGGCAACAGTAAAAGGCTTTCTGCTGCTATGATAAAATACCAGAACCAAAAGCAACTTAAGAAAGAAAGGGTTTGTTTTGGTTTATGGTTCCAGAAGGGAACCTGCCTTCCAAGAGAAGGCAGACAACAGACAAGGCTAGACCTGGTGGCAGGAGCAGGAAGCTTGCTGATTACGTTTTCAGCCACACAAAGGAAGCAGAGAGAGAATGGAGAATTGGGGCACGGCCATGAAAACCCACATTCCTCCCGAGGACACATTCCTCCAGCAAGGCTCAGGTTCCATAAAGGCTCCAGGTAGTGACACCAGGGAGGGGCCACGTGTTCAAATTCCTGGGCCTATGGGGGATATTTCTCATTCAAACCACCATAGTGATAACCACAAATTAATTATAATGAGGTGTGTCTGACATTTAGGTGATTTTTTTCTATTAAGGTCAAGTTCGTTTGCTTTAATATGATAATCTCTGATTGTAACCATTTTCCAGCAAATGGCTTAATCCAACTCTTTGTATGTGTGCATGCGTGTGTGTGTGTGTGTGTGTGTGTGTGTGTGAGTATGTACCACATTTCTTTATCCATTTATCTGTTGGTGGACACCTAGTCTTATTACTTGCTATTGTCAACTATTCTGCCATAAACATGGTGTGCAGGCATTATGTATAGTATTATGTTGACTTAGCATCCTTTGAATACATAGCTGGGTTATATGATAGGTCTATTTTTAGGTTTTCTATGAATAATTTTTTATTATTGGGTTTTTGTGGATTTCATTCAATGTATTTTGATCCTACTTTCCCTTCCTTCACCTTTCCTTTTTTTTTAAATTTTTTTTTATTAATTTTTTTTTATTTATTTCTGTATGTGTATGAATGTACTGTCTGCATGCAGGTCTGTGCACCCGTGTCGTGCAATGCCGCGGAGGTCAGAAGAGGGCCTCGGGTTCTCCTGGAATTGGAGTTTCAGACGGTTCTCAGCCGCCATGTGGGTGCTGGGGATCGAACCCGGGTCCTCTGCAAGAGCGGTCGGCGCTCTTAACCGCTAGGCCATCTCTCCAGCCCCCTTTCTTCACCTTTCTTATAGCCCCCCCCAAGATTTCATACATTCTGACATATATGTTAAGGGGTATTGAGCCAAGTTTGTGTCCCCAAATGTCCCTCTGTATGCACCTATCTATGAGAGCCTGGTTAACCTATCCAGAGAGAAAATAGTTTACCAAGGGGTAAATTCTATTTAAAAAAAAAAAATCCCAGAGGGGCTGGAGAGCTGGCTCACCAGTTAAGAGCTGCTCTTGCAGAGGACTGGGTTTGGATCCCAGCACCTATATGGTGACTAACATCCATCTGTAACTCCAGTTCCAGAGGGGTCTGATGCCCTCTTATAACCTCTGCAGGCATTGCATGACATTGGTGTACATACACACACGTGGGCAATATACTCATACACATAAATTTAAAAAAATCATCACAGAAAAGAGAATTACTATATCGAATGTTGTATAGTATTATTACATAATATCTGAGAATTATACATTATTTTTATGTTTAGTGCTTTTTTGAGTGATACTTTATTTGACCAGCCTTTTAAGGAATATTAGGAGGGTAATATTTTTTGACTGCTTTTAAAATTTTAGTGATATTTAGTCCTCAAAAGAGAATTCTGGTGCACCCATCTTTAATTCCAGCACTTGGGAGGCAGAAGCAGGCAGATCTCTGAGTTTGTGGGCAGCCTAGTCTACCCTGGTGAGTTCTAAGGCAGCTGAGGCTAGGCTACAGGGAGTCTATGTCTCGAAAAGCAAACAAAAAAAATATTTAAAAAAAACCCTCAAGCCCTAAGAGAATTCTCAGGCACAGGCCCTTGTTGTGAAGTAATACCTTCCATACATCTTGTTAAATTTAAGATAGTGATCCAATGTTGCTTCATTTACTTTTAATTACAGCATAAAACCTTCTTATGAGAATTATCAGAGTAACAGCTTGATATGTACCCTTATCAGCAAAAGTAGCCTTCATTCACAAAATTTATAAGTATACTCAAAAATTTACATCTTTTTTCTAATGAATATATTTTATTGAATTTTTGTGGATTTAATCATGTTTAGACTGCTCCATCTCTATCCCCTGTAGTTGCCCCATGGGATTTCATGTATTCTATTTTATATGTTAAAGCCTATCAAGTCAAGCTTGTGCACCTAGCTGTCTCTAGGTGTGAGTTCATTCTCTGGAGCCTGGTCAGCCTATCTAGCATCACTCCCTTAAAGAAGATCAACTCTCCCTCACCCCAGCACCGATCAGCTGCCAATATTTCCTCGGCTAAGGGGGGGGGGCCTTTCTGCCCATTTCCCCAGTTCTATGCTGGTTTTATCTGATGTACTTTGCTGTGCCCGGCTTTGTTGTAGTTATTAGGCTTTAAAGCTGGGGTTGGACCACTGATTGACTTCTTCCCTTAATAGCTTGCATAGTGTTCTCCACAACTATGAGAGCTGGTCTTCAGGGAGGGGGCTTCCATTGGCTCAAGCCCTGTGTCCAAAGGTGTGTCCCATCTTCAGCAGTAGGATCTTATCTTCAAGTTCTGGGAGGCAATCAAGGGCTGTATCGATAGGCTGTGTCATTTTGGGAGACTCGTGGACTACCCTGACCAACAACTCAAAGGAGTTTTCTTTTCCTGTCTGGTGTTGTTTCTTGTTATACAGTCTTCAGCTATACACATGCACGGATGTACAGGTGCACTGTGTGTATTTTTCGGTGGGCTTTTGAACTGTTATATTTCCCTCTGTTTTTTTCCCACACAGCCTAAGCATTATTTATCTCTAGTCTCTCTTTCCCTAACCCTACTTCATCCTTCCCTAGTTAAAGTACCCGGTCTTATCTCATTTCCCCTTGAAATACCTGTCTCCTATTATCTCTCTTTTCTTGGGCTCCTTCTCCTTTACCCCACCCTCCTTGTAGTTCCCTGTTAAAGACCCTCATTTTCCCAGCATCCCCCTTGGTAACATCTGTCTCCTGCTGTCTCCTTCTCTTGGGCTCTTTCTTTCCCTTTACTTCTACGGTTCCTTTTCATTTTCTTGCTCCTGCAGTTACATCAGGATATTTTCGCACATACAAGGATTTGGTGCTAAGATCCACCAATGAGTGAGAACACACATCTCTTGTTCTTCTGAGTCTGTGTTGCTTCAATTAGTTGACGTTGGATTCTGTTTGTATTATTGCTATTGCTTGGATGCTTCCAGATTGGGTATGAGACATTAGTTTGTCTGGACTTCACGTTCTCTCCTTTGATTTTTTTTTTTTTTTTTTTTTTTTTTTTTAGGATTTAGTCTCTCAGAGAACAATGTTATTCTCTGTGGTTTGACAGTCCTGGAACTGTATAACAATCTCCATAACATCGCAAAAGGAAGCTTCTCTCATGAATGGTGTATGGGTATGCTGTCTGTAAATCCTAAGGATCCACAGTAATAACATATGGAAAGGAATTTTCATTTAACGTAGAGGATTTGACAGAGAATAAGGGTTTTGCTCTAGATCTATGACACTCTCCGCCATTATACGTGGCTGAGTTACAAGGCCACAGGTCTCCTCCTTTGATTTTGATTTATTGGACGGCCAATGGATCCACAGGCTACTCAAGAACTCTTTCAGGAGTGGGAAGAGTCCCTAGCTAGTTGAGCGGCACTCTCCTCACACAGAGGCAGGGCGATTGCTGGGGTGTATACACTGGTAGGCCTCATGGATTGGCTCCATTATGGGGGCCAATTGGTTGCATTGATGTTCAGTATAATACTGAATGGGAGGCTGGAACGCCGTAGCGGAACGCCAGTACGTGTCGTCATGCTAGGTCGCCCTAGTTCGCCCTGCTAGATGGTGTACCCAGAGATGTGCTTGATCTCCCGTTGTGCAGTGTTTTGTACAGCAGGAAGACAAAAAGGCAGGCAGGAGATGAATAAGAATGGTGCCAGTGAAGTGATTGGCAGTGGAGGACATGGCAGGAGCACAGCAGGATTTGGGCCACTCACTCCCAGAAGCCTGTCAGGCACCTTCAAGGCAGTCTCAAGAGGGATAGGTTCAAGGCCCAAGGAGACAGGATGAGAACAGAATGTGCAAGCCCCTGCCAGCAAGCAGGGAAGCCTGGGCCCCTCCAAAATTGACATCATTAAAATGGCAAGCTGCCTTTATGGGAACCCCAATCTTGTGCAAAGAGGCAGCCACTGTCCTTAACCACTGTGCTATCTTCTCGAGCTCCATAAATTCACACACTGAATGCCCTGAGCTCGTAGGTGACTGGTATTTGGAGCAAGGGCATAAGGCCATACAAGGAGGGTCCTGATCTGCCAGGATTCATGTCCTGGTATGGACCCAGCACGGGCATGTCTCCTCCCCTTCCCTACCCCTGTGCTTAAGAAGACATCATGCAGACATAGTGGGTGTGACAAGCCAGCAAGAGAGGCCTTCCTTGGCCAACCTTGAATTGTCAACTTGACACATCCTTAGTAGTGTCTGAGAGTGGAAGCCTCATATGAAGGGAATTTCTAGAACATTTGCCCTCTGGGCACGTCTGGGGGGATTTCTTGATTATTAATTATGCAGAGTACGGCTCAGCCAGTGTAAGGCAGTCCATTCCTAGGACAGTATTCCAGCTGTATGTAGTTGATTAAAAAATATTTTGTTTGTTATTTTTTTCTTTAATGTGTATGAATATATTGCCTGCATGTATGTAAGTGCAATCATGTTGTGCAATGCCCGTGGAGTCAGAAGAGGCCCCAGATTGTCCCCCTGGAAACAGGAGTTTTAGAGAATGGTTGTCGGCTACCAGGTAAATGCTGGAATTGAAATTCCCAGGTCCTCTGCAAGCAGCCAGTGCTCTTAACCGCTGAGCTTCTTTTCTCTCAGCACTTGGCTATTAATGAAATCCTGGCTGAGCAGGTAGCAAGCCCAGCAAGGACCACAAGAAGCAGCAAGCAGCAAGCAGCAAGCAGACTGCGGTCTCCTGGCCTCTTCTTATCTCCAGGTTTCTGCTTGAATACTGTCTTGACCTTACTCTGCAATGATGGATGTGATGATCTGTGTAGTTAAAGGAGAATTCTTCCCATAATCTCCAAGATTTGGACATTTTGATCCCAGTTGGCCACTGTTGGAGTTGGGAGGTTTTAGATGGCCTTGCTGGGGGAAGTACACGATGGGGAGGGGGCATTGTTCTCTGCTTCCCATGCCTGCCCTGAGGGTGGGAACTGTTGGCTTTCTTCTGCTCCTTTGTTCCGCCAGCATCTTCCACCCTATGGATTCTATGTCTCCTCTGGAACCATAACTACATATAAGTTGCCTTTGGTCAGTGGTTTTTTTACAACTAACAGCAACAAGAATAATGTAAATATATACACCCTAAATTTAGCCAAATAAACCCTTTCCTCCTCGAGTGCTTTTGGTTGTCAGAAGTGTTTTATCAGAACAGAAAGGAAACTAAGTAAAGTCCTCACCAGAAGTTGACCACATACATTTATTTTGATCTGGGACTTCCATCTTTCAGAACTTGGAGAAGAATCCGTTAAGTCACCACCTAAGCTATTTTGGTTGTAGTGGCCAGCTCAGGCTTGAGAGAAAAGATTTCAAAAACTTCATGTGTTGGAACTTAAATCCTCCACACAACGGCTAACAATATATGGATGTGGTCCACTGGGAGGCATCCTAGGGTTAGATGAGGTCTGGACAGGAGATGCCACACCCCCATAGAGAGGGTATTGGCTTTACATACCCAAAGGAAGAAAAGAAGCAAGTGCTGTGCCTGCTTGCTTTCTACTCTTGTTCCTTTCTTCTTCTCTTACTCTTACGAGTTTAGGGCCCCTGCCTAGGGAGCAGTGCTCAGCCCACAGCTGGGCTGGGCGTGCCCTCCACACAATCATTAATCAAGACAATCTCCCACACAGACTCTCACTGAGATTCTCTTTGCAGGTGAGGCTAGGTTGTATCGAGTTGATAATAAAGTTGACCATCACAAGTCATGGGAATTCAGCTTCTTCTAAGTGTCCAGCCCCAGCGCTCTCTCCCTCCAGGTGCATTCAGACCTAGAGACCAGGACTGGGACTGCTGAGGCACATCTGCCCGCTGGACTGAGCAGCTTCTGGGTCCATTAACCACTTCAGTGTACACATAGCCATTTTTGGAATCCCTACTACCTACCGAAAATCATGTAAGCCAATCTAACTAAATCTCTTTACATAAACAGTAGTATTCATTCTGTTGGTTCTGTTATCCCAGTGAACCCTGATCCATACACCCACTGTACTATTCTATAGCTCTGCAACTTGCATTTTACATGGCACTCTACCTAGTATTCCCCTCCTAATCCTTGTTTCATAAAAAAATATTAATTACCGTCTATGCAATATGTCCCTGCTTGGTCACCTCCTTTTCTTCTGAAGAGTTTCTACTCATCAATGTCATTAATAATCATCTGTCCTTGCATTGGAGCTGGAGGGTGGCTCGAGCAGTGTAGGAGCACTGGCTCTCTTACAGAGAACCATTTTTCAGTTTCCAGACCCATATGGCAGTTAACAACACGTAACTCCATGCAGATCAAATACTCATACACATAAAATAAAAATAAGCAAATCATCTGTCCTTTATGAATGCAGCACTCAGCTATGTCCACGTGGGATACACACTATGGGCCAGACTCTGCCATGACCACAGGGCGGGAAGACAAAACAAGTGCTGTTCTGTCTCAAGGCTCCTCATTCCGGTTACAGTTCTGCAGAGCAAATTACCACAAGGCTTAGAGCTGCTCACCGTGAGCTGTGGTCTCTCATGGTTTCTGTAGACTGGGAATGCAGGAAGACCCCAGTTGGGTGGCTAGCCTGGGATCCTCCCAAGTGGCAAGGAAATGGCAGCTAGGGCCAGAAGCATGGGAAAGGGAGCGTGGAGCTCTTGAACAGCTCAAGGTTTCACCAAGGCTGCAGAGGCTCCCTGTGTGTTCTCTTCATCTCCACTGGTATGCTGAAGGCTGCAGGAGCGACTGCTCTGGAAGGCAGAGCAGAACTTACTTTCCCTTTAGGACTTAGTCTTGGGAACCACTGTGTCTCTTTTGCTACCTTCTCTTAATTAAGTGTGGTCACCCACCCTGCCCAGATTTAAGTGTGGGGAGTGAGGGTCAACTTTATAATGCAGGAGTTAATTGCAAAGTTTCAGAAGAATATATGGAGTAGGGGGTTGTTGGTCGTCATTGGAGGACACAACCCGCCCCAGTGCATGTCTATTCCTTTATTCCGATCATTAGCTTGTTGGAGATATAAATTAGACTGTGTTCTTCAGCTGTTCTGCAAACTTAGCACCTAAGATATAAAGCATCCAATCTGAAAATNGCTCCATTGGATTGGCCTGTGGCCACATCTGTGGTGTATTGTCTTGATTGTTGAGCAGTGACAGTATAAGAAGGCAGGCTGGGCATGAGCCAGAGAGCAAGCCAGTAGAAAGCAAGCCAGTGAACAGCAGTCCTCCATGGCCTCCAGGTTCCTGCCCTGAGTTCCTGCCTTGGGCTCCCTAAGTGATGAAATGTGACCCAGGAGATGTAAGCTGAATAAACCCTTTCCTCCCCAAGTTGGTGTCAGAGTGTTTTGTCACAGCAATGGAAAGACAAACCAGGACAAGGGCCAAGGCCCAAGGAGAGTGAATAATAGAATGGGTTGGCCAGCTGGGAAGGCTGAGTCCTGGAGCAGTGAGAGGGACCAGAGATGGCAGGGGATAGGCACAGCAGGATTTGGGCCACTCACTCCCAGAAGCTGTCAGGCACCTTCAAGCAGTCTCAAGAGGGATGGCTTCAAGGCCCAAGGAGACAGGATGAGAACAGAATGTGCAAGCCCCTGCCAGCAAGCAGGGAAGCCTGGGCCCCTCCAAAATTGACATCATTAAAAAGCTGCCTTTATGGGAACCCCACATCTTGTGCAAGAGCAGCCACTGTCCTTAACCGCTGTGCTATCTCTCCAGCTCCCTAAATTCACATCTGAATGCCCTGAGCTCTAGTGTGACTGTATTTGGAGCAAGGGCATAAGGCCATACAAGGAGGGTCCTGATCTGCCAGGATTCATGTCCTGGTATGGACCCAGCACGGGCATGTCTCCTCCCCTTCCCTACCCCTGTGCTTAAGAAGACATCATGCAGACATAGTGGGTGTGACAAGCCAGCAAGAGAGGCTGTCTTGGCCAACCTTGATTGTCAACTTGACACAGTCTTAGTATTGTCTGAGAGTGGAAGCCTCATATGAGGGATTTCCTAGAACAATTTGCCCTCTGGGCATGTCTGTGGGGGATTATCTTGATTATTAATTGATGCAGGACGGCTCAGCCCAGTGTAGGCAGTGCCATTCCTTGGACAGGTATTCCAGGCTGTATTTAGTTGATTAAAAAATATTTTGTTTGTTATTTTTTCTTTATGTGTATGAATATATTGCCTGCATGTATGTAAGTGCACTCATGTTGTGCAATGCCTGTGGAGATCAGAAGAGGCCGCCAGATTCCCCTGGAACAGGAGTTAGAGATGGTTGTCGGCTACCATGTAGATGCTGGGAATTGATCCCAGGTCCTCTGCAAGAACAGCCAGTGCTCTTAACCGCTGAGCCTTCTCTCCAGCCTCTGGCTATATGAAAATCCTGGCTGAGCAGGAGCAAGCCAGCAAGCCAGCAAGCAAGCAGCAAGCAGCAAGCAGCAAGCAGCACTGCTCCATGCCTCTTCACTCCAGGTTTCTGCTTGAATTACTGCTCTGACTTCCTTCAATGATGGATTGTGATCTGTGGTAGTTTAAAGGAGAATGTCTTCCATAATCTCCAAGTATTTGGACATTTTGATCCCAGTTGGCACTGTTGGAGTTGGGAGGTTTTAGATGGCCTTGCTGGGGGAAGTACACGATGGGGAGGGGGCATTGTTCTCTGCTTCCCATGCCTGCCTGAGGGTGGGACTGTTGGCTTTCTGCTCCTCCGCCATGCATCTTCCACCCCTATGGATTCTAGTCCCTCTGGAACCATAAGCTAACATAAGTTGCTTTGGTCAGTGTTTTTAACTACAGCAACAGAAAAGTAATTAATATATGACCCCTAAATGTAAGCCAAATAAACCCTTTCCTCCTCGAGTTGCTTTTGGTCAGAGTGTTTTATCAGAACAGAAAGGAAACTAAGTAAAGTCCTCACCAGAAGTTGACCACATACATTTATTTTGATCTGGGACTTCCCAGTCTTCAGAACTGTGGAAAGAATCCGTTAAGTCAACCAGCCTAAGCTATTTTGTTGTAGTGGCCAGCTCAGGCTTGAGAGCAGATTCAAAAACTTCATGTGTTGGAAACTTAATCCTCCAACACACGTGCTAACAATATATGGATGTGGGTCCACTGGGAGCATCCTAGGGTTAGATGAGGTCTGGACAGGAGATGTCACACCCCCATAGAGAGGGTATTGGCTTTACACCAAAGGAAGAAAGATTCAAGTGTGTGCTGCTTGCTTTCTACTCTTGCTTTCTCCACTCTTACAGAGTTTAGGGCCCCCTGCCTAGGGAGCAGTGCTGCCCACAGTGGGCTGGGCTGTCCTACCCCAATTAACTCAGACAATCTCCCACACAGACTCTCACTGAGATTCTCTTTGCAGGTGAGGCTAGGTTGTATCAAGTTGATAATTAAAGTTGACCATCACACATGGGAATCCAGCTTCTTCTAAGTGAAGACCAGCAGCTCTCCAGGAATCTTCCAGACCTCACCAGACTGGGACTGCTGAGGCATCTAGCCCTGTGGACTGAGCAGCTTCTGGGTCCTTAACCACTTCAGTGTACACATAGCCATTTTTGGAATACCCTACTACCACCATCATGTAAGCCAATCTACTAAATCTCTTTACATAACATATATTCATTCTGTTGGTTCTGTTATCCCAGTGAACCCTGATCCATACACCCACTGTACTATTCTATAGCTCTGCAACTTGCATTTTACATGGCCTCTACCTAGTATTCCCCTCCTAATCCTTGTTTCATAAAAAAATATTAATTCCGTCTCTGAAATGTCCCTGCTTGGTCACCTCCTTTCTGAAGAGTTTTCTACTCATCAATGTCATTAATCATCTGTCCTTCATTGGAGCTGGAGAGGTGGCTCAGCAGTTAGGAGCACTGGCTGCTCTTACAGAGGACCATGTTTCAGTTCCCAGCACCCATATGGCAGTTAACAACAACGTAACTCCATGCAGACAAATACTCATACACATAAAATAAAAATAAGCAAATCATCTGTCCTTTATGAATGCAGCACTCAGCTATGTCCATGTGGGATACACACTATGGGCCAGACTCTGCCATGACCACAGGGCGGGAAGACAAAACAAGTGCTGTTCTGTCTCAAGGCTCCTCATTCCGGTTACAGTTCTGCAGAGCAAATTACCACAAGGCTTAGAGCTGCTCACCGTGAGCTGTGGTCTCTCATGGTTTCTGTAGACTGGGAATGCAGGAAGACCCCAGTTGGGTGGCTAGCCTGGGATCCTCCCAAGTGGCAAGGAAATGGCAGCTAGGGCCAGAAGCATGGGAAAGGGAGCGTGGAGCTCTTGAACAGCTCAAGGTTTCACCAAGGCTGCAGAGGCTCCCTGTGTGTTCTCTTCATCTCCACTGGTATGCTGAAGGCTGCAGGAGCGACTGCTCTGGAAGGCAGAGCAGAACTTACTTTCCCTTTAGGACTTAGTCTTGGGAACCACTGTGTCTCTTTTGCTACCTTCTCTTAATTAAGTGTGGTCACCCACCCTGCCCAGATTTAAGTGTGGGGAGTGAGGGTCAACTTTATAATGCAGGAGTTAATTGCAAAGTTTCAGAAGAATATATGGAGTAGGGGGTTGTTGGTCATCATTGGAGGACACAACCCGCCCCAGTGCATGTCTATTCCTTTATTCCGATCATTAGCTTGTTGGAGATATAAATTAGACTGTTTTCTTCAGCTGTTCTGCAAACTTAGCACCTAAGATATAAAGCATCCAATCTGAAAATGAATGCTTGAGAGAAACCTTATTTCTATAAATAGAAGTTATATCTATTGTTTTAATTAAGATAATGAATACACTTGCAAGGTTAATTTAGCTCCTCAAAGTAGAACAGGTTCTAATTTTCTGATAGGATTTGTTTTCTTACTAGCTATGTATTTAGTGAATTTTTCAGGGAAGCAGAACCGAACTGAGATGTGTGTGATTGTATGCATATGTTTAAGGAGGTGTACATGTGTACCAGTGTGTGTTTGCGTGTGTGAGAGTATATGCATCATTGTGTGACTGCGTGTGTGAGAGAGTGCATGTTTAGGAGTATGAGTGAGAGTGTGAGAGAGTGTGTCTGAGTGTGAGAGTGTGTATATTGCGATGTGATTTGTGTGTGGGAGAGAGCACATGGCTGAGAGTATCTAAGTGTGTGGGAGTGTGTGTGACCATATGTGAGAGCGTGTATCTGAGTGTGTGCATGTATGTCTGTGTTTGTGAGTGTGTGAGTGTATATGTGAATGTGTGTCTGTACCAGTGTGTGTTTTCATCACTCTGTGTGAGAGAGAATATATGTATGCGTATGTGAAAGAGGGTGTGACAGTGTGATTTTGTGTGTGTGTGTGAGTATATGTGTGTCTGAGTTTGTGAGTGTATGTGTATGTATTTGCATGTGTGTGAGGGTGTGTGTATAGATCACTGTGTGAGTGTGTGTTGTGTGTGAAGACATTTGTCACGGGAACTGGCTCACAGTCTTATGGAGACTGGGAATTCTCACTGCCTGCCACTTGCTAGAGAGCCAGAAGATCTAGGGATACAGGTCAGTCCTGCAATGACCTGCAGTCTGGGGATGTGCTCCCTGAGGGAAGGAGAGGGTGGATGTGTTGGATCTAGAAGAAAGGGCATGTGGCTTCCTTGTCTTCTGTTGGGTTCTGCTTCTCAAAGCAGTCTCCTGCCCGCTCATTTCAGTGAGGACAGTGTGCTCTCTCCTCAGCCTGGATTGAAGTGCTAATTTCTGCAAGATTATGCTCACAGACTAGGAGGTCTGAGCGCTCTTCATCAAAGCAGTAAACTTGAGATGGACGTAGAATCCACTTTTCTGCGTAGCCCTTCCAGGTGCTTTGGGAGCCCTTCCAGGTGCTCTGGGTCTTTATGCTGAAGCATCTCAGCTCTGAGAAGTATGGCTGTCAGATGAAAGCTGTGAGGCCCCTTCAAAGATTGTGATCTCAGTGTGCACTTGGTTTCCCAGAGCCTCTTAGGTCTGGACACGCTTCTGGCTTGGGACCCGGGAAGCATCTTCCTCCAGGACCATAGCTGCCCTTTACCTTGCGAAGCCACAACAGAAAGCCTCAGATTCCCCTTTCTAAATAATACCTTATCAGCTATCATACACTGAGGAGTTGCTAAAGGTGCTTCACGAGAGGACATCCCAGATCTCCCTAGATGCTGCGTGGCTATCACTGTCAGATTGAAGGGAACTGGTTGTGTTATACAACACACGCACAAGTCAGTCAGCTGCATATACTCTGCTCTATAGCAAAAGTGATGCTGGGTGAAGCCTCCATCTCATTATATGGAAAATTTCAGGCAGAATAAAATAGCACTAGCCATGGTGATGGCGTAAAAAGTTTAAGTAGGGACTTGGGAGGTATCTCGGTGCATGAAGTGTTTTTTGTACAAGTATGAGGATACGAGTTTCACCTCCACTCCTACATGTGCCTGGAGCACACTGGGAAGGCAGAGACAATAGGATCCTTGGGCCTTGCTGGCCATCTAGTAGGTTCAGTTAAAGACCCTATTTCAAAGAACAAAGTAGAAGGATCCTGGAAGACAGCTCAGCAGGTGAAAGCTCTTTCTGTGCAAGCCATAAGACTGCTGCTTGGGTCCTAGCACCCATGTAAATTATGGATGTGCATGGAGACTCGCCTGACAGTAAGTGTGGAAAGTGAACACTGCAGTTCCCCCGAGCATGGCTAGCTAGACCAGCAGGTGGCATGCTCAGGGTCCAAGGGAGAGAGCCTGCCTCAAGGTGGAGAGGGATAGAGAGACACCCCACACCAGCATCCTGGCTTCCACACAAATCCTCAACACAATCACACACATGCGTGCACACCTGCACAAACATATATACCCATACACGTGTGAATATATAAACACACACCCAGGCACAGCACACACATACACATACGCAACCTCCCCCCCAAAAAACCCACAAAAGCAAAGTGGGGAGTCAGTGAAGAAGCCATTCAGTCTCAACCTCTGTCCTCAACATGCATGCATACTCATATGTATGCACACCTGTGCACATACTCCCCCACACAACACACATACACACACACACACAGATACACATAAGGAAAAGGTAGTAAAGCTTCCTTAGATAGCTTTTTGCTTATCCTGTTCTGTCCATGTCTTTTGTGGCATATAATCTCCTTATTATGTATTATATACATAGTAATATTATGATCATATGCTATATGATCATATGATCATATGTAAACTATAAATATTAACAATAGCTTCCATTGTTGAAGTCTCATCCTAAGCACTTTTCTTTCCTTTATCAGCTGATATTTAAAAATAACCCATGTTGTTAATATGATTTACCTGGTTGGGGGTTTCAGAGTGATTAATATTCAGTTTTATTAGCGGCATCAGATCTGGATTCAAACAAACGTTTGATATGTTTAAAGCTGAAGCCTTTCTCAGAATGCTTGAAGGAACATGAGCACTTAGGGACCATACTGTAGGTCCTGTAGGCAGATTCTGTGCATATAAGCTCTTCTCAGGCCAACCTACATAACAGGGTAGTGTTGTCTGGGAGAGCGAGGTCTAGAAGTTTTCCATCACTGTCCTGATCGTTTCTCACTATTGTGGCCAAGTGTTCTAGTTTGGTTTCAATTGCTGTGATAAAACACTCTGACCAAAACCAACTTAGGGAGGAAATGGTCTATTCAGCTCACATCTCCCAGGTCACAGTTCATCACTGAGGGAACCCAAAGGAAGAACTCAGAGTAGAAACTTAGAGGTGGGAGCTGAAGCACAGGCCATGGAGAAATACTGCTTAATGGCTTCCTCCCCTGGCCCATGCTCAGCCTGTTCTCTTATATAGTATAGGACAAAGTCTCCAGGGGTGGCACTGTCCACAGTGGGCTGGGCCCTCCCACATCATCCAACAGTCAAGAAAATACCCCTAGACACCGACACAGGCCAGTCCAATGGAGGAAATTCCTTAATTGAAGAACCCCCAATCCAGGTGTGTCACGGTGACACTAAAGCTATCCAGTACACCAAGAGTGGCAGAGTGAGTGCATGGAGCTGTTAGATTGGTGTCTCTAGAAGCCCTGGAAATAACAGGAAGCAGGAGGCAACATCTGGTGTAGAGAGCTGAAGATTTGGAGAGAATGAACAATGCTTTGATCGTTGTTCATCTGCTAGCCACATGATCCGGAGCAAGTTATTCCGCCCCTGAGCCTTGATTTCTCCTCACAGCAAAGGGGAGTTAATGATACATGTCCCACCCTCCTCTCTGGGTTATTGCTACAATCAAGTAGCTTAGCCTTGGGAGAAAGTGCTTTGTAAATTGTAAAGTTTCATACAATGTTGGTTAGTTTTTATCAGGACTGATTACCAGGGTGGCTTCTCTTAGAGATACAAGGTCCTGGAAGAAGGGATCACATGAGACAAAGCAAAGGTGGGTCCCCAAATATCAGAAATGCTGGGAAAGGTTGATGGTTTGTCTTAGAGGCATGGGAGAAGGACAGAGAGGACAGAATGACAGACTGGAGGTGCTGGAGGGAGAAAAGACTATGAAAGAAACTCTTATTTTTCTAATCTACATTAGATTAGACAAAGAGAAACTTGATCATTATACAAGAAAATATCAAAGCTCAGCAAAATATTTTTAGATGCCTACTCTATGCATAACAGGCAAGTGGTTGGAAGAAGGTATTTAGATAGCAGTCTACGTGGGCTAATCTACCTACTGTGATAAGTGTTTCAATGGGTATTTAGAAAATCACAATAGACATGATTTTGTTTGCTGATTTCACAGATCCTCAGTGCATTCATTCCTCATCAGAGAGGTCAGCCAAAGGGAAGCAGGAGAGGCGTGATAGGCCCTGCTTCTGCCGACTGACAGCTCATTTGTCTCTTGACCTTGCACTAAGAATTTCTCTTCATCAAGCCTCAGTTTCTTCCTGGGTGATGGACATCTTGGGACTGCCAGGAGATGAAATGAGATGTTGGTATCACATTTGGCAAGTAAAACTTTCTGTTGTTTAATTTCTGTTGTTGTGATTAACACTATCACCCAAAGCATCTCCGGAAGGAAAGGGTTTATTCTGGCTTATAGTTAAGTCTTTCATCAAGGGAGGCCACATGAGGAAGTCAAGCAGGAAGCTGGAGGTAGGACCTGAATCAGAGACCGTGGAGGAATGCTTCTTACTGGGTTGGTCCCCTTGTTCAGCTACTTCTCTCATGTAGTCTAGGCCCAGGAACCCAGGAATGGTACCTCCCACAGTGGGCTGGGCCCTCTATATCAATTAGCAATTGAAAGAATGTCCACAGACATGCCCACAGGCCAGTCTGATAGAAGAAATTCCTCCATTAAGGTTCCGTTTTCCTGGATGATTGTAGTTTGTGTCATATTGTTGAAAACTAACCAGCACATAATAGAAGGGTTAATTGAGTTATAGTTCAAGGAGACATAGTTTGTCATGGTGGGGAAGCCATGGTGACAGGAGGCTGGTCAGGAAGCAGAGAGTGGACAAGAAGTAACACCAGGCTATCACATCTAAAGCCCGCCCCCCCAGTGACTCACTTTCTTTAGCAAGGCTTCCCCTTGTAAAGGTTCCTCAACCTTAAGGAACAGCTCCACCAGCTGAGGGTCAAGCCGCAACAGCACAGCTGGCCTCCTTTGGACTTTCTCTGTTTGCAGAAACTGATTCCTTTGTCCTCACTGGGTCCACTGGGGCTGCGGCTGGGAAGCCAGCTACTCTTTTTCAGCCTGAGCCACAGATAAAATTGTGTCATTTCCTCGTCCCTGCGCTTAGAGTTCAGATACAAATTCAAGGCTGGTCTGTGCTGCCTTGGGCCTTCTAATCTGCAACCATAGGTGGGTCTGTGGTACCCAGGAGAGGTTGCTTCTCTAATATCTGATTGGATATAATCCCTTCATGGAGAAAAGTCTAAAGCAAAACAGCCCAAGGGCAGAGAGAAAACTGTTCAGTGTTTTGAGTCAGGGCTTTGCTTGCTCCCAGAGACTCTGCTGCCCAGTTGTGTATCTTCCTTTCTTTGTAGTCTCTGGGACTTTTACCTGCGGGTAGTGATCCAGTGGCGTCATCTGTTCCCCACTGATTCCTGGACTGAGCAGTGGCTGTGACTGCCTGTTCAGCCACTCACGTTCTCCCTGTACTAGTCTGGACAGGCTAACTTCGATAACAGCACCGCAGCCAGGCTTCCTCCAAATGACCATTTCAGGACCCAGGCCTCTTGAATGCTGTGGTTCTTGTCTTCCTCTGAAGCCTGGGTTTCCTGTTCATGAGGCACCCAGTGGGAAGAAGAAACACTGCACTTAGAGGTAGTGCAGGCATCCTCTGGACCTGAGCCATACTCCCGATCCTTCCCGGTCTGCATGCGCCATCAACTTGGAATCCCAGCAGTACCGCCCGTATCTCCTTCCTGAGGCTTTCTCTGGCTGTCCGCACCAGCGAACTTATAACCTTTAACAATGGCGCAGGAGGGATGGCGCACAAAGACACCAGTCCCCAGGACCTTCAGCTGTGATGACACTTGGGAATGGGGAGGGGGATTCTGTGATATTTGCCAGTTTCCAATAGGCCTGAGCTCTTAACCTGGGGTGCTAATTTGTGATCGCACTTCATTTATTTGCTGCCTCTCTCCCGTGTCTGCCTCCTCTCTTCACCCTGGCACTGGTATTTGCCAAGGTCACCTCCAACTACACTGCCTGTGCTCTCATCCCTATTGCCTGATTAGTTTCTGTGGAGACTGAAGCCAGGGAATGTTTCATAGGCCAGGCCTGGAAGGGATGTGCCTTCCCTCTCCCCTTATTCTGAAAGACACAGGGTAACCACTGGAACAGAGCCTTGCCTCTTTACAAAAGACAAGAATAGATTGCTACTGCGTGTCTAGAACTCAGAGGATTGGAGGTGGTGATTAGTGCACAGCCAGTTCTTCTTTTCTAGGTGAGGACACTGGATCTCAGAGATGTTCAGTAATGTTCGTTATCTCAGGACGAGTCAAGGATAGTCTTGAGAATGGAAGTGCAGTGGCTTACAAACCTTTGTTTAGCAGGACATGGTATTGTAAGCCAGTAATCCCAGCACTTTGGAGGTGGGGTAGAAGGATTAGAAGTTCAAAGTCACCCTCAGCTACATAAAGAGTTCAGTGCTAGAATGGGCTACATGAGACCCCGTCTCAAAACAACAACAGCAAAAATAACAATATTAAACAAAACCCTTTGCTCTTCTTTTTTTTAATTATTTATTTATTTATTTATTTATTTATTTATTTATTTATTTATTTATACGAATGTACTGTCTGCATGCAGGTCTGTGCACCCATGTCGTGCAATGCCGCAGAGGTCAGAAGAGGGCGTCGGATTCCCCTGGAACTGGAGTTCTCCTGGAATTGGAGTTACAGACGGTTCTCAGCCATCATGTGGGTGCTGGGGATCGAACCCGGGTCCTCTGCAAGAGCAGTCGGTGCTCTTAACCGCTAGGCCATCTCTCCAGCCCCCAAACCCTTTGCTCTTCTAAGTACACCAAATGAAGCACTTGGCCTACAAGGATGAGCTTGCACCTTAGTGGCTACCTCCTTACATAGCCCACATGTGTTGATACTCATCAATCCTCAGTTCCTATCTGTGGCCCTCCTTCCCTTCATATGTCTGCTTTTTCATGGATCCTGTAAGCATGTGCAGTTGATATTGAGACCATGGAATGTTGCCTTCAATTCCAAGTTCTCGCTTGCCCATCAAGATCCAAACCTTACCATAATGGGGCCACTGGACTTGTGGGCTTGTATGATCAGGTGAGGTTATGGTTCATCACATCAGGAACTTTATAAACAGTCTAAGAGATAGGTGCATAGTTTTATTATAGGAAAAAAAAAAGCAAAAGATGTGTGTATAAAGCACTGAAAGTGTCTGAAGAGAACAGGTGATTCTTCTGGGAAGGTCAGGAAAACTTAATAGGGAACAAGACACAGGGCTGGGCCTTAAAAGATGAGTTGGAGGTTGGGCATGGTGGTGCATGCCTTTAATTCCAGCACTTGAAAGGCAAAGGTAGGCAGATCTCTGTGAGCTCAAAGCTAGCCTGGTATATATCACAGATTCCAGGACATTCAGGGCTACATAATGAGATCCTGTCTCAAAAATAATAAATAAATATAAGGAGATGAGCTGGACTTTGCAAGTAGAGGTAGTGGACAAAACTGGACATGGAATGACAGCATGGGCAAAACTACAGAAGAAAATGGGTGGAGCTTAGGTGTGCTTAGAGCCTGCAGCATGCAGACAGACAATGAGGCAGGGGGCTGGGATGAGAGGTGGCTAGGAAAGCCTTTGTATGACAAACAAACCAGGGGCACCCTTAACTACATGGTACTGGGGGAGCTACTGAGCAAGTTTAATGGTCAAAAGTTCAAGGAAAATATACCATGCATAAGTATGTATAATTTGTGTGTGTGTCCATATCTATCTATCTATCTATCTATCTATCTATCTATCTATCTATCTATCTATCATCTTATCTATCTATCTATCTATCTATCTATCTATCTATCTATCTATCTATCTTCTTCATCCTCCTCCTCATCATCTATCATCCATCAATCAATTGACTATCATCTATCTATCATCATAATCATCTAACTATCAATCATCTAACAATCATTAACTATCGTCATCTATAATCTATCTTCATCATCATTATCTATCTATATCTATCATCTATCTATCTATCTATCTATCTATCTATCTATCTATCTATCTATTTGTCTATCTATCTTTGGAAGGAAGGCTTTGTTTTGGCTCACAGTTCCTTGAGACAGTCCATTATGGAGGGAGGCATGGAAGCAGGAGTTTGGAACATTGTGTCCATCAGACAGTGATGAATGGTGAATGCTCAGCTCACTTTCTCTTCTCTACTGATTCCAGCCCAGAAAATGGTGGTGCCCACATTTAGGGTGGGTCTTCCCACCTTATTTAACCTATTCAACATACATACTCATAGACATACCCAGAGGCTAACTTAATGTAGATAAGTGCTCATGGGTGTGCCCAGAGGCTTGTCTCCTGGGTGAATATAGATCCTGTCAAGCAATATCAACTATAACACTATTCATATCTATCTATAATTTATCATTTTCTGTTATCTATTCTAGCTATCATTTATTGTTCAACCATCTATCATTTATATATAATATTTATTTATTTCTCTGTCATCTATTGGTTATCACCTACTAATCTATCTATATCTATAACATCTCTATGTATATCATTTATTAATCATCTACTTATCTTTCTGTCTTTCTATCTATATTTATCCATGCATCCAAGCACGTATCCATCCATCCATCCATCCATCCATCCATCCATCCATCCATCATAATCTGTCTTCAGAGAAACCACTTGCAACTCCGGTTTGAAATTCCACATGAGTGAATTTCAATTAAGTTTCACAGATTCACACGGCTCACTGAATCCATTGCTAGCACTGCTCAAGGCCACACACAGGTCTGTAGCAGAGCTGAGACCAGACCACAAGTCACTGGGTACATAATACAATCAATTTTGTGTTCACTTTGGCCCTTGCGTCAATTCACTGGGAAAGACCAGCAGGCTGCATTCAGAGGGAAATAGATGACCTCACTGCTCACCTTGAAAAGCAGGAGAGTTTCACACAGGATCCATAATGAGATGTCTCAGAATCGGAAGTGTCAAACTCCGTTTTGGGTCCTCCAAATTCCCATGCCATGCGGCCATGCACTTCTAGGGCAGGTGTGGCTCTCTTGGTCTACATCTCTGCTGCTCACTATTGATCTCCATTTTCACTTCTGGACCCGGCTGGCTTTTGAGCTGATATCCAGATTCATCCCCGGGATCAGATCTGTGCCGTCTTCTCTCTGCTTCAGGCGATGTGGGTGATGCTGGCTCCTTGAGGAGTCCACTGGCTTCAGCGCTATCGAATAACCCAGAACACAGCACAGTTATATGTGATTTTGCACTAAATGCTTCAGCTCTGTCCTTGGCAGGCTACTCTCTCCCACTTTCCTTCCTCTGGTTTGGGATCGAGCTTAGGGCCTCACACATAGCAGACAGGTGGTCTATCAGCAACAAACCCTGCCCTTCTTCCCTTTATTTTAAGACAGAGTCTCTTTATGTTGCCCAGGCTGTCTGTCCTGTCTCAGTCTCCTGAGTGTCTAGGATTACAGGCTTGCACCCCCAGGCCTGTCTGGTCTTCAGTGTCTTATTGTTTGTGTTCTCATTTGTGACAAGGAATGGGTATAATTATCTCTGCAGTTTTGTGTTACATGAAACTTTCATCATTGTCAGTAGAAGAAAATACAAATGGGCTCAAGTGATTAAGTAGATGTTCCAGGCTCATGGAACTAAAGAGGACAGAGAGGTGGGGATGAGGTCAGATGACAGAACTCTCAGCTAGTATACACAAATCCCTGCTCAGCACACCCCGGCTCTGGATCCCCACATAAACCTGAAGTGGTGGTGAATATCTCTGGTCCCAGCACTTGGAGGTGGACATGGGAACACCAGGAGTTCAAGGTCATTCTTGACTACATTATGAGTTCAAAGCTCACCTGGGCTACATAAGCCCCAGTCTCAAAAATTACTTACTTACTTACTTACTTACTTACTTACTTACTTACTTGCTTAATAGTACAATAAATGAAAAGCAAATAGTGCTGGCTTCACCTGAATAGAGTCGTTATTCAAATATTTCCTCTAGGTAGATTCTCTCAGCTCTCGCCTCCTTCTCCTACACTGGATTTATTCTTGATATTTAAGTAGCAGAGAAACAGCTTCAAGGGTTCCAGTTCTAACACTGTCTAGGTTTTTAGGGCAAACTAGGAAGCTGTTTGCTTTCCACTGGTTCTGCTAGGGTAATGTGTCCATCTGAGAGTTTGCCGCACCATGGTCATGGGCTTAAGCTGGGCAGTGTTCTGCATCACGTGGCCATCTAATCCATGGCCTGAGGTAGTGGAACAAGTTCTCCAACAGAAATACAGACTGAGGTTAGGACAGGGGCGTGGATGCTGGGAGGTCAAGAACAGGTATCTCCGAGCTCTGCCTTCTTCCCTTGGTACCCACCCTCTGGCTTCTCGCTCTGGTAAGTAGTGGGAGTGTGGACATGTACAAGCGTATGTGGTGGTCTTAGGTTCCAGGCTTTGTTCTGTTGGTTGTGTGATTCCTCCCAGAGCCTTAGGACCATCATGCATAAAAATGAAGCATTTGGGAGGTGCGTTTGGTAAGCCTTTGTCTAGCTTTCTCGTGCTCGGCTCCTGCTGCTGTCGTTGGAGAGATGCCTCTTCTTCCATTCCCTTCAATCTTAACTGTGGTACCAACCAATCTGGGTTCTTGTGTTCCCAAAGAAGCACTCACCTGGGGCCACAGGTACAGGGAGCCAATAGTCAATGTTTATTTTTCTCATGTTAGAAAGTGGAAATGGAAAGCATGCCTTTCAGAGCAATGGGCAGCTGGAGCAGAGCTGGCTCCTTCCTCATAGTGCTTAGGTTTATAAATCCTGGTCAGTCAGCTTCCCTTCTTTCTCTCCCAGAGTGGGATAGGCCCTTTCATGCACCAGGCAGAGATGTTCTTAGAAGCCATTTTTAACTGACTCAGCCTAGAACCACCTGGGAAGAGAGCCTTAACGAAGAGTTGTCTAGATCAGCTGGCCTGTGGATACGTCTGTGGAGGATGGTCTTGACTATTAACTGATGTAGAAGACCCAGCCTACTGTGGGCAGCACCATTTCCTACACTGGGCCCTGAACTGCAAAAGAGTGAAGAACGTTAGCAAGCAGGGATCTGTGCATTTATTCTCTCTGCTCTTAACCTGGAATGAGAAGCTTTAAGTTCTGCCTTGACTTCTCCCAAGTAATGGACCTTCAACCTGGAACTGTAAACCAAATAAATTCTTTCTTCCTTAAGCTGCTTTTTTTGTCAGGATAGTTTATCATAGCAATAGAAATAAAGCTAGAATACTACTCTTACCCACAATCAACCCATCACAATTAGATGCATTAGATGCGAGAATGTTTATAGAGATGTAACTACCCATAAAATTGTGAAGTTTACTGGGGTAAAGGGAAATAGTGCTTTTTTTCCAAGCCTCTCAGGAAAGAGACTTGTGGGAACCAGCTAGAAGCTGCTCAAATCAGGTTTGTTGTCTTTGCAGAGCCCTGTCCTTCCTGGTCAGTTTTGGCTGTCTCATACCCCAGCTTCAAGTGCTCTTACCTCCCTCCCCCAATGTCCCCGTCTCTTCATTTCAACCCTGACACTGTGAAGTCCTTACGTTCCATGAAACACCCATTCAGAAGGCAGAGGCAGTCAAACAATATTTCCTTACTGGAGCCAAACTTACAAATCTAAGGTGCCACTTTAAGTTCTTTCTGGTGTATTGTTTCCTGCTCTGTACTTCATAGAATGGGAAGGTGCTATATTTTACTTATGCTTTCTACTGCCCTTTTGGCTAATCCTGCAGTGAAATTACACCATTGCATTTGGGAGCACATCCCCAATTTCCATTACAATAGGATGGATAAGTCTTAAGTACTGAAAGGTAATGACTGTTAATTTAAAATCCACTGGAAACCAACTCTTCCAACTACTTTGCCCTTTCTTTAGAAAACCATTTTATTGAGAAAAATTTAATCCATCTGATCATGATTTAGTTTCTATTGACTCATCATTTTTCCTCGGCAGAAGTGATTTAACTTCTAAAAAGTACTTAAGGTGCACCTTGCACATTCTTTTGGCCAGCACAGAGAAATTGCCTTTTACTTTCCCTTAAAACAAATGGATTTACAAAAATGTTTCCTACTCTAAACTATGCATGTTGGATTTAAACAGAAAAGATCCGCCTATGCCCCCTCTATGAGAAGACAATGATGATGGGTGATGTCCAGTTGGGACCAGTGGTGGTTTGAATGAGAGATGTCTCCCATAGGCTCAATGAACACCTAGTTCCCAGGTGGTGGTGCTGTTGTTTCCCCCCCACCCTGGGTGGGGGTGTTATGGAGGTAGAGCCTTGCTAGAGGAAGTACACCACTGAGGGTAGGATTTGAGTGTTCATAGCCTTGCTACAGTTCTTGTTTCTCCCTCTGCTTCCTGTGTGCAGATGAAACAAGTTCGGTCAGCTTCCTCTTCCTCCACCATGCCTTCCCTGTCTGTGTCATGTATATGTTCCCCACGATGATGGACTCTATCCTTCTGGAACCTCAAGCTAAAATACACTATTTTTTCCCTAATTTTCTTTCAGTCAAAGTATTTTAACACAGTGACAGAAAAGTAATGAATACAGGACCCCCTGGTGTTTTAATGTCATTTTTTGAGGCTACTGTTTGTCTATTCTGATGGATGAGCTCCCAACCATGTCGAGACTGTCACAGCTTGTGATGTCCTCACCTTCCTCCTGTCTGAAAAATATTGTGATATTTCCTTTCCGTCCACCTCTGAATGTAATGTGACCCTTATTGAGTAGCACCTCTACTACCGGGGGCATAAGAGCAGGAATTCCACCTGCCTTCACCCTCTCAGCTGTGCCCCCAACCCCAGCATGGGAAGTCATGGGAAGACTAGAAAGGGGGAGATTGGAGATGGAAGAACTAAGTTGGAACTCAGAGACCTAGAGCTGGCAGTGCTCTGACATGGTCTGGATGGAGGACCCTGGGCAAGTCACAGACCCCACTGGTACTTTAGAGATGCAGATGGCCTTTAATCCTAGCACTTGGGAGGCAGAGGCAGGGGGATCTTTGTGAGTTCAAGGCCAGCCTGGTCTACAGAGGGAGTTCCAGGACACCTGGGGCTACAGGGAGACCCTGTCTCAAAAAGACCAAAAAGAAAAAAAAAAAAAAAAGAGATGCAGATGGTGGGCTACAATTGGTTCTCAGCCTCATATGGTGAATAACTCTCAAACAGTCACTGTCTAAATGTAAATTCCACTTTAACTTGGATATGAAAAAGGAGAAGAAAACAGTTTATTTTCCTTTGAAGTGAATTTCAATATATTTTTGTTGTGCACATATATATGTGTGTGCATGTATGTGTTCATATGCTGGTTGGAGCGTGTGTGTATTCAAGTATGCATGCATGTGTATTCATGTATGTGTAAGTCAGAGAACAACTTTGGGTGTCATTTCTTAAGTGGCCCCCTGTGGCTCCCCAGTGCTGGGATTACAAATGCATGCCTCTATGTCCAGCTTTTTAAACATGGATTTTGGGAACTAAATTCAGGTTTTCGCACACCTGCCTGCAAGGCAAGGACTTTTCCAACTGAGCCTGCAAGTGAATTTTTTAAACATTTTTTTTTATTTTATTTGTTTTTTTTTTTTTATGTGTATGAATGTACTGTCTGCATGTAGGTTTGTGCACCCGTATCATGCAATGTGGCAGAGGTCAGAAGAGGGTGTCGGATTCCCCTGGAACTGTAGTTAAAGATGGTTTCCAGCCGCCATGTGGGTGCTGGGGATCAAACCTGGGTCCTCTGCAAGAGCAGTCGGCACTCTTAACTGCAAGGACATCTCTCCAGCCCCAAACATGTTTTATTTGTCTAAATTGGCTTCAGCAGGGTTTCTGATTCTATATGCTGCATAAGGATCTGCTCTCCCTCTGTCTCCTGCTCATGAGCTTGGACAGGCTTTTGTAAGTGGTTCAACCATGAGAGCTTAGATGTGTGATGTTATGTGACTTCTGGGCTCATGTCCAAACAGCAGACCAGCTTCTGCTAGGTTCTCTCCTATAGCCAGAAAGCAGCTCCTCTGGAGAGATCACGCAGAGTGTCCTGAGTAGCTCAGCCCTTCCAGCTTCCAGCTCCTGGGGACTGCTAGGATATTCACCAGCCATGCAGATGAGCCAGCCTTCAGATAGTCGTAACCACAGACACTACTGCTGCAATTCTATGAGAGAGTCTGTCAGATGGCAACCATCTTGCTGAGCTTAGTCAACTCTCAGGAGCCAAGGGATAAATGTAGAATGATTGGTGTCGTTGTAGCCTGTACATTTTCAATGGTTTTAAATTCAGCCTTATCTTGCTGATCAAACCTGGTGTCAAGTTCCTCTAGGTGGGCGGAATGAACTTCAGTCATTTCTGCAATCCTGCTCTTTTGATGGGACTGACTGAGCTGGAGAAGGTGCATGTTGCTAGGCTACCAGGGGAACATCTGGTCATGGAACCCAAATCATCAGTCACATGTGTATCCACTCAGCTTTCCAGATTTATCTAGTCTTTGGCTATTATCCACGGAAGAGGGGCACTTCTGTCTTTTTTTTTTTCCTAAATGTGATATTTCTTCAAATCTACTAACTCTTGGTACAGCATCCGTGCCATTACCCACTCAAGGGACCTGTCAATACCTCCACAGGGCTTCTGTAAACCACACTCCCCTGTGGTCTTGAATGCATAAGAACATCTTTCATACTCTTGGCCACAGTTTTGCACAAGAAAGTCCAGGGGGCTCTTTAGGACAAGTTCCTAGCTCCATCTTTTTTCTGATTTTCATATCTCATCCATGGATTGAGTCATCAAACAAATCTAATAGTTTGTAAACCTCATTAAAAAGGAATATAGGGCTGAAGAGTTCCTGGGTTCAGGTCCCAGTACCCACATGGCAGCTAAAAACCACCCACAACTCTAGTTCATGGGATGCTGACACCCTCTTCTGGCCTCCACAGACATTGTACTACATGGGTACACTTAACACACATGCAGGCAATACATTCATATACATAAAATAAAAATAATAAATAAAAATAGGAATATGACATAACTTAGTAGATTCCAAATTTACAGGATCCACAATCATATGAGCCAATTCTTCAAAAACTGTCTAATTACCTATATGGGACATTTTGCTTGAATAACACCATGTATATTAGTTACTGTTAGCATTACTGAGATAAAATACCTAACAAGTAGCAGCCTAAAGGGGAAAGGGTTTATTTTGGCTTACAGTTTGAGAGAATACAGTCTATGAGGGAGGGAAGGCATGGTGGGGAGAGCGGCTTAAGGCTGCCCTGGCTGGAACAGGAGGCTGCTTGCTCATACTTCAGTGGACCAGGAATCAGACCTGTGATGGGAAATGGGGAGGGGCAATAAAGCTCAAGGGCTGTCCCCCAGCTGCTCTCTCCCTTCAGCCAGGCTTCTACTCACTAAAGGCTCTACAGCTTCCCATACAATATCACCAAACAGCCAGGGGGCTGGTGTTTAAACCTATAAGCCTATGGAAAACAGTATATCCAACCACATGGGAATAATTTAATACCTTACTATTTTCTTTTGGTTGATACTTGGCTTTCTTTGTTAGGGATGTTCATTTCTTCTTGTTTGAATTATAAGGCTTTATGTACACATGCATATATAGTTATGTGCCATACAATAAAGTGGAATAACTTTCTTTTCTTTTATTTGACTTTTTGAGACAGGGTCTCCCTATAGCCCCAGCTGGCCTGGAACTCACTTTGTAGACCAGGCTGGCCTTGAACTCACAGAGATCTGCCTACCTCTGCCTCCCAAGTACTAGGATTAATGGTGCACACCACCTCACCTGGCTTAAAGATGGCTCTTACCCGCCACCATGTGGGTGCTGGGAATCTAACCCAGGTCCTCTGCAAGAGCAGTTGGTGCTCTTAATTGCTGAGCCATCTCTCCAGCCCCCAAAATGAAATAACTTTTAAGAGACATGTTGTTAGGTAGTTTCATTGTTGTGTGACATCGTGTGAACATCCAGGTGTGTTCACACAAACTAAGCTAGCTACTATGTCTTTAAGCAGTATAATCTCACAGGCCGCCACTGTACCTTCTGTACATGTACATTCTTGACCAAAGCATCCTTCAATGTTACATGACTCTGTTCACTGGAGACTGACCCCCTAATATAATATTTCTTTATGAATCATTGGCTTCAGTTACACACACACTCTCAAATACATACATACACACATACACGCATGCTCTAAGTTGCTTTATAAGATAGTTTCTTACTGAGAACCACAGTCAAATGAATGGAAGGTATTATCTCATCTTGTCACACTCTCATCTGTCTTTTCTTCCCATTCTTGTTGGATTCTTGTTGTGTGGTTGGGCTTTCTCCTGGGTTATTGAATCTTTAAGTCTTCCAATTTCTTTTTTTTTTTTTAGAGATTCTTTCCTTCCTTCTATGGAATTCAACAGAGCAAGAAATAGCAGGTGAAGTGATGAAACTATAGTGATTGAAGAAAGCCCTTGTTTTGTACCCTCCTCTCCTCTTCTTCCTCTTCCTGTCTAACTCTCCCCTTTCTCTTCTTTCTTCTCTTTCTCTCTCCTCTCTCTCGTTCCCCCTCCTTCTCCTCTCCCTTCTTTCTCCCCCCTCTCCTCCTGCCTCTCTTCCTCTTTTCTTAGATTCTTTCAAATTAAGAAGTAAGATCTGGGTTCCAGGCATTACTGTCAGAGTGATCATGGACAAAGTTTTACCCCTGAGTCTTGAGTTTGTCAGCTGATTATGAGGAAGTCAGCACATCCCTCATGCTATTTTTGTGCAACTGAACGAAACAGGTCCTATCACATTTCAAACTCTCATTGTACCTCAGCTGTCTTTTCTTTCTCACTTACGACATAGGTGATACATCCTGTCAAAGACAGCAGTTGTTCAGGACAGAGAATCTCTCTGGCCCTTCTACTTCCAGAGAATAAAAGCCACTCAGCATTTCTTGAACTAAAATTCTCAGTACACATCTTCATTATTTCTTTGGTGTTTTAACTTTCACTTGTTCATTTAAGAATTCTGAGCCTGTTAGAAAGGACATTGCCTCTCACCTCCTGCAGGTGCAACATTTCTAGACTTGTAGGTAATAGAAGCATGCCAGAGACAGACACTGTGGAATAAAACCATCAGCTGATTGGAAATGACCCTGATTATAATGGTGAATCATCATCAATATGACAGGATTTCAGAATCATCATAATTCTATGAGAATATCTATGAGGATGTTTCCAGAAAGGTTTAACTGAGGAGGACCGTATCATCCTGTGGGCTGAGGTTCAACTGAAGAAAAGGAAGAAGTGATCTGAGTACTAGCCCCTCACCTCTTTTTCTCCATCTCCTCATTCCTCCCTCCTCCTCCTTCTCCTCTTCTGACCATAGAGGCAGTGAGACCTCCTAGCTAGCTCACACTCTCACCACCATGCCTTCTCCATCATAATAAATGTATCTCCTTCAACTGTAAGGCAAAATAAGTTCTTCTTCCTTTAATTTGCTTCCTGTCAGGTAATAACAATGAAAGTAGCTAATATATTGACTTACCAGGATCGTCTGGTAGAGTGTTTTCTTCTTGGGCTTCCTGAAGTAGAAAGGAGAATTATAATTGTCTACTCATCTCTGTGACTAAATGTCTCGCATTAGCAACTTACTTATTTTTTAATAGTTTATTATTTTATTTTGTGCGTATGAGTGTAGTGGTGTCTGCATGTATGTAAATGCACTCCTGTCATGCAATGCCTGCAGAAGAGAGCATCAGGTTCCCTAGAGCTGGAGTTACAGATGGTTGGCTATTAGCTACCATGTGGGTGTGGGAATTGAATCCCGGTCCCCTGCCAGAGCAGCCAGTGTTCTTAACCACTGAGAAATCTCTCTGGCCCTGAGAACTTACTTATTTTATCTCAGAGTTTAAGTGGTGATTCGGCCTCATGTATTTGGGCAAAGTATCATGGAATAAGGAGTACGTGGCTTCCTCAGACAGGAAGCAGATGGAGAAGAGGACAGAAAAAAGCTGGGGAACATACAGCCCAAGACACATCCCGGGACCTACTTCATTCAAATAGCTTACGCTTCCTGCCTTTCACTGCCATCATATTATAAATCTGTCACGGCCCACCCATTGATTATATCACATCCCTTATTAACTGATTGTAGTAATATAGGTCATCTAGCAATGTCTGGAAGTGTGCTCCACCATCGAGGCATTTCAGCAAAGTGTCACAGGGGTGGCTTTGATGTTGAACAAAAGGCTTGCCGCATATTAAGGAGCCAGTGCTGCTAGTTGTGTCTACAAGTTTACCAAGGGTTCTTTCTAGTTATTAAAACAGAGGGGCTGGGGCTGGAGAGATGGCCTAGCGGTTAAGAGTGCCGACCGCTCTTACAGAGGACCTGGGTTCAATCCCCAGCACCCACATGGCGGCCAAGAACTGTCTGAAACTCCAATTCCAGGAGAACTCCAGTTCCAGGGGAATCCAACACCCTCTTCTGACCTCCGCAGCATTGCACGACACCGGTGCACAGACCTACATGCAGACAGTACATTCTTACACATACAGAAATAAATAAAATTAATAATAAAAAAAAACCCAACAGAGGCGCTTCACTCTCTTCCAATTTAGTGAATTGGGAGGCATGATTCTGAGTGGAATAAAAAAGGGGTTGGCAGCCTAGAGACCTGTCACTTCCTGGGTCCTTTAACACTCTGTTAGCATGGAGTGTGTAAACAGTATGGAAACAAGACAGTGCCTTGCTATTGTCTGATGCTTGGCATTTGCTGTTCTCTCCTGAGAAGTATTGTTTCTGTCTGGTTAGATGACAAGGCAGTTGAACATGAATGTTGTCTAAATCTGTGCTCGACACCAGCCTCATCGTTGATGAGATAATATTCCATTCTGTACGACTGCATTCAGTACCCTCTACCTACCTACCTACCTACCTCATAAAAGTGAGATATTTAATAAATAATCTCTTTCAAAACTACATGCAATGGTTTAAATAGTTTTGCCACATGTACAAGCCCCATAGAAACAAATGTAGTTATTTAATAGTTTAAATGTAGTTTCATTTTGATGCTACAGCATCGTTGAGCTACTGAGAGGACTAAGCACCCTTCATACTTGTGTTAGTTACTTCTCTGTTGCTTAACAAACCAGCATGGCCAAGGACATTTACGAAAGGAAGAGGGTTATGACGCAATCAGGGCAGAGGATGCTGGAGCAGAAAGCTGAATGCTCACATCTTCAGACAAGCACAGGAAGCACAGAGAGCCAGCTAGAAGCTGCTGCAGGGCTGTGCACCCTCAAAGCTCGGCCCCAGTGACACACTCACTCCATCAAGGCTGCTCCTCCTGAACCTCTGAACACAGCTCCATCAGCTGGGGTCCAGGAGTCAGATACTTGAAGGGACATTTCTTTTTTTTCTTTTTGGTCTTTTTGAGACTGGGTCTCCCTTTAGTCCTGGAGCTCTCTATGTAGACCAGGCTGGCCTCGAACTCACAGAGATCGGCCTGCCTCTGTCTCCCAAGTGCTAAGATTAAAAATGTGTGCCACTACACCCAGCTAACATTTTAATTCAAGCTGCCATATACTTTGTGTTCGGTGAGAAACACAAAACTGGTCACAGCGTGGTGTGTGGCATCTGTTTTCCTGAGCAGGATCTCAAAGCAGGTTATCCTCTTGTCGTTCATCTCAACAGAAAGCCCTGTGTATTCTGAATGAATCCCCCCACTTTCATTCATTATCTGTCTTTCCCTTCATTGATAACTTCCCTCTATCTTGCACATTCTACAACTGACTTTGTTTTTCTACCCATTTCCCCCTTCCTTCCTATTTCTTTTCTCTTTTGATGGGCTGTGTGTGCTTTGATTTCCTGGCCAAGTCTGCGATACACCAGCAACTCAGCTGAGGGCTGCTGAAGAAACAGGCATTGGCTTATGGTGTGTAATTTTCCAAAGCTAAGAGGTCCATTGGGATGGATAAATGACACCCAGGTCTGAGAAGGGAGATGTTTCCATCAATATGGCTTTACTTTTTTGATTTACTATTATATTTTTATGTGTTTAAGTGTTTTACCTGCATGTTCATGAGTGTACCTGTGTGTGTGTGATGCCTACAGAGGCTAAAAAGGGCATCGGATCCCTTGGAATTGGAGTTAGAGGCAGTTGTTAGCTAAGAATTGAACCCAGGTCCTCTGCAAGAATAGCCAGTGCTCTTAACTGCTGAGCCTCAGTATTGCTTAAAAAATAATTTAAAAGTTGGGCTGGAGAGATGGCTCAGCGGTTAAGAGTGTGGACTGCTCATGCAGAGGACCCTGGTTCGATTCCCAGTATCCACACGGTGGCTAAGAACAGTCTTTAACTCCAGTTCCAGGGGAATCTGACGCCCTCTTCTGACCTCTGAGGCATTGCAGGAGACGGGTGCACAAACCTACATGCAGACAGTACATTCATACACATTAAAAAGTTTTAAATTTAAACATGGCAGGGCATAGCTCAGATAGCACTGGCTGCTCTTGCAGAGGACATGGTGGCTAACAACCCTCTGTAGCTCCAGTTCTAGGGGACTCTGAGGCACTCCTCTGACCTCTGCTGGTATTACAGAACATGGTGCACCTATCTACATGCAGGCAACACATTCATATGTATAAGAAATAAAATTAATAAATAAGAGAGATGGCCTAGCCGACCGCTCTTACAGAGGACTTGGGTTCTCAGCATCCACATGGCAGCTGAGAACCGTCTGAAACTCCAATTCCAGGAGAACTCCAGTTCCAGGAGAATCTGACACCCTCTTCTGACCTTCGTGGCATTGCACGACATGGGTGCACAAACCCACATGCAGAGAGTACACTCATACACATACAAAAATAAATAAAATTTTAAAAAATTTTAAAAAAAGTTAAAATTTTAAACACGTCATCACATATATTTTTACTATCAAAGATCATTATGCTAAAGGAAGATTTCAGGGGGCTGGAGAGATGGCCTAGTGGTTAAGAGTGCCGTCTGCTCTTGCAGAGGACCCGGGTTTGATCCCCAGCACCCACATGGCGGCTGAGAACCATCTGAAACTCCAATTCCAGGAGAACTCCAGTTCCAGGGGAATCCGACACTCTCTTCTAAAAAAAAAAAAAAAAAGGAAGATTTCAGAAGCACAGCTCGTGGATAGAGCCAGGCAAGTTCTTTCCAGAAGCTCACCATGACTTCTTCCTTCTCTCTCTGGACTGAGTGCCTATGACTAGCCCCAGATTCCTATGCTGAACCTCTCACTCTACAGGAGATGGTATCTGGAGATGGGATCTTTCAGAGTAAATAGTATTGGGGTGTAGGTTGGCAGGCTGGGGGCTTAGGATGGGATTTAAGTCTTTATAGAAAGATCAGGAGGGCTGGGTAGATAACTCAGTTGATAAAGTGCAACCACAAGGACCCGAGTTCAGTCCTCAGACCCACGTAAAAGTAGCTGGCCATGGAGGAGTGCACTTGTAATCGTGGCACTGGGGAGGCGGAGACAGGCTGATGCTTGGGGTTCGCTGTCCTTGTTTTTCCAGGTCTGGAGATAAGAACACACCTGACTCTTTATTAAACAAGCATTCTATGGAACAAACTTGGGTTTTCATGCTTGCAAAGCAAATATTTTGACTTAACTAGCACCCTGTCCATTTTCCTTTAGAGAATTAAAAGGCATATTGATCCTTGGTATGTTTAGTAGAGAGCCTTGGCGGTTCAGGGCATTTTATGGAGCAGCTGTTGAGCAGGATTGGAGTTGGGGGTGGGTCACAGAACCAGCTGCAGAAGCCACCTGGACTCTCCATTCAGTGTTGCTGAACTCTGTGTGCTGGAAGAGAATCCTGGGCACATGTTTTATGATGCATTGCCTCCTAGGTCAACTAAGAAATCTGGTTTGAGAGCGTAGTCCACTGTGATGGGAGAGGGATGGCGATGGGAACTCAGCACAATGTAGAAGAAGTGTGACTCCACTTCTTCATGTCTCAGCAGACAAGGAAGCAGAGAGACTGCCTATCTATTTTAGTAGACGACTGCCTATTATTTTAGTAGACAGCAAACACTTTTATACCCTTTCCTAAATTGCTTTCTCCCCTACCCCCAATCATTAAATAAAACAAATCAGAGAAAGTTAAATTGAGTTTTTTGGTTATAGACTTAAAATTTTTTATTGAAATTTTGCAAATATATTTTTATCATATTTGTATCCTATCCAGAACCCCCTTTACCAACTCCCCACTCAGTCACACACACACACACACACACACACACACACACACACACACACACGTCTGTAGAGCCAGGTTTATGTCCCCAAATGTCCTTCAATATCGGTCCATCCACTGGAGCCTGGTCAACCTAATAATCTCAACTTTAAAAAAGGGCTGGAGAGATAGCCTAGCGGTTAAGAGCACTGAGTGCTCTTGCAGAGGACCCGGGTTTGATCCCCAGCACCCACATACAGAAATAAATAAAATAAAAAATAAAAAATTAAAAAAAAAAAAAAGACTGAATCTCACCGGGTGGTGGTGCATGCCTTTAATCCCAGCACTCGGGAGGCAGAGGCAGGCAGATTTCTGTGAATTCAAGGCCAGCCTGGTCTACATAGTGAGTTCCAGGACAGCTGAGCCTACAGGGACACCCTGTCTCAAAAAGACCAGGAAAAACAAACAAACAAACAAACAAACAAACAAACAAACAAACAAACTGAATCTCTTTTCCTAGAAGCCATAGTTTGCCAATAGTTCCCTGGTTAGGGCTGGGGTTTCTCACCCACTTCTGCATGTCTGTGCTGGGATTTTGTCTAGCTTGAGCTTACATAGGAATTGTTCATGCTGTCAACACTGCTGTGAGTTCATATGAGTATCTGACCATTTTTGTGAAAACCTGTATTTATAGACTTTTTTTTTTGTCTTTTTGAGAAAGGGTCTCCCTGTAGCCCCAGCTGTCCTGGAACTCACTATGTAGACCAGGCTGACCTTGCATTCACAGAGATCTACCTGCCTCTGCCTGCCTCCTGAGTGCTGGGATTAAAGGCCTGTGCCACCATGCCCGTGCCCGGCTATAGACTTTTTAAAGTAAATAAAAATACCCTTAGAGTCTCATTTAGCCCAGACTGGCCTTGCACTTCCTATTGTATCTGAGGATGACCTTGAACTTCTGAACCTAACCTCCAGCCTCCATGTTCTGAGTGCCAGGGCTGTGGTATATGCCACCACACCTGGTTTAAGCACTGCTGCGGATTGAACCCCAGGCCTCATGCATATTAGAGAATCGCTCTACCAGCTGAGCTACATCCCTAGCCCTGTTAGACTTTTAACAACAACAACAACAACAACATACAACATATATAAATGTTGGGAATGATGACGCAGACCTTTGATCCCAGCACTCAGGAGGCAGAAGCAGGCAGATCTCTGTGAGTTCAAGATCATCCTGGTCTGCACAGAGAGTTTCAGACTAGCCAGGGATACATAGTGAGAACCCATCTCAAAAAAAAAAAATACAGTTATAAATAACAGAAATAAAATAAAATAACTCAAAAATTTAAATACATCTTCTTCCTTCAACTACCATCAAAGGAAAGAAGGCTATATCCTGGTATTTCCTCAATGGTGCTCAAATTGATGGATTTACTAACTACATTATGTTCCTTGGCATATCTGAAATCGCAGGCAGGATGCTCTCTAGGCACAGAGCCATGGGGACCCCAGTGTTGCTCCTCAGGGTCTTCCTCGCTTTGTTTTAGATTGACTCTCATCTTGGTAGGAGGTGGTTGTCAACAGCAACTGTGCACAATGCTTCTTGGCAGAGGAGGAGACATGGAGAAGTTGGAACCAGTTCTACTCTGCTTTGGAGCAAGCAAGGAGAAAAGTGAGGCAAGAGGGAGGCTGAGGAGATGGACAGGATACAGACCTGGGGTGGAGAGGGGCAGGCAGGAGAGAAGGCCGGAGACAGAAGGTGAGTCAGAGGGATCTGAGGATGGAGGGCTGGGGAGGCCTTTTTGGGCGTCAGCCCTGCAGGAATAAGATATTGACAGCAAGAGAAATGAGAAGAAAAAGTGAGAAGCAGCTTAGTTCTGTGTCGTAAATATACACTTTGGTGTCTTCATGAAAGGCTGTAAATCGACATTTTCATTGATTTTCAATTATTTTAGTTTCTGGCATATGACAGATACTAAAGTGTGGTCTGCTCAGCACTTCTCTCTACCATTCTCAGTTATAGAGCTAGAGAGAGATTAACAATAGAGGTTATCATCCAAACAGGGACATGAAGCTGAAAGGGAATCCTATTGATGATAATGTGGGTGGTGACTCTGTGTCCCAGGACTGTCCCAGGAAACAACGATTTTTTATGTGGTGTGTGTGTGTGTGTGTGTGTGTGTGTGTGTGTACATTCGTGTGAATGTGCAGAGGCCAGAAGTCAACCTTGGGTGTAGTTCCACGAGAGCTGTCTACTTTGTCTTTGTGTTTGTGTGTGTGTGTGTGTGTGTGTGTGTCTTTTTGAGACAGGGTCTCCCTATAGCCCCAGCTGGCCTGGAACTCACTCTGTAGACCAGGCTGACCTTGAACTCAACAGAGATCTGCCTGTCTCTGCCTCCCAAGTGCTAGGATTAAAGGCACTTTGAGATAGTGTCTTTAATTTGCTGGAAGTGTGCTAACACGGCTAGATGGAGGGAGGCAGGCTAGCTGGGCCCTCCTGTCTCAGTCTCCTCAGCATGGCCTCCGAGATGCTTGAGACCATGTCTGGCTCCTATGTCGTTTCTGGGGATCTAACTCAGGTCCTCAGGCTGATGCAACAAACCCTTTACCAACAGGGCAATTATCTCCCTAGCCCTAATTTATTCAAATAAGTAGAATTTTAGTTTGAAATGCAGCCACATTAGATGAGAAGTGAATGATCAGACTCCTCGCTGGCTTTGCTCCAGGACAGCCAGGTTTCGCTAATTTGGTCCACTGGATGGTAGAAGAAATCCCTGAAAAGGACTTGCTGTCCTAAATAAATCAACGTGGAGGAGAGCCAGGCTTCTGCCCCTTCCTCCTGTAGATGGGGGGCCAGGAGACACACCAGTCATTCCCAGTCAGTAGGATGAAAGCTAAATGCCCAGGCTGCTGAAGAGAAAGATGAGGACACAGGAACATTGATGATCTCATAGAGCGCTCCACAGGCATGGCCTGCTTGCCTCCAGAGAGCTTGAACTTAAGCAAAATCAACTCTAACCTGGGAGACAGAAAATGACTAGCTCACAGGGACTTGGGGAGAATTAAATGAAACGATGACTATAAAGCTATTTGTGCAGCAGTTGACACACAGTAGGTGATCAAAGACTGGTCACCAAGGCTGCTAGATTATTTTTCATTATTTTCATTTTAAAGAAATTATTTTTCATTTTTACTTCCTGTGCTTGCCTATGTGACTGTGTGTCCTGTGCGCCATGTGTACAGGTACCAGTGGTGGCCAAAAAGGGTGTTGGATCCCATGGAGCTGGAGTTACAGGTGGCTGCGAGTCACCCCACATGGGTGTTGGAAGAGCAACAAGTACTCTTAACTGCTGAGTCATCTCTCCAGCTCTACTATCATTTATTTATTTATTATTTCTGTGTGTGTGTGTGTGTGTGTGTGTGTGTGTGTGTGTGTGTGTTATAAGGTAGACGGTGGCTGAGAAACAACACTGAGAGTATAGCCTGGCCTCCATATACAGGCCAATACCATGCACATGCAGCTGCATACAAATGTACATCTACATTCACAAGAACATATATACAACACACATGGTATTCACATATATATATATAAGTGCACATGCATCTGTATTCAGATGTGTGGCCAATGCACATGAACATGCATATACACACGTGTGCATACACATACAAATAAAGGGGAGGTAGAGGAAATATCAGGAGGGTCCGTCCCCTACAAAGAGGTCTTTGTTTGAGGTCAGAAATATACGTCTTAGTTCTGCTTTGAATGTGCGTGAATCTGGAAGCAAAGGCCTCATATCTCCTAGCAAGGGTCTCTTGTTCCTCACGACTGACCAATGGGTAGATGCTCTCTAAAAGAGAAAGGTTTCTGAGCTTTCAGAGTCACCTCAACTTGCTCCGGATTATAACTTTACATATGCAGTAGTAAACTTCCTATGCTTCTGCATTAGTCACTTTTCTGTTGCTGTGATGGAACCATCATGACTAAGGGGACTTATAAAAGGAAAAGTTTGAGCCGGGTGTGGTGGCGCACGCCTTTAATCCTAGCACTTGGGAGGCAGAGGCAGGTGGATCTTTGTGAGTTCAAGGCCAGCCTGGTCTACAGAGTGAGTTCCAGGACAGCTGGGACTACAGGGAGACCCTGTCTCAAAAAGACCAAAAAAATAAATAAATAAATAAATAAATAAATAAATAAATAAATAAATAAATAAATAAAAATAAATTAAAAAAAGGAAAAGTTTATTTGGGCTTATGGTTGATGGTTCCAGGAGAATTATAGTCCACTGTGGCAGGGAGGCATGTTGGCAGGAGTCGGAGCAGAAAGCCGAGGCTGGTAGTTTGCTGAGATGAATTGTTGATCTCAAAGCAAATAGGTGGGTGTGGAATCAGTCAGAGCTCCTTGGACACCTCATGGTCTGTGCTGTGCCTGTGCCACACAGAGTCATGGGGAGGGCTGACTTCCCATCGTTCCTCTCTAGTAAGACTTGGGTATACAGATCATCATGAGATTTTCCTGGTGTTTACATGCAAGAAGGAATCTCTCAGCATTTGCATGCCGTGAGCCTCTACTGTTGTCCTTAGCCCAACATAGTCACAGGTGAACATACTACTCCCAGGTGCAACACAGATGTGTGGGTGCTGTGGCCCATCTCAGGGAAGCCATCATCCATAACACACTTAGGCAAACTTACAGCATGAAAGTGTGACACCTGAACATTTGTCTGAACCCTTTTACAGCACTTAGGGACTGTGGAGGCTATGTCTACAAAAATGACTTCATAGAAGGCAACAGAGTTTTCCCTTGAAACAGGTATGCAAGTTGACGTAACAACACTAGATTTAGCTACTCACCATTCTAACTCCCGATGACTGGGACAAAGAGACAGCTGAGAATGGCTGGCAGACAGGAGGGAGACCTGTGAATGGTGAAGAAAACTGATGTCCTCTTCTGCTGCCACATTGGTCTTACTGCCTAGGGTTTGGGGAGGACTCCTGGCCCAGAGCTCACTGCACACTGCAGACAGAAGAGCATCAAGGCAACCGGAAGAAAGCTCAGACTTGCCCTCTCATCTGTCAATAGTACTAATTGAAAGAGGAGGTTACTGGACTTTCCCAGAGAGCTTCTTCATTCAAGTCATTGTTATATTTACCAGAATATTTCCTGGTCTCCTTCCTTCAGAAAGTCTCTAGTTTTATTTTCATGAATCTTAAATCTACTTCTAATTCTGTTTGCTTTTTTTTTTAATTTGTATTCGTGTGTGTCTCTGTGTATGCACTTGTACATATGGAAGCCAGAGGTCAATCTGGGTGTCATGCCTTAAGATCTGTCCTCTTTATCTTTTTGAGCCTGGGAATTGGAGGCCCTTAATTTTAGACCCAAATCACCTCACTTGTCTCACCTAGCCTCCCCAACATGCTACTTCCAGTCAGTGAAATGAAGAAAATCCTACCATGTAGGAGAGACCTCTAACATTTGAATGGCTGAAGCCATGTGAGATATGGAGTATTCCAGAACCTGGTTCTTGAATCTGTAAAACCCAATATTACCAGGGAGTTTGTAAGTAGTTGTAAAGTGTCAGGATGCAACTCAGACTTACCAAATCAGATCTGCAACTTCAGTAGAATCTTTTTGTGATTTTTTAAGCATGTTAAAATGTAAGAGATAAGTCTTAAGAGATTATTTACTTTAATTATAAATGGGATTCAGGTGACCTATAAGTGCTTTATTTATAAGCCTAGACTCAGTGTTTATTATTTTTATTTAAAATGAAAAGAAGAAACCTTGTATTTATAGTTTGTTTGGGACAGGGTCTCCCTGTAACCTCAGCTGGCCTGGAACTTGCTATTAGACCAGGCTGGCCTTGATCTCACAGAGACCCACCTGCCTCTGCCTCCTTAGTGCTGGGATAAAAGGTGTGCACCACCACTTCCAGCCCGTTTATAGTTTTTTGTCTGTTACTGATGAACAATTAGAGCCAATGTTATACTGATTAATTTGCATACTACTGGCCTCATTACTATTCTTTTTATAAAGCATGATCAAGATTCACTATAGAACAATTTTAGGCAGAGGCAGGCGGATCTTTGTGAGTTCAAGGCCAGCCTGGTCTACAGAGTGAGTTCCAGGACAGCTGGGGCTACAGGGAGACCCTGTCTCTAAAAGTAAAAAAAAAAAAAAAAAGAACAATTTTTTCAAACCAACTAAATAAGTACATTTCAAGCAAAAACATAAATGCATTGTAAAATTTTTTAAAATTATGTGTTGAGGGGCTGGAGATGGCCTAGCGGTTAAGAGCGCCGACTGCTCTTACAGAGGACCCGGGTTCGATCCCCAGCACCCACATGGCGGCCAAGAACCGTCTGAAGCTCCAATTCCAGGAGAACTCCAGCTCCAGGGAATCCGAGACCCTTTCTGACCTCCGCGGCGTTGCACGACACGGGTGCACAAACCTTGCATGCAGACAGTACATTCATACACATACAGAAATAAATAAAATTAATAAAAAAAAATAAAAAAAATAAAAAAAATAAAAATAAAAAAAATAAAAAATTTAAAATTATGTGTTGATAACATTATCAATACAGTAATAGATAAGACCAATTGCCAACAAAAAAATGAAAGAAGAAATAATTGTTAATAATTAAAAAGTTCAACTTGCAGGCTGGAGAGATGGCCTAGTGGTTAAGAGGGCCAACTGCTCTTGCAGAGAACCTAGGTTCGATCCCCAGCACCCACATGGTGGCTGAGAGCCATCTTTAACTCCAGTTCCAGGGGAATCTGACACCCTCTTCTGACCTCCTTGGCATTGCACAACACGGGTGCACAGACCTACATGCAGACAGTACATTCATACAAATAAAAATAATTTTAAAAAATTTAATAAAAAAGTTCAACTTGCTCATAAAAACAGAAATACTAAATCTAAAAATAAAAGGGTGCTACAAGGATTAACCATAATTGAGGGTGTGTTGTCATGTAGATTTTTTTAGATGATAGAATGGTTATGGATCTGTGTATTCTTATTATGGAATAAAAACAAAGATTCTCTTTTAATAATTGCTTCTTCTTTTTGGACAAAGAGAGGGAGGGAGGGAGAGAGAGAGAATACTTTTATGTGGAAGAAAGTATTTTATATATGTCTTTGTCTGGCTTTATCTTGCACTACTAGATATTTGAAACAGAGCTACTAGTTCCTGTGTAAAAATTGTCAATTTCATATGCCATTTGTGCCCAAAGGCTTTTAACAGCACAAGAGTCATCCATTTGAATAAATCCTTATTGTCATTGTCTTTCTCTTCTTAAGGTTTATGGAATTTGAGACAAATGCATTATAAACAGCAAAAATTTGGTGATTACAGTTTTAAAAGATTTACTTTATTATTTTAAGTTATATCCATGTATGTCTGTGTAGGAGTATGTACAAGTGTGTGCAGGTGGGCTCAGAGGCCAGAAAATGATGTTGGATCCCTTGAAGCTTGAGTTATAGTGGTTGTGAACTGCCAGATATAGGTGTTGGGAATCAACTTGGGTCCTCTGCAAAGGCAGTATGCCCTCTTGACCACTGAGTCATCTGCCTCTTCAGTGACTTCAGTACAAACTTTGAGGGCACCGGAGAACTGTTTACATGTACAACCAATAGGAAAACAGTTTTCAGAATTGTTAGATTCTAAAATAATGGTGATGCATCAATAAAAACATTTAAATTAAAAAAATAATAGTCTCAGGGCTGGAGAGATGGCTCAGCAGTTAAGAGCAGTGGCTGCTCTTGCAGAAAACCAGGGTTCAATTTCTAGCACCACATGGTGGCTAGCAACCATCCATAACTCCAGGGGATCTGACAACCTTTTCTGCCCTCTATGGGCATTGCATGGCATGGGTTCACAGACCTACATGCAGTCAATACATTCATATACATAAAATAAAAAATAAAATATTTAAAAAATATTAGCCCTCCTTTGTTTAAACAAATTAAAACTAATTTATTTTATCTCTATGAGTGTTTTGCCTGCATGTGTGTAGTTGCACTACATGTATACAGTGCCCAGGTAGGCCAGGAGAGGTCATCAGATACCCTGGAACTGGAGGTACAAATGTTTGTTAACCACTATGTAGGTCCAGAGAACCAGACTCTGCTCTTCTCCAAGAACAGTGGTGCTCTTAACTGCTGAATCATCTCTCCAGCCCCTAGACTTTTAATAGCATATATCAGAATCACAAATGTCCAAAACAAGAGGGTAGCCAATATAACTGTCATGGTTATCAGCACTGAAACCTCAGGTAGAGGTCACAGTCAAAGGACTGACAGAAGATGAAAGGATCATTGATAAGAACACCACCATGGGAACTTTCCCAATCGATCCTTTACTATGATAAACCTTTCCATTCATTCATTCTGAATTTGAATGAGTAACCTTACATCGCTCATTTAGAACATGTTTTTGCCATATATTCATTACTCACAGTGATGGGTTTAATAAAAACATTTTTTATACAGGCATACGGTGTGCTCTGACCATATTCACCCTCCACACTCCTACCCTCCCCATAATTATTCCTGTTCATTCCCCCAGACAACCTCACTTCTACTCATCTCTACTTCCATGTCCTTTATACTTAAGATTTTATGTATCTATAAACAGTATAGGATCCACAAACCAGAGAAAACATGCAATATTTATCTTTCTGAGTCTGATTTCTTTCACTTAATTGGGATTGTATCTTGCCCCAGTCAGAATGGCTATCATTATTTTGGGCAGAATGTAACAGTATCAGTCAGTTTGTGGACCCAGTCCTTATGTTGTTGTTGTTCCCTCCCCTTTGTATTGCTCCAAAATACGCCTATATAAACATCACATATGTATCAAAATTATGACCTCTGAGAATAAACTGTATGTTAATTCCAAAATATGTTTTGGCATTCACATTTTCCCTTTAATTTTACATTACTCTAAAATATAGATACATAAATTCCACCCACATACAGTAATTACAATGTCTGAAAATGAGTGGTAGGTCGATTCTAGAGCCCATTAAGAGATTCACATTAGAACAGCACAGTTGCTTTAAGATAAAAAGTTTAAGACAACGTTGCTCATCTTGCCTTTCAATGGGGGATATAGTGTTAGCATCCACAAATGAGGGAAACAATTCACTTTTCTTTTTCTAGGACTGTGTTACTTCACTTAGCATAATGACTTCAAGTTTCATCCATTTACCTACAAAGTTCAGGATGTCATCTTTCTTTTGTTCCATATTATTATTATTATTATTATTATTATTATTATTATTAAGCTTTATCCATAGGTCATACATCATTTCTCCATCGAATCTAGAGTCGCTTCCCTTTCCATGCCCTCCATCCCACCCAAGTCCCTACACTCTGCCATACATGTCCTGCATCTTTTTCCGAGTCTTTCCAGAGTTTTTTTTTCAGTTCTTTTGTTGTTGTTCTCTCCAACTTGTATTGCAACATGAGATNATGGGGAAGCCAGAGGTCAATCTGGGTGTCATGCCTTAAGATCTGTCCTCTTTATCTTTTTGAGCCTGGGAATTGGAGGCCCTTAATTTTAGACCCAAATCACCTCACTTGTCTCACCTAGCCTCCCCAACATGCTACTTCCAGTCAGTGAAATGAAGAAAATCCTACCATGTAGGAGAGACCTCTAACATTTGAATGGCTGAAGCCATGTGAGATATGGAGTATTCCAGAACCTGGTTCTTGAATCTGTAAAACCCAATATTACCAGGGAGTTTGTAAGTAGTTGTAAAGTGTCAGGATGCAACTCAGACTTACCAAATCAGATCTGCAACTTCAGTAGAATCTTTTTGATTTTTTTAAGCATGTTAAAATGTAAGAGATAAGTCTTAGAGATTATTTACTTTAATTATAAATGGGATTCAGGTGACCTATAAGTGCTATTATAGCCTAGACTCAGTGTTTATTATTTTTATTTAAATGAAAAGAAAAGAAGAAACCTTGTATTTATGTTTGTTTGGGACAGGGTCTCCCTGTAACCCAGCTGGCCTGGAATGCTATTAGACCAGGCTGGCTTTATCTCACAGAGACCCACTGCCTCGCCTCCTTAGTGCTGGGATAAAAGTGTGCACCACCACTTCCAGCCCGTTTATAGTTTTTTGTCTGTTACTGATGAACAATTAGAGCCAATGTTATACTGATTAATTTGCATACTACTGGCCTCATTACTATTCTTTTTATAAAGCATGATCAAGATTCACTATAGAACAATTTTAGGCAGAGGCAGGGATCTTTGTGAGTTCAAGGCCAGCCTGGTCTACAGAGTGAGTTCCAGGACAGCTGGGGCTACAGGGAGACCCTGTCTCTAAAAGTAAAAAAAAAAAAAAAAAAAAAAAAAAAGAAATTTTTCAACCAACTAAATAGTACATTTCAAGCAAAAACATAATGCATTGTAAATTTTTTAAAAATTATGTGTTGAGGGGGCTGGAGAGATGGCCTAGCGTTAAGAGCGCGACGCTCTTAAGAGGACCCGGGTTCGATCCCCAGCACCCACATGGCGGCCAAGAACCGTCTGAAGCCCTATCCCCGGAGAACTCCAGCTCCGGGAATCCGAGGACCCTCTTCTGACCTCCGCGGCGTGCACGACACGGGGGCACAAACTTGCATGCAGACAGTACATTCATACACATACAGAAATAAATAAAAATTATAAAAAAAATAAAAAAAATAAAAAAAATAAAATAAAAAAAATAAAAAAAAAAAATTTAAAATTATGTGTTGATAACATTATCAATACAGTAATAGTAAGCCAATTGCCAACAAAAAAATGAAAGAAGAAATAATTGTAATATTAAAAAGTTCAACTTGCAGGCTGGAGAGATGGCCTAGTGGTTAAGGGGCCAACTGCTCTTGCAGAACCTAGGTTCGATCCCAGCACCCACATGGTGGCTGAGACCATCTTTAACTCCAGTTCCAGGGGAATCTGACACCCTCTTCTGACCTCCTTGGCATTGCACAACAGGGTGCACAGAACTACAGCAGACAGTCCATTCATTAAAATAAAAATAATTTTAAAAAATTTAATAAAAAAGTCAACTTGCTCATAAAAACAGAAATACTAAATCTAAAAATAAAAGGGTGCTACAAGGATTAACCATAATTGAGGGTGTGTTGTCATGTAGATTTTTTTAGATGATAGAATGGTTATGGATCTGTGTATTCTTATTATGGAATAAAAACAAAGATTCTCTTTTAATAATTGCTTCTTCTTTTTGGACAAGAGAGGGGGGGGAGAGAGAGAGATACTTTATGTTGGAAGAAAAGTATTTTATATATGTCTTGTTTGGCTTTATCTTGCACTACTAGTATTTGAAACAGAGCTACTAGTTCCTGTGTAAAAATTGTCAATTTCATATGCCATTTGTGGCCCAAAGGCTTTTAACAGCAACAAGAGTCATCCATTTGAATAAATCCTTATTGTTCATTGTCTTTCTCTTCTTAAGGTTTATGGAATTTGAGACAAATGCATTATAAACAGCAAAAATTTGGTGATTACAGTTTTAAAAGATTTACTTTATTATTTTAAGTTATATCCATGTATGTCTGTGTAGGAGTATGTACAAGTGTGTGCAGGTGGCTCAGAGGCCAGAAAATGATGTTGGATCCCTTGAAGCTTGAGTTTATGTGGTGTGAACTGCCAGATATGGTGTTGGGAATCAACTTGGGTCCTCTGCAAAGGCAGTATGCCCTCTTGACCACTGAGTCATCTGCCTCTTCAGTGACTTCAGTACAAACTTTGAGGGCACCGGAGAACTGTTTACATGTACAACCAATAGGAAAACAGTTTTCAGATTGTTAGATTCTAAATAATGGTGTGATGCATCAATAAAAAACATTTAAATTAAAAAAAATAATTTTGGCTGGAGAGATGGCTCAGCAGTTAAGAGCAGTGGCTGCTCTTGCAGAAAACCAGGGTTCAATTTCTAGCACCACATGGTGGCTCAGCAACCATCCCTAACTCCGGGATCTGACACCTTTTCTGCCCTCTTCTGGGCATTGCTTGCATGGGTTCACAGACCTACATGCAGTCAATACATTCATATACATAAAATAAAAATAAAATATTTAAAAAATATTAGCCCTCCTTTGTTTAAACAAATTAAAACTAATTTATTTTATCTCTATGATGTGTTTGCCTGCATGTGTGTAGTTGCACTACATGTATACAGTGCCCAGGTAGGCCAGGAGAGGTCATCAGATACCCTGGACTGGAGGTTCACAATGTTTGTTAACCATATGTAGGTCCAGAGAACCAGACTCTGCTCTTCTCCCAAGAAACAGTGGTGCTCTTAACTGTGAATCACTCTCCCGCCCTAGACTTTTAATAGCATATATCAGAATCACAAATGTCCAAAACAAGAGGGTAGCCAATATAACTGTCATGGTTATCAGCACTGAAACCTCAGGTAGAGGTCACAGTCAAAGGACTGACAGAAGATGAAAGGATCATTGATAAGAACACCACCATGGGAACTTTCCCCATCGATCCTTTACTATGATAAACCTTTCCATTCATTCATTCTGAATTTGAATGAGTAACCTTACATCGCTCATTTAGAACATGTTTTTGCCATATATTCATTACTCACAGTGATGGGTTTAATAAAAACATTTTTTATACAGGCATACGGTGTGCTCTGACCATATTCACCCTCCACACTCCTACCCTCCCCTAATTATTCCTGTTCATTCCCCCAGACAACCTCACTTCTACTCATCTCTACTTCCATGTCCTTTATACTTAGTTTTATGTATCTATAACAGTATAGGTCCACAAACCAGAGAAAACATGCAATATTTATTTTCTGAGTTTGATTTCTTTCACTTTTGAGATTTTATCTTGCCCCAGTCAGAATGGCTATCATTATTTTGGGCAGAATGTAACAGTATCAGTCAGTTTGTGGACCCAGTCCTTATGTTGTTGTTGTTCCCTCCCCCTTTGTATTGCTCCAAAATATACCTATAAAACATCATATGTATCCAAATTATGACCTCTGAGAATAAACTGTATGTTAATTCCAAAATAAAAAAAAAAAAAAGAAAACAAATAACAAAAAGTGTTGGTGAAGATGTGGAAAAGGGGAATACTTATACAGTACAGATATGTAACTGAGTATGTCAATTAGTCCAGCTACTGAGGAAATCAGTATGGATGTTCCTCACACACACATAAAAATAACATAAATAGGACTACCATATGACCCAGCTATAGACCTTCTGGGTATATGCCTGAAGGACTTTAAACTAACATGCCACGGACTATTTGCACATCAATGTTTATTGCAGTTCTGTTCATAGTTACCCAGTTATGGAATCAGCCTAATTGTCTTTCTGCTGATGAATGGGTAAATAAAATGTGGTACATACGCATGAATGAAATTTATTCAGCCATGAAGAAGGATAAAATGATGTCATTTTTCAGGAGAAATTATGCAAGTGGAGTTCATCACATTCAGTGAAGTAAGTCAGACTCTTTTGTTACTCAAAATATTGCATGTTATTTAATATTTATTTTGTGTGAGTGTAGGTGTGGGTGTGTGTATGCCATGGCTTGTGTATTAAGATCAGAGGACAACTTCAGGGAAATGGTTCTCTACTTCCACCATGTGAGTGGTGGGAATCAAACCCATGTCACTAGGCTTGGCAAGTACCATTCTTGTCTGATCCATGCTCCATAGTGGAAGGAGAGAACTAACTCGTATTCTCATCTCCATACGCACGGGCTCATGGGGGGGGGGTGGGGGGGGGGGGGATTATATGCACATATCCCTACATTATATATATACATATATATATATATATATATATGTGTGTGTGTGTGTGTGTGTGTGTGTGTGCGTGTGTAGATATATAAAGATATGTAGATGATAGATAAATATAGATGACAGATAGTTGATGCTGGTAGATAGATGATAGATAGATGAGGTTGATAGATGATTGATAGATAAATGATAGATAGATGAGGTTGATAGATAGATGATTGATAGATAGATAGATAGATAGATAGATGATAAATGTTTTTAAAAGATCTGGAATAACTAAGGGTATTCATCTACTCTGTTGCCACATAACCTGGTTTTGAATTCTTTGTCTACCACTTAGGATGTGTACCTTTGGGTGGGTCTATGTACTTTCTGTTCTTCATTTGTCCTGTAGAATGAAGAACCTCACACAAGTACCTTGTTAATAGGATCCTGTGGTATCTGAAATGAGATACAGGCCTTCAGTACTTAGAACAATGCCAAGGATACTTCAAGTACTCTATGTGTTAGTGATTATGATGATCACAGTAACAAGGGTGCAGTAACTGAGCCCTTCTATTTCTTTTTCTTTGGTTCTAGAAAGAAGTGATAAGGAAGCAAATGGTCTTTAGAAGTCACATGGTATGGTGGACAGGGCACACATGATATGGTAGACAGGGCATGCATGCTGGAATCACAGACTTCTATTCAGATCTCATCTCTTACTAGTTGCTTTATGCAGCTCTGTCAGCTTGATTTTTCTTCATTTTCTTCTTTTATTTTGGGGTCACAGCAGTATTTACCTCAGTTAACTTTATTGCTATTAAAATGAGTTAACATAGTTAAATCATGTGCCACTTACAAGGCCGCATGCTTAGAATGGCCCATCCATGCCCACTTCTCCCTTCTTGTGTCCCTGTCCACACATGTCGTGACTCTGATTGTTTTGTTTGCTTTTAGGCTTCTCCGAATGACCTTATGTTGTACTCCAATTTCTTTTTGCTCTTCGAAGTTATTCATCCTTTATCCAGCTCTTTAAATCCTTAATCCTTGTTCTTTTCAGGGAAGGCATGTGTATCAATTCAGCTGGGGCATTAGTAGGTTAAGAAGTTATATCTTTTAGTATAATCCCTTAATATGAGACAGGGAGAGACAGAGAGAGACAGACAGAGAGACAGAGAGAATGCATTTATGTGCTTCGTTTGACTGTCACGCATTCAGCCAAAATTCATCAGGACCCACCTTTCGGGAAAACTGCTCTAAGTTCTAGGAATAAATCAAGGAGCTGCATGTGGCTCCTACTCTGACAGATTGTTGCATTCTGTGTGGGGGACAGACACAGGCAGGGGTGCTTAGAAAGCAGCAAGGTAGTGTGTGTGGGGTGTGTGTGTGTGTGTGTGTGTGTGTGTGTGTGAAAGGTGTGAAAGGAGGTGAAGAGGGGTGGTTGAGCCATCTGTTGCAGCAGCTGGTCAAACATGGGAGAGGAGGTGGGGGTTTCAGAGCTTTACACTGGCTGCAAGCACAGGGGAGTGCTTGCCCTGGGGGAAAGTGCAGAGAGCTAAATGTGATGGTTATTTTGAGCTGAGGTCACAGAAGTATGGCACTGAGACACAGCCTGGTGCTTTAATCATGACCACAGGCAGGAGACAATAGAAGAACTGGAGGCTGCAGGAGGCTGCAGAGCACTTAGAGGGACTAAAACAGCCAGGGAAGCCACAAGGTCAGACATTAGGCTGAATGGGGTGGTCAGGTCTCATTGCCCCATCCCACCGGGGCTTTGTGGAAAGGAGATTTGAGGAGGTGGGGTGGAGGGAGGTGTAATGATTACTCTTCATATTCAAATGGACTATGTTTGGAATCCCCTGGGAAACACTTCTTGGCCTTTCTGTGAGAGCATTTCTGGAAGGGGTTAGCTGTGGAGGGACGACCCCACCAGGATGTGGGTGGTCCCATCGCATGGGGTTGGAATGAATGAAATGGAAAAAGGAGAAGCAAGCTGAGTCTCAGCATTCACCTGTCTCTGTCTCCCTATCTGCTAGCAATGTAAGGAGTACCGAGGTTCCTGCTGCCATTAACTCTGGCCCTTGCCTCCATGAACTATTTCTTTAAACCTTCTCATCTTTAAACTACTTTTGTAGAGTACCTTGACAAAACAATGAGAAGAGTACCTTACAGGTAGAGCAGCAGTTAAACGGAAGGCGTAATCCTCCACCAAGAACTCTCATGGCAAGAAGGTCAGAGTCAAGGGCACAGCCAGACCAGCAGGAGGAGGTGAAATATCGAGCACTTTACAACTAGGGGGATGCGGGACAAAGAGCAGGTAGTGCTAATGGTGCGGAGGAGACAGAGGAGGCCCAGGCAGAGCCCTGGACTGGGCTCTGTTATCCAGCTCAGTGTGTGGAAACAGAATTCTCTAAGTTGAGTTGGAGTTGGGTTCACTGCGGACACCAGGAGGGAACTGTTTAGTCTATTTTTGTGTCTAGCCTTGAATTTTGTTTATAAGTGAGCTCCCAGCTCAGATGACAATTCCAAACATTTGAGAGGAAACAAAGGTGGTATAGAACGCTCTGCAGTTTTATTAGACATGTCCCCATTTTCCTAAGTCTACTTGAACTCTTATCCCTTTGTCTAGCATTTGACCTGTGAGAGGTCGTGCTTGCCCTTGGGAGAGGATTTAGTGCCAAGGCACCCGGGGTGGATCTGCACTCCATGGAGCTCCAAGGGAAGGCTGAAGGCTCAGTCGCCTGGACACCTGAGCTGCTCCCCATCTCCTGCTCTCAGGGGTCTCTTCCCAAGTGACAGAGCAGATCCCTCAGAATATTCGAGACCCTCTTCCACATCTCTCCCAAGCCTTCATGATTGTGACATTACATTCTCTTGCATGTGAAGCTTCCTCTTTATGTTTGACCCACAACGTTCTTGTTTAGCTTAAGATTTTGGAAACCAAAATCCAATTTCCATCTTCTAAGTAATAGATACCTCTCATTATCTTGAAAGAAGTGGGAAAGAATGGAAGGGATGAGTACTAAATAAAAGTAAAGATCAGGGGACTGGAGAGATGGCTTAGTGGTTAAGAGCACTGGCTGATCTTGTAGAGGACCCTGATTTGGTCCCCAGAAGCCACATGACAGTTAACAACCATTCATAACTCTTGTTCCAGGGAATCCAATGCTCTCTTCTGACCTCTGTGGACAGCACATGACACTGGTGCACTAACATACATGTAAGCAATACACGCATATACATAGAATAAAAATGATCAATAAAATATTTTTCTATAAAGATCAATTAACACGAATGTCACAGGCAGGTTCAGCTGTCAACTTGACCCACCAAGAGATGTCTGGGAAAGGGAACGTAAGGGGAAAATTTCCTATATCAGATTGGCCTGTGGCCATGTCTGTCAGGCATTTTCTTAGTTGCTGATTGGTCCAGAAGGGCCTAGCCCACTGTGGGAGGTGTCATCCCTAGCAGAGGTCCTGGGCTGTATAAGAGGAGGAGTATCTGAGCAAGCAAAGGGAAGCAAGCTGGTGAGGAACACTCCTCCATGGTCTCTGCTTCAGGTGCTGCCTCCAGGTTCCTGTCTTGAGGTCCTGTCCTGATTCCCTAGACAGTGGATCCTGATCTATATGGAAATAAACCCATTACTCCCAAAGTTGCTTTGGATCCTGATATTTATCACAGCAAAAAAATAAAATAAAATAAAAAATCCAACTAGCCCAAGAAAAACAAAAACCAAATAACATCAGCAAAAATACAACAGGCAACAAATTGGAGCTTTTCTTTCCCTTTAGGTGAACCATGGGCTAAAGGAGAAAAACCAAAGGCAGGTAAAGCAGAAGCATCTGGGTGAGTGACAGGAAATGTTAATACTACTGCCTTAATCTTTGATAAAATGCTTATCAGGTCTGTGTGGAAAGATAGTTTTATTTTTTAAGTTTGTCTGAGCCTGGAGTTTGCTTTAGACATGTGACTCAAAGTCTTCTAATGGTGGACGCATCATATGAAGAGAAAATGAAAAACTTAATAAAATAAAATCTTGATGAATCAAAAACTTGGTGTATTAGAAAACACTTTCAGGGCTGTAGAGATGGCTCAACAGTTAAGAGTATTTAACTGCTCTTGCAGTTTGGGTCCCAGCACCTATGTGGTAGCTCACAACTGCCTGTAATTCCAGTGCCAGAGGATCTGGCGCCCCCTTCTGGCCTCCATGAGCACCTGCACACATGTGGTGCACAAATAGGTATACACACACACACATACACACACAAACACACACACACACACACACACACAGAATAGATCTTTAAAAAAAATTAAAAGAGGGAAGATTTGTTGGGAGTTAAAATTTCCAAGCTCTCAGTCCGTGGTCGGAGGCAACATTGTTTCTGGGACATGGAGAGGCAGAATTTCTGGGTGAGGAGCATGTGGTGCTGAGAAGCTTCTCGTTCCATGGTGACTGGCAAGCACAGACTGAGAGGAAGAGGCTGGGGTCCCATGACCCCCTTCAAAGACATTCCCCAGAGATTTCCATCATCAACAGTGCTCCACCTTTTTAAAGTTTTCAGTACATCCCAGTATCATGAACAACTGGGACCAAGCCTTCACCATAGGCAGCCTGGGACACTTCAGATCCAACCATAATATTATGGATAGTGTTAAGTTTGTGATATCCAGAGATAACAGACTGTCCTCAGAGAGGATAAAGACTATTTCTACTCTATCAAGATAAGAAAATTGATAGAGTTCAAGCTAACGCTGAGATTTTCTGTCATCAAATATGTATGTCCTGTTTGTATTATATTTTTATTCAGCATTTTGGCAATCAAGGCCTTGGGTATTATATTTTTATTCAACATTTTGGCAATCAAAGCCTTGGGTGACTCTTAACTTCACTCATATGGTCTCTTAACCCAAGGCCAGTAATTCTGTTTTATTCCATCCTGATAATACTGTGGACAAGTATAATTTAAATACAAGGATTAAAGTTTTCTAACAAGAGAGTTGAAATATTTAAATAACTCAGCAGTCTCATTAATATCTATGTTTGAGAGCCTGGAGCGAGAAGTCAGCTGGTAAAGGACTTGTTAAGCAAGAATGAGGGTCTGAGTTAGAGCTCCAGCACCCTGGTGAAGAGCAGGATATGGTGGGGGCTCTTGTAATGCCAGCATTGGGATGGAGGAGTCAGGAGGACCTCTAAGGCATTCACTGGCCACTGACCAGCTAATTTAGCTTAATGGGTGAGTGCCAACCCAATGAGAGACTCTATTTTAAGAGACAAAGTAGATAGCATTTCTGAGGTCTGACACCCAAGGTAGACCTCTGGCCTTCACATGTACATGTGCATTTGGATATGCTCATCTGATCATGTACACCTGCCTACATAGGAACACACACATAAAAACAAGCTTAGGGCTCGCTTCACATGAAGCTGTGTATTCACTTTGAATATTTACATGATGTCACATTCTGAGAATATGTGTATGTTTGTATGACAAAAAGTACTGGAAGTAGAACCAAAATGAGTGGGGGCGGGGGGTAGGGGGAGGACCTCTTTAGTATGCAGAATTGTCCAGTCCTTTAACTGCCCTGGGTTCAGTTTCTCCATCTATATCATGGTATGTAGGTTTAGATCAGGGCATCAGAAATAGAAATATCTATCTGGGCAGGACAGGTGACAGGAATGAAGGAAGTGTCCATGTCCGTGACTGCCAGGGTCACTGCTTCTAACCGGATGCTTCACATCCACAGAAGCAGTCATGTTGTGAGTCTGGTCTCTTTCACAGACCGTAGAGCATTTCACTAGGGCCCTTTCATATTCCTTCCAGTCAGATGTCTCAGGGTTTGTTTTCCTCATGGAGACTCAGGATGTGTCTTTTGCTACAAATGCACTTTGTATATTAAACCAAAATTCCTCCTCGGTTCTATTAAAAGCTCACCTAACACACACTTTTCTTAAAACGCATGCATGACTGGCTCAGTCTCTGGGAAATTTTCCATTCCTTAAAAAGACATGGGTGTGAGGATACATACTTCTTTATTTTTTTATTTTTCTACAGGAAAAGCCACACTGTGGGTATGATCTACCTGGAAGTTGACAGTTGGCCCCAGTGTGGACATAAAAGTGGATAGTGAGGACTGTGGCACATGCTGAGCTCTTACAAGAACCATCTGTCCTCCTGTAGCCAGCAGCTAGTTGGCCCTTAGCAAACATGGGTTCAGACCTCTGAGGACATGGGTTCAGTATGGGTGTATCATCTGAAGCTTTCTTGAAGAAACAAGTATGTCTTAATATTTTATGTGGAAGTCTGAAATTTAAATTTTGATGACTGGCTGGGGTACTAGCTAAGTTGGTAAAGTATCTGCCTTGCAAACATGAAAACCTGAGTTTGATCCCTAAAACACAGGCTTTCTAAAAAGCCAGATGTGGGGCTAGAGAGATGGCCTAGCGGTTAAGAGCACCGACAGCTCTTACAGAGGACCCAGGTTCGATCCCCAGCACCCACATGAAGGCCGAGAACCATTTGAAACTCCAATTCCAGGAGAACTCCAGTTCCAGGGGAATCCGACACCCTCTTCTGACCTCCGCGGCATTGCACGACACGGGTTGCCACAAATTGCATTCAGACAGTTCATTCATACACCTACAGAAAAAAAAAAAGAAAAATCCAGATGTGAGAGATGGCTGAGAAACATCTTAAAAAGTGCTCAACATCACTAATAATTAAGGAAATGCAAATTAAAACCACTTTAAGATATCATCTCACCCTGTTAAGGCTGGCAAGGATCAAGAAAACAAATGATACCAAGTGCTGGAGAGGATGTGGGGAAAGGGGAACACTCATCCACTGCTGGTGGGAATGCAAACTTGTACAACCACTAAGGAAAGCAGTATGGAAAGCCCTTAAAAGACTCAAAATGAGCTTAGCACCTGACCCAGCCACACCACTTCTGGGTATGTATCCATCAAACTCTTCCTACCGCAGAGATACATGCACAGCCATGTTTATTGCAGCTCTCTTCACAATAGCGAAGAGCTGGAACCAACCCAAGTGCCCCTCGACTGATGAGTGGATAGAGAAAATGTGGTACTTCTACACAATGGAGTTCTATGCAGTGGTAAAGAAAGATGACATCATAAAATTTGCAGGTAAATGGATGGAACTAGAAGATTTTATGCTAAGTGAAGTAACACAGTCCCAGAAAAACAAAAAATGAATGGTATCCCTTATCTGTGGATGCTAGTACCAAGTACCTAGTTGTAAGACAAACTGAGCAAAGTTAATGTTATATTCCTCATCATCTAAAGACAACTGTGTTCTTGTATTGTGAATCCCTAAACAGGTTCTAGAGTTGACCTAACATTTATTTTCAGACCTTGGATTTTTGGTATATGATGGAGGGTATGTGTGCATCTTTTAGAGTAATATGGGGTTAAAATGGAAAGATGCGAATCAAGAAATATGATATGGAAATAACATACAGTTTGTTTCCAAAGGATACAATTTTAATATAGGTGCAATGTAACAGGCTGGTGCAACTTAGCCTTTCTGGGTGCTTAACAACCATACTTAACGCCCATACCAATTTGGGTGAGGGACCTAAGGGATAACTTTGTTCCTTGCCCTCAGAGATCAAACAAGTCTTAGGGGATTATGCATGGGGGCATCTCCTGAATTGTCCTGCAAATGTGGGTCACCAGTTTTCCTGTTCAGGGAGGTCTTGGAGATCCACAAATGGGACTTCAGCCTGTGTCCAGTCTATAAAGAGGAAAGTCTGCTCATGCTTCAGAAAAGGAAGCCTGGCTTAGCAAGACCTGATTTTGTCCTCAAGTGGATGGAAGTGGTAAATGAAAAGCTGAAAGGAGCGAGGGGCTCCCACCCTCCTACCCCCCCAAAACCCCTAGAGATCCCTGAGGACCAGATCCTCAACTAACCTCAAGAAAACAAATACCTTGGTTAATCTGGGCTGTGTGGCCTTAAGTTTCCAAAAGGAAAGTACAACCAGATATAATCAGTAAGACCAGAGAAACTGTACTGCAGATATAAAACTTGAGATCTTAGTAAAAAGATAAAAAGAGAGAGCACTGTTGTTTGGCCTGTCTTCAATTCTTACTGGCAAGTGCATCTATTCTGTGGCTGCCACTGCTTTTGGCACTCCTCAGAGACATGAGACACAGGTTTTTAACCTTCCAAGAATCCTTCAAACCTTCAATGCCAGATGGGAAGTACTGAGATACCCAGCTTTTGGACTAAGCAGCTAAGAGGATTTCAGCCTCATCAGAGTATAGACTGCCATTGTTGGACTACCTGGGCTGTACCATGGAGGCCAGTACAGGGGGATTGAGACAGGACGTGTGCTTAATGGACTTCATTTTGGGGACCATGGGAGGGAAAGACCCCAATGTGGAGCACAAGTGCAGGATTGATGGTTGTTTGGGCTTGCCAAGGAGGAACCTCTGAGCACTTCCTTAAGGAAAACATGACATCTTTTAGGAAAAAAAAAGTCCTCCAATTCAAGTGATACATATATGTACATATGTATATATTTATGCATATATATATATATATATATATAACTATGCATGTATATGTGTATATACTGAAGCAATACAAGTTGAAGAGAACAACAACAACAACAGAACTGGAAAAATACTCTGGAAAGACTCAGAAAAAGATGCAGGACATATATGGCAGAGTGCAGGGACTCGGGTGGGGTGGGGGGCATGGAAAGGGAAGTGACTCTAGATTTGATTGAGAAATGATGTATGACTTATGGAAAAAGTCTAATAACAATAAAAAGATGCATTCCCTAAATAAAAAAAAAAGCCAGATGTGATAATGCATTTATAGTCCCAGCACTGGAGAGGAGGAGTTGGACGGATTCCAGGGCCAGTCAGCCTGGTTTATTTGGCACACTCGAGGCCAATGAGCGACCCCCTTCTCCAAAAGAGCAAGGTAGATGTCACTGAAGAACGCCAACAGCCAAGGTTGTCCTCTGGCCTACACACACACACACACACACACACACACTTTGCATGTATAATAATAGTATGTGAATACGTGTTCTTGAGGGTGCACACGCATGCACTGAGGAAGCCTGGAGTTGACGTCCATTGTCTTCCTTGATCTCCCTCCATCTTGTTTTTTGAGACAGCCTCTCCCCTGAACCTGGAGTTTATCACTTCACCGAATCTGGGGGTCCCCTGAGCTCAGGAGATCCTCTTGCCTCTGCCCACAAGCACTGGGATTACAGACTCATGCCACAGAGCCTGGCTTTTACTGGGTGTTGGGGATCTGAACTTGGGTCTGCATGCTTGGGTTGCAGGCCCTTTACCAACCAAGCCATCTACCCACCCTCCCTCTATGTTTTTTATTTTTAAAGCAAATTTCCTTAATGGAGATTAGTTTATAAAATTTCATTGAGTACGGTGAGCATATTCATTTAAACGTGCATGAAGCTACTAGTTTAGGACGTTTGAGTGTTGTGTATGGGGAGCGCAGGGCTTATTAGGTGGCAGGATATTAGTGTGTCAGATAGAGGCACAGCCTACATTAGGAAGATTGAAGAGAGTGAGGTGCTGATTAGGACCTGCCTTTTATAATCAGATCTCATATGTAAATAAGTAACTGCCATTTGATTGGCTGCTGGTAATCCTCAGAGGAAGTGATTGATGTTTTGCTTTTCTGTAGTCTTGGTACCCAGTGACTGTTAATATAAATGGAGACTTGGCCATATATTTAAACAATCTGTCACAGGCAAGAGATTTCTGAGCTTTTTGGTTAAAGAGGCTTTTGAATGTATGTATGAGCAATATAAGAGCTGACTTTTTACTTCAGCAAATATGAAGATGTATTGTCCCTTGAGGTTTGTTATTAACCTCAGTTTCACCTCCGTTAATATTTACTCCACAGGTCAATAAATCTTGATAGTCACTCCAACAAAAGCCAATATCTTCAGATTATGAGTTATTAATCTTAGGCAAGCTGAAAAATTGTGTGAATATTTTCTTTTACTAGAAGAAAAAAATGAGGACTTTGGGGGGGGGTCTTCTGGCTATCTAAAAAGGGAAAGTTAATTTTTTTCCTGGACCATCAGCTTCTTCTTTAGACACAATGCATGTAGCTGAGGGTTTGACTGCTCATGTGAAAGCTGGAAAATCTCCATCACACTGCAGTAAGCTCAGGAGGCAAGTAGGAAAAAAAGCTGTTTCAAACTCCCCTGTGAAATTTTAGAAAGACCTAAGAGAGGGACAAATTGCTGCTCTGTGTCTTTGTATTATTTCCTGGCTTTGCTTGAGTTTACAAGATGGTGAGGGTCGGGGAGATGGCTCAGTGGGAAAGTGCTTGCCGTGCCAGGGTGGTGTCCTGAGTTTGATCCTTGGAGCCCACATGAAAACCAGGGTGCGGTGGCACATACTTGCCATCCTAGGGCTGGCATGGTGAACTGAGGCAGAGGCCTGGGGCTCTATGGCCAGCCAGCCTAGCCCAATTGACAAGCTCCAGGCCAAACAGAAAACCATGTCTCAAAAAAGATCAACACAGAGCTCTCCTGAAGAATGACCATGGTGGCTGACCTCTGGCCTCCACATGAACACATGCACACATAACTACACACAAGTGATGATGATGATAATGATGATGGTGATGGTGTTCATAACAATGATGGTAGTGGTAGTGTTGGTGGTGATGATGACAACAACAACAACGATGATGATGATGATGATGATGATGATGATGATGATGAAATGGATTTCTAGAGTCCAGAGTAGCTGCATGTAGCCCATCTCAAGATGAAGGACAGGGATGAAAAGACATGAGTACCTTACCTGTACGCATTATTTTTTAATGAATTTTTACATTTCTTGATTTGTATATTTGTGTGTAGGCACACATACCACAGTGCGCATGAGGCTGTAAGAGAACAACTTATGGGATTTGGTTCTCTTCTTCCACCATGTGGGTCCTGAGTCTGGAACTCAGGTTGTCAGGCTTGGCAGCTGTAAAACTGAGCCATCTCACCAGTCTCCTAGATGTTCTTGAGCAGTGTATAAGAGAAGTATCACTGGGAATTGTGGTACACACCTCTAATCCCAGCACGTGGGAATGGATCTTTGTGAAATTAAGGCCAGCCTGGTCTACATAGCAAGTAGACCTTGTAGGGCTGTTACAGATGCAAATCCAGATGTGATGACTTGGCAATTCAAAATCCATGGGCAACCTCACTGTGATGTAATTTCCTATAGAGAATGTATCTTGGTCAGGAATCTCACAAATGAATGAATAATGTTCACTTTCACTTTTTTTTAAATTAGTTTTTATTGATGCTTTGTGCATTTCATACATTTTTTCCAATTCAGTTCAGGCTTATTTCCCTTTCCCTCCCCCCC